>OX336893.1:27243561-27401061 GCA_946959425.1 Argyrosomus regius
CTGTGTCCTCTGATCCAGATGCACCCACTGTCCTTTCACCTGCAATGCTCCTAACGCAGAAAGTTGAGCCAGTGTTGCCACCACCAGGAGAGTATGAACTTAAGGACCTTTACAGTAAGCAGTGGAAGCAGGTCCAGGCTATGGCCGATGCGTTCTGGAAACGCTGGCGTCAGGAGTTTCTGATGTCACTTCAACCACGCCTGAAAGTGGCACATGGACAAGCCAAACCTGACCGAAGGAGATGTTGTGCTTCTAAAGGATGCACAAGTGAAGAGAAATGAGTGGCCTGTAGGAGTAGTCGTGAATGCCATTCCCAGCAAAGACTCTAAGGTCCGCAAAGTTGACGTGAAAGTAGTCAGACAGGGTACACAGAAGGTGTATTCTAGGCCGGTTTCAGAAGTTGTTTTGCTTGTGAAAAGAGAGTAGTGTTATAACATATTATAACAGGCGGGGAGTGTCATGTTATCATTTTTAAGTGTGAGATTTGGTGCTCTGATTTAATTTGTGCCTTCAGTGTTTCCGTAGTCAGTTCAGACGCAGGAAGGAATTGTTGAGACACACTGTTTTTTTATTCTTTGTTTGCACGGCCAAAATACGTTTGCCTGTAAGTATTTATGTTTAAAATGCCTCTATATCCTCACAAAGAATGTTTATATTGCATGATTTGTTGAGAGAATGAAAGTTCGCTAGTTCGCTAAGTCGGGAATGCTAACCGCTAGCATGTCTATGGAAATTTCCATATACGTTAGCATTAAGCTAGCGCATTTATCTTTGATTTAAATATATTTTGTTTGTATGTATAGTTTTAGTTTATAAGCGTAGTTAGAAAAGATAAATAACATATGTTTTGTGTTTTCTTAGTTTTACAGTCCTTTGTCAAGTAAAGATTCAAAGCAACTTCTGTCTCGGATCTTCTTGAAGAAACTGTTCGCTATCTGCCGAGCTGTGTAGCGCCACACACATACAAGCAGGGGCAGAATACAAATACTAATTAATTAAGTTAGATGAACATAACAATTTTGACTTAATTTAATACAATTACGTGAAACCTGCCAACAGCTTTTTTACATGACTTCAGTCTGGTGGTTACTGCCAACAATCTCTGCATCGCTCTGCGCATCAGAAAGCTTGACTGCATAACGCAAAAAGTGATGCAGAACGACAGGGAAACACTATTATTGCATCCTCAGCACCGTGCACAAATCGGTGGAGATGAATGTTGACGCAATAAAGAAGCCAGAGACAGTTTAGTATCGCAACACAATCATCCAGTGTGCTGGACTGGACCACTTGGCGGCCCATTTTGACATCATACTGTAGCTGTGTCATTTATTATTCATTGATCAGAGCTAAGAAATTAACAGAAAAAGGCAGGTCTGTTTCTGTATAAATGCACGGTAAGTCAAGTGGCTTTTTTGTTGTTTTGTGTGTTTTAATGGACAGATCCATCTGGGATGTGGTTAGGACAGTTACAGCTCCAGAAAAAACTACAATGGTAGGCAGGTTTGTAGTTGGCCATGTAGACAAGGAGTGCAGCAGCTTGGTTGTCAAGGTTCAGTACATATACAAGCCAAATCTTAAAATGATTGTACTGGAATCATCACCTAACAAGTTACTCAATCATGTTTTCATCCAGGTGTTTTGATTAGAAGAGATGCGTTTGGGGAATTTCTGGAATACGTTGCTTGCGATGCTTCTTGTGGAATAACAGTCATGTCCGGAAGGAGCGCTATTAGCTCCAGTGGCCGTGGCTGAGGGAGTTATGGGATTGGTGAGTAAATTATGATGTACATGTGCGTGCATGTCACTTAAATGTCGACTAAAGCGACCGCTAGAGAGACTAAAAATAGCATCTGGTGAAAACCGCAATATGGCAAACCTTCCTCACATTAATCCATGAATCAAACACAAAAGTCATATTGCAGTCATGCATGAATGTGCCTATATATACAACATTGCCCTCCATGTCAGGAAGTAGAGTGGGTCATCCACCTAATATTGGTGGTTTGATCCCATCATGAATGACGAGAGTGAGAGTGTTCAGCTGCTGAAGACTGTGCCATCGGTGTATGAATGTGTGTATGAGATATGTGGTGTAAAAGCACCTTGAGTGGAAGACTAGTACATAAGTACAGTCCAGTTGTCACTGAATTTGTAATGAACCAATGATCTGCTTTGATTACCAGCTATGAAGCAGCACAAGCCTCTTCCATTTCAGTCATAACTCTGCACTTATTTTGGTCAAACTAATGCAAAAGTAGTCCAACATGTTACTTTACATAGAGAATAATATTGTAAAGTAACATTACTTTCAGATGAAGGTAACTGCACATGTTTTGGCCGAAATGCAGGACTTGTGCATTTCAATTACATAGAAAATTTCCATCCATTTGAATTTAATTAAGGTTTAATATAAATTAACTAATAAACTTAATGTGAAGCAAGTAATAAGATTTATGCAATAGTACTAATAAACTCAATGTACTTTCACTACACAATAGTGTAGTAGTAACCAGCTTTATGCATTCAGTATTAATAAAGCCAATTTGTTTGCCCAAACCCAACAGAGAAAATGAATGCAGTCATTTTGACTTTATTAGTACTATTACATATAATTTATATTAAACCTATGTAATTCAAATGGATGGAAATTTTCTATGTAATTGAAATGCATAAGTCCTGCATTTTGGCCTTTTTTTTTGGAGTGTAGCACTAAACAGTGTCATACATAACTGTGTGTTACTTCCTCTAACAGCTTACTTAACAGAAACAATCATGGTGCAATAACTTGACTTGACCTCATAAGCAGTTCTTAAACATTATACTTACTGACCTGAATAAAATGGTTTGAACCAGAAGTTGGCGGAACTCGACGTGATTGCTTAGTGTATGAAAAAACAATTAACTATTCTGTCAGTGAACACAAATCTTTGCAATGAATTGAAAAAATAAAATAAAAATTGAATTGGCGAAGTGATTCAAAAAAGCAGATTCACACGTTATGAATGTCTGTGGCTCGGTTACTCACTTCCCTTCTACTGCACCTGAAATGACTACAAACTGTGTGAATCTTTGTCTAAATTCTAATATTTACTTTCCATTTAGCTCTTTACACGAGTTTATCTGTAGGCTACTGTGTCTAAGTATCAAAGTGTGTGTGTGCAAACTTCAGTATCTGTCAGTGTTTCTGTGGGTGTCAATACAGTTGCTCCTAGAGAACAATAATTATCAGCATCTGTGGGCAGAAGCCTGTTGACACTCTCGTCTCCATTAGTAACAGCAGGAGCTATTATGGCGCACAGGCAAAACATCATGGCAGCTGTTGGGATACACACACTCTGCTCACTGACACAAGATACCATAATTAGCCGCCTTTGCTGCAGACTTCCTTTGTAACACGCTACAGTCCAAATCTGTAGCTGTTTCGTAGAATATCAGATCGTCCGCAGAGAGGTGGTGGAATGCAGGCCGCAGAGCTGCCACAGCTGCTTCCCTCAGCTCCATATATGATTTAAAAGCTCTTGTATGTCCTTGTAAGGACTGATATGCCGTGTCGTTGAAATATGTATCACGCTTGTATCTGACATTCTCAATCCCTTGAAGTAGACTAGATGCAGCGTGTCATGCCAGGCGCTGTAAAGGCAAAAACGATTCACTCCGCAGGCCGTCAAGAGGTTGAGCGTAAGACTGGAGAGCTTCATGGTAACTGTTCTGACCTCCAGCGGTGAACACAGACCACCTGAGGATGCACTATGGGTAAGTGAGAACCTGGTGTGTATCTCCTCAAGACCTTTGATTTGAGTGTAGCTACCTGGAGTTGTAACAGATGCCCGAGCAGTAGCCAGATTTTTAGAAACACTGAGGTTATGACTTCCCCCCGATGCTCAACACCGCCCATATCCTCAGATGATTTAAACCAGAAACCAAAAAGAAAATGTCTTGACTTAATTTTAATCGCTTGGAACTTCAAGCTTAATTTATTCAGTTCACGGTCCAATGACCTTTTCTGTAAATTTTAGGTCCCAACATGAAAGCCCTCAAAATCCAATCCAATCCAATCCAATTTTATTTATATAGCACAATTTAAACAAACACAAGGTTTTCCAAAGTGCTGCACAGCAAGATAAAAATAAAATAAATAACACAACGGAAGCACAATAGAACAATGGACAAAATGAGGTAAAGTAAGATAAAAGAAAAAATAAAATCAATGAGATAAAAGAGAAAACAGATAAAGCACAGTAAAATCAAGTAAAAACAAATAAATAGAATCCTTCAAATAAAATAAATGAAGTCAACTTCCTACTAGGTGTTAAAAGCCAAGGAGAAGAGGTGGGTCTTTAGGTGGGATTTAAAAACAGACAGAGAGGAGGCCTGTCTGATGTGCTGAGGCAGATTGTTCCAGAGTTTTGGAGCCGCCACAGCGAAGGCACGATCCCCCTCTGAGCTTCCGCTTTGTTTTAGGCTCTCTCAGGAGCAGCTGATCAGCTGACCTGAGAGACCGGGAAGGAGTGTAAAAGTGTAGAAGCTCAGAGAGGTACGGCGGGGCAAGACCATTGAGGGATTTAAAAGCAAATAAAAAAGAATTTTAAAATGAACTCTAAAATGTATGGGCAGCCAGTGGAGTGAGGCTAAAATGGGGGTAATGTGCTCATGTTTTCTTGTGCCAGTTAAAAGACGAGCTGCAGCGTTCTGTACCATCTGGAGCCGAGAGATGGCCGACACACTGACCCCCACATACAGTGCATTGCAGTAATCCAGCCAGTGGTTACAAAAGCATGGATTACTGTCTCAAAGTGCTGCCTGCAAAGAATAGGTTTTATTTTGGCCAGCTGCCTCAGGTGAAAGAAACTTGATTTAACGACGGACCTGATCTGGCTCTCAAGTTTAAAATCAGGGTCCATCTTCACCCCCAGGTTTGTAACGGTGGGTTTCATGTACTGGTTTAGGGGACCAAGGTCTGGCAGGGGGGTTCCAGTGGTTCCACTAAAAACCATCACCTCTGTTTTGTCATGATTAAAATTTAAAAGTTAAAAGACATCCAGGCCTTGATGTCATCTAGACATTTCATCAGTGCAGTGACAGAGCTGGTGTCATTTTTCTTAAGCGGTACATAAATTTGGCTGTCATCTGCATAACAGTGGAATAGAATACCATGCTTCCTAATTATGGAGCCAAGCGGGAGCAAGTAAAGAGAGAAGAGGAGAGGGCCAAGCACAAAATATTGAATCTCTACGCACCTGAATGTGACTTGAATAAAAACGCAAAAAGAATCCAGCACATTGTCTTGTTTCCAGCTGGGGTATTTATTAATTTACAATGTTCTGACTGTTCAGTATCAAGGAGCTCTCCACGCTGCCAGGAATAACTTTATTTATTTACAGAATTCATTTGTTGGACCAATAGAGGTCAAACTGAAGCATACTGCCTGGTATCACCTCCAAGGTTTCAGGTATGAAGAGTAAATTTCTTATTGTAGAATTCCATCCATCCATTTATTTCCTCTTATCTGGGGTCAGGTTGCGATGGCCGCAGATGTTCCTGACCCCAGCAACACATTCCAGCTCCTCCTGGGAGATCCAGAGGTGTTCCCATGCAGTCAGAGGAAGGTTATCATCTGTTATCTCTGGGATACAATATGTGGAGGGGGAAAATGGAATGAGTCTGGTAAAGAACTTACACACTGAGGGGCTACAATGGGAGAGTCCTTGTGGAGTGGTAAAAGAAATGGGAGGACGGCCCTGTGTGACAAAGGTGGAATTCAACTCTCAAAAGTGGCTGTGGTACACAAGAAACTAAGGCTGAAGAGTCAAGAAAAATTTCAGAGTTTATATTTGATAAGCCAAGACTCACAACGAAAGACTGCTTGAATTGAACTTCAGAACTGTGTTGGATGAAATGCCCTCTGGGCGATAAGTTTAATATCAAAGGGAATGGAAGAGTCAGAAGATCTGGACTTTGTTTCCCTCAATGAAACACATTAACCCTTAGAAGCCGACGATCACGCCGGCGTGATCAAATCATGTGACCACCTCATTACGTCACTGCACAGTGTATAGCGCACGTAGAGCGATGCATACATTTATATGAAAGTGTAGGCTTCAAACTCTAGCCAAGTAAAACAGGAGATATGATCGTTTAAAGTTTAAAAAAAAATATCATACATCGTATCGCGGACGTGCCTAAGGTCCGCGAAACGGGATGGCACGGACGCTGTATTTATTTCAATATCTTCGCCATTTTTCATTATATCAGAAAACGGTAAAATATGCCAGAATGTGCTGGCTGTCCTCTACAGCATAGATATACTCTACAGGCTGTGTGTTGGGGGGGGGGACTGCGTATGATCGGAAGTCAACCGCGGGAGAAATTTGAAAAAAATGCGTTGGAGTTTGGCGAGCAGAGAGAGAGACACGGAGAAAGTAGGTTAGTGATATTTAGTGAGTTATTTAGCGATATTTAGCGAGTTTTTGAGCAGTTTAGAGAGTTTGTGGACAAGTAGGAGACAGTGAAATAGAGAGGTGGAGATAGGGAGAGATATTTAGGGCTGTGATGTGGCTCTCTGTCTCATCGTGGACAGAAACTGTTTCAAGGAGTGGCACAGATAAAAAACAAACAAACACCTGCCTTGATTGTATATAGTTGTATATTGTTTGATGGATCTCAATTTTACCTGTTGTATTTGACATTTGCATTATTTGGAACTAAGTAAGTCAAAGCATTGATGTAGCTCTCAAATTTTGTACATAAACTATTTCAGTGTCATTACTAAAAAGGAAAAGAAAAAAACGCCTAAAGCCACACCTGCTTTTTTATTGTATATAGCTGTATTTTGTCTGATTTTATCTCAATTTTACCTTTTGTATTTTACATTTGTACTATTTGGAACTCTGGGAAGTCAAAACTTTGATGTGGCTCTGTCAAATTTGTACATGAACTATTTCAGAGTTTTATTACTAAAAAAGGGGGGGGGGGAACGCCTATAGCCACACCTGCTCTTATTGGTAAATAATTGTATATTGTTCATTTTTTTTCTCAATTTTACCTTTGTATGTTCACCTTTGCAACCTCTATTGACATTTTCAAGATTTCAAATGCTTCATTAAGCATGTTTGTGTTGTTTATTGCAAAAATTAATATAATTTTTCAAATCGGATTTTATGTGTTTTGTGTGTTTTTTGGCAAAATGTGTTGATACAGTATGTCAAAGTGAAAAAAAAATAGTCAGATCATATAGGAAATGTTGTGCTGAAAAAAATGATACCAAACATGGGCATGGTAAACATTTTGTAATGTGGTACATGAAGACAAAATCAAAAGTATTCAAAAAACGGCCAAAATAGGCTCAGGACAAGCACCTGCTGCTCTTCGAAGGGTCATGGGGAACTTCAAACAGTGAACAGGCTATTGCCCTTTCAGTGACAGAGGTCTAGAGTTATGTGGCAGCAAGACTTAATATTTAAGAGGGTCTAATCCAGATCTTCACAATGAGGAAGCTGATAGTGATTTTGGAAGAGGATGTCAGAGCAGGAAGACGATATAGAGGGAAAACTTTGATTACAGCCAATTCAGATAAAGATGGCTCTTAGAGGAGCAGGCAGCAAGAGAGAAGTTCATGTCGTAGAAACAATGCCATTTTTTTGGTCCTCACTTTCACATCAAGTTTCATAGCAGGATGGCAGCTGGAAATGTCATTCGAATGACTCAGGACCCAAGACTCGCCACCTTCATGCGCCTGACATTTTGTTAACATTCAGCTTTTCCTCCTCCAGTTGCCATTGGAAGAATTGAAATGACAAATGTGAGGAACCAACGGGTACGATCAAGAATGGAAGACCATGGATGGTCATGGACATATAATAGTGGTGTGTCGGGCCGTGAACGTACCGTACAATTTTAACTAATCTTTTATATGACTCGGGAGCACTGATGGCAGTAACTGTAATCCGATTACTTTTTCAAGTAACGAGTAAAGTAAGGGATTACAATTGCAAAATTAGGTATTTAGATTACTGTGTTACTTTCCTCATAAGCAGGCTGCGTAATCAGATTACTAAACCGTGATTTTGTTTGTGAGAGTGTCTCATGACAATCACGTATGAGCGGTACCAGTGGTAACAGACACGTGTAGATCAACAAGATGTTATGGATGCTGAGAGGGGCAGGACCATGCAGCGTTTGATGTTTAAGTACCTGACATTACCTTGAGTTTGACTCGGTAAAAGTGACAAAAACATTAGCTGTCCATTGTACACCTGTGGGAAGAAAACTTTTATCTACAGCAAAAAATTGACTCTCAAATCTGAGCAAGCACCTAGCAAGCCTACATGACAATGTGAAACTCATTGAGAAACCCCGGATCCCCCCCCCCACTGACATGACCCTGAGGCTACCACATCCAATTCCACCGGGCAAACCTCCGACGTCGCTCTCCTGCTAAACAGGTGAAAAAAACAGACTCTTAAGAGCGACAGAACTTAGTGCCGAACTGAAGAAGCTTCCGTCGCTGGCTATATTGTCAGACATATTGCCGTTCAGGTTGTGCATCATGTTTTTTGAAAAAGTAACTATGAGTATAATTACAGTAACTAATTACTTTTGAATGTAAGTAGTCAGTAAAGTAACTGATCATATTTTCTGACATGTAATCAGTAATCAGTAATTATACCATTGATACGGGCAACTTGACCAACACTGCTCAGGAGAATGAGTAGTCTCATAGTGAGGATTAGTTCATTTTCATGCAGTACTTTCCTCGCCACATGGCAGCTGCATAAGCTCAGTCAGGACAGGAAACAGAAATGATTAGTTCACAACTCAACGACGTGTCCTCAAGCTTGAGTCTCTCGTTCATTTGTCACATGACAGGCAGCTCACAGGCCTGTGTGTGACTTGTGCAGTACGCATTGCAGTACGCATACAGATCAGCTTTTCGCTCATTTGTCAGCATTTACACGCCACAAGAGGGCTACAGCGCCTGAACTAGTGAATGAACGAAATGACCTATAAAAAGATTAGTTTATTTTATCACTAGAGTAAGGGGATCCCGTATCTGTGCAAAAGACTAACTTCCCAACATCTAGCATATAAGAACGAATATTTTGCCTTTTCCACTATAAAATACATTTACATCATTATGGCCGCTATGTTTTTTACATGTCTAGGTAAAAAACAACACATGATAGAGTGTAATATGGGTGTTTTTTTCTCCAAAAACCAGTAGAACCTAAAAATAACCAAACATACATTCTCATGCTATTTAAATCATAAATCAAGGATGAATAATGAATAGAATAATATCAGATGATTTTAGGAGATATCAGACTATGAGTGATTTTCTTAGTTTGTATGGGTTGAGTATATGAACCAAAATAAACATTTCTATCTCTGTATTGATCTGGGTGTCCCAAGGGTGGTTCGCCATGAACAGCTTACTTCGTTACATAATGGGTACAGCTACTGTTTGTTGTGGATATTACACACTGTGCACAGAAGGCCTGGGTGTGACTGTGCTGTTATCCCTTCTATTTAAACATGAGTGTGCAGTTTCAGTATAACTGACATATGCGCCCATTGACTGCACTGTTTAGCTCCTGAACAAAGTTCTTCCATGAGCATAATCTCTTTTGTACTGACATTTGGGTGAACGTGTCTCCTGTTCTCTGCCCGCCTCGGCTGACGTTTCTGTCTCTCTTGCAGTCTGTAGATTCTGTCATCTTGTCTCAGAAGGCTTTTCAGATGACCACAGCCGCATTCCTCAGAGGACCAGTATCGCCACACAGCATCCCTGTTGGGATCTGAGCTGTTAAGAAACGTCTGTGTCATTTAAAAGTTTGAGTGGTTTCTTCATTTTCTTTGTTTTATTTATTGTCTTCCATCTAGTTTGACAGCAACATGTGCATGGAGCATATGGCTACTTCAGCAGCAGTAAACAATGTTTTTAAAAGTCAAACTTTACTCAATAGACTTTTTTTTTTGTATTTTTATAATGTGAGGCTACACATTGCTAAAATATTAAAATTGGTGAATGAGTAAGAGTTGATGGTTGGAACTGATTTCATGTTATCCACATGAATATTCCAAATACCAAAAAACAAAATTAGTGCCAGAGCCTTGTATCCGATTTTAACATATCGATTAACGTGATCGCGCACCGATAAAAGCGCCTTTGACATGTGTCAAAGCACAGACTGATGTATCCAGTCATTTTTCCTAAATAAAGAGAAGTATATAGAAGTATATTAAAAGTATATTAAATCATTGCAGGGGAACTACACTTAATGTAGTAACCAGAGGAGCAGACTATATAGATTAGGGAGTCACATCCATCAGTCAGCATCAGTCACATCATGCCCCAGGACAGTCATATTTCATTCTGTATCCCAAGATCTGTCAAACACTATGTTTCACATTTGACCTGGAGAAAAATTATCCTGTTATGGAAATAAAATGTAAGAATACACGGCCGCTTAGGGCTTCCATAATTATCTGGGGCTAGAGAAAACATTTTTAAGGCCATTTGAAACTCATGCTGAGTCCTTCAGTAATCACTTTGCCTTCAAGTGCAACATCCAAGCTGCTTCTCTGATGAGAGTGAGCAGGTAGTAGACCAGGGGTCTGCAACCAGGGGGTCCGTAGAGGCACTGCAGGGGTCTACAAATTTATGTTTCATAATAATTAAGAATTTTCAACAAAATGATGGGGACTGTGATGGTGCAAATAATTGAGAAAACTACAAACAGCGAGAGGCATTTGCACGATTGATGAATAAGTGGACATGACCAAAGACGACAGCTCTTGGCATTGAATAACCAATAATAATCATGCATGACGTTTTATGAATTATAAACATATATAAATAAGGAATAAGGTGAAATGAAAGTAGAATAAAGTAAATATAAAAGTTATTATATTATTATATATTATCAATAGAACACCCCCTCGGAAGGGGACACCTTCAAAATAATAATAATAAGAGAAAAGGGGGAAAAAAAGCAGACGGGAGAAACAAGATAATGCTGCTAATAAATAAGTATTGATGTGTGTTGTGCTCCATTGGAGAACAAAATAGAAAACAAATAAATAACTTATATGCCTGGCACCCATGGGGTTTGATCAATAGCTGGGAGCTGTGATCACTATAGCCGATACTTTGTAGATTGTTATTCTCTGCACTGAAATATAATATATGCAGTGTACCAACCTACCCAGTGAGTGATATGAGAAGAAAAATATTTAGAAAATAGACAAATGAGTAATATTTTCTGCACTTATTTGGGACGTAAACCTGTTTAATACCTCCCAGCAGGCAGAGAGATGCTAGAATAACGGGATTCTGCAGCCTGAGAGGGGCTGGAGAGACGGAGAGTTTGTCAGTTCTTGCTATCCAAAGTGGGAGTGAACAGGTTGGCAGGTCCGAAGTGGCAAGAAAATAATTGTCTTGCTACCCGAAAGTGCAATTCAGGTTAATTCAGTTCCTTAGAGATTGTGGTAAGGAGGGGAAGGCCTAGGCAATTGAGGGGTTTCACATCGATTTTGTTCAACTTTCTAGTCATGGGTTGGTTGTTGTGCTTTTTGGGACCATTTGAAATAGATATTGCAGTTTATTTGAAGATTGGTGCTTCTCGACCACCTTGTGATTTTCCTTTTGTATTGCTAAAGTGAAATTCTGTTTTGGTTATGTTGTTTTTTTTATCGTGTAAGAGTGTTTTGAACCATTAGTTGGTGGCGGTAATGGGAATCAAATAATTAATCAAAGCAAGTTTTCACATTTTAGCACTTTTAAGAATCACAGACAACGTCTCAGTTGTCTGGTATTTTCTTTGAACAGAGGAGCTAGTAACAGTGGTGTAGTGGTGACTGGAGAAGCGGAGCATATTCTAAATGTATCCCAAAGTAAGACTGCCCTTACATAATGAACATCCAAAATTAACAAGGCATGGATGCGACACGTTCTGTGTGCGTTTGTGACACTCCATACATGGAGGTTGTGTTCCGACAAACGACTTATGAAGGAGCCGTAGTCAGTTTCAGAAGAGTCCCAGAGAAGCTGCTCACATTAGGCTTAGGTCACTTGGCTTTGATTGGGAACAGTAGGGTGCCAGTATCTATGGGCTGAAATATGTGCCACCAGAAACTGAATTCGAATCATTTCTATTTGAATTGATATTTAACTGGAATCATTGCATTGAAAAACGAATCTGAAATTGTAGTTAAATTGAATTTATTGAGTTTGACACGAACATTCGAGTTCTCACAATTCAAATTCAGTTCTCAATTCAAATCTCAGTTCTCAAATTAAATTTCAATTTTCTCGTGACGAAACATCGGGGTAGTTGAGAGCAGAGCGATCAGCGCAGATACACAGGACGCCTCTTCGGCCAATCAGCACCTAAAATATTCGTTCTTTCCATTTAATAGGCAATCAAAACCCATATAATGAAAAATCAACAGGTTATTTGTTATTTGTTTTTAATTGTAACACAAAAAATCGTATAAATGCTTGTTTTGTCATATTTCAATATTAGTCTAGATCAAAATACAAATGAAAAACAGGCACCAGACTGAATTTGATTTTAATATTTTTAATTGGTCGGGTTTACGTGACCCGGAAGTTTGGTAAGGAGCGTTAGCAAACAGCAAACATTAGTTTGCTAGCCAGGATCGATCGATCAGGACCAGATAAGCCATTGACCTATCGTTATGGAGAGTTACGATTGTTTCGAGGATCAAAATGGCAGACTCTAAAGGAGGAGGACATGACAACCGAAAACTGTGCAGGATTTTCCAGGCAGAATTTTCAAAGAAACTTTTCTGTGAAATTGCACTGTACTTTAAATCCACAAACGTAGCCTAGCCTTACATTTTGTGGAGTTAAACCTCGCCTCTACTGGGCATAATAATCTATAGTCTTTTATTTTGTTTTGTTATAGTTACATTATATGCAGTCTCTCTCTGCCATAGTTTTTTTAATTGTTTTTTATTTGTTCTTTTACCTTTTACTGATTTTGACGTTGTTTTTATCTATTGATGATTTATCATTATTAATATTATTATTATTATTATTATTATTACTTTTTCAAAGTGTTCATGGCTCCAGTGTCTATTTCACTGATGATACCAATGTTGCCATATTTCCTGGAAATGATGGTCACTTCAGCACTGTTGACCTCATAGTAAGGGGCATTGTTAGTGGCGTATTTTGGAGAGAGCGACACTGGGGGGGAGCCTATCCAGTGTGCTCTGACCACTGAACCTACCCGTCTCCTTCCACAACATCTAGGTGCTGCTGCGGGTTCAGCTTTAACTGCTGCCTTTCTCCAAGAGCAATCTGTGGCAAAGACATGGTGACAGGTGACCAAATACTTAACACAGTGTGGACACATTTCAGGCTTATATGAGAGGCATCTATCTATCTATCTATCTATCTATCTATCTAGAATGTATAAGAATTTGCAATATTTTCATCTTCAGGAGACTCGTTTCATTGCTGATCTTGTGGAAGGCAGATTTCAGCATAAACCCCAACAGTTCGATTCTCGAATTTGAGGCTGCCTGTCATGGGTAGCACTGCTGCATAAAGCAATGATGCCCTTGAATGAGGACTATTTCATCCTTACTGATGGTCAGGAAAACAGATTTTGGATACAGAGGGAACCAGAGGTAAATTACTAAAGAAATGAGTATTTATAACCCTGGTTTTAACAAAACTATTTTTTATCTCTTTTTTCCTGGAAAAATGTATACTTTATCAACTATTTCTTTTTCAGGATCAGCTTGGAAGCAAAATGCAAGGAAAGTTTGTGCTGTGAAGGAAGGAGATTTGCAGAAAGTTACAAGAAGCAAAAGAAGACTGAGGTACTTATTTGTCAATCATCAGAGCGGCATAGCATGGATATTCTCCTTAATCAACAAGTGAAGAGGACCTTCTTTTCTGGAGAATTTTTGCCAGTATAGGCCATTCAAGTCTTCTTGGAATTTCCATTGCATGAGTTAGGATCACTATGATTACATTAACTTATAGACTTCTTGATTAATTATAATGTGTATGAATTAGTTTGACAGATCATTGGAAGAAAATTGTGAGTTATTGAATTAAGAATGCTGGATTTGAAATATGACATTAATTGACCGAACTAATTCAAACAACATGCATGTATAAAGCTTTTGTAATATTTTTCTATGCCTTTGTAAGCCTAGAAAGGTTAAATAAAACAGTTCAAAGACATAAACTGACAACTTAGGGGCATGGCAGCTTTGCAACATATGAATAACTACATTCAAGTTTTTCAATAAGTAAAAACAGACAAATGTATAGTTTGCTTATCCAGTTACTCAAGAACACCACAGGCTGTGAGAGCACAACTAAAAACAAAACAGTTTATTTTTTCAGACATACAGTATCTTGCAGTCACATTCATTAGGCAGATTAAAGTATCTGAAAGGAGTATTGTTTGTTAATACATGATTAAAAAGAATAGAGATGTCAGGTGTGCTCTCTGCAAAGCTCTGCTCTGCATGGCATCTGCCCCTTTCCAGATGAAAAAAAACGGATTCTAGCTCTAAAACTAGACTAAGTCAGTGAGGATCCGCAAGTCTTGCTCATATACAGGTTTATAATACAACAGAAGCACATGGCAGCAGCCTCAGAGACTTTTAGCCAGGGCAGCCACCTGCTGCCAGTTCATTGGGTATTCACACCCAAGACAGGAATCAAAGAACACTGGTTAGGATTTGGATGGATTGGGGAGTGGAAAAAAACAAATCAATATTTCAATATTTATTTATTGTCCTTGCCTCTGACCTCTAAATTATGGCTTGCAAAAGAACAAACCACCTATCAGACGCCTTGGTTTGGGTAGTGAAAGTGAACTCTAAAAAGGGTCACTAAGGATCGGTATACACAACTACCGGTTTCCAGTACCGACATAACCTAAAATGCCGTGAATAAATAAGGGCTTCCTTCTCTACGTTGAATAGTTCAATGGTGACTTGAACTTTTCGAGAAGTAACACGCGGGTTTATCATTTCCCCCCCTCCTCCTGCAACAACACTGCCCCTGCGCCCCACTTGACTGGCATCTGTCTGGATCTTAAACAGCTCATTCAAACACGGTGTAGCCAGGACTGGAGACGAGCACAGAGGGGATTTCACATTCGAACGCACTTTGACAAAGAGGAGAACACAATTTCATTTCTGTCTTTCATCAGGTCAGTTAGTGGTAGCAATGCAGTTAGGGTTTATATCTATAAATCCGCTCAAACAAAGTGAAAACTGTCTGATCCCTCTCATTGAACGTAAGTATTTAGTACAAGTTAGCCCCAACATCAAACGTAACCTGCCCTGATTCAGAGAAACTTTCCCCGTTTCCACCTTCAACCGGATTCTCTCCTGCTCAAACTGTAACATCAGCAGCTCCTCTGCTGCGCAAAAAGTCAGCCCCGACATGGGTGCAGACACTGACACGGGTGTTGGCACAGCTGCCACGTCCGACACAAAAATTCTCCGGCCCTCAAAACGCCACTCTCCACTAAAGCGGACAGAACAATAGCTTTCACATCAGCCTTACGTTTTATATCTGCTACATTGATGCTATAATGCTCGGCTATCTGTATCAACTGTTCTTTAGTACAGCTATTAATAAACACCTCAGAGGGCTTACATCAAAACTCAGACAAGGAAGCCATAACAGACCAAACAGAATGCACAGTAAACACACACAAACGAGGCAATTTACCTCATGGAGTATTCCCCTAACTGCCTAGCCCAAATCTTACTAACCACCCCTGGGCCATGCAGCTTGCGGAGCGTAATTACGTGACTGAAACCAGTGGGTCTGAGAAGTCACCTGCAAGCAGGCCACCAAAGTAGGGTCCCACAGACGTGTTCTAGACAACCGCCCATAGACAGCTGACACTAACCACGCTGCCACAACACTACACAAAGAAAAACGACAGGACCTAAAGGGGAAAATGCACAGCCTAACAGGGAAACCCAACACAGCGCACGGGCAGCAACACTGTTCTCTCCTTGGACCAGCACAACCGACCAAAAAAGAGAAAGCGCAGGAAATCCCTAAAACTCAAAACCTCACGACCCCAAAACTTCCAGCAACACGAGGCCAAATGGCGATCACCACCGAATTCAGCCGCTCTCCAGGCCCTCATCAGCGATCAACACGTAAACAACAAACAAAAGACACATGTCGAAAAAAACACCTAATTTCACAAACGGACGCAGCCCCCATTTGTCACAACTATTTTTTGGACCATGACAAAACTGGAGTTGCAATTGTTTTTAGAGGTTAACATGCTTTTATTTGTGTTAAAGTAACGGAAAATAGAACAAACGTTACAATGGGATGTGGACGTCAGTATTATCAGCGGTGGGTAGGATGCATGTGTGTAAAATGCAGTGGATGTAAAGGTCAAGTGCATTTAACTAAAAGGAAAAGAACGGTTAACCCTGCGGCTGCCACACCACTCAATTTGACGTCTGCTGAGGAGAGAGAGAGAGAGAGAGAGAGAGAGAGAATGAATCATTGGGGCCTTTGAGAATCTCAGGGCACCGGCCCAGGTGCCCCAATCACTAAAACCCAAGCCTACAGACCGAAATCCACTCAGAAGGCCACTGCCTCAACAGCAGGGGGTTGCCACAATATGTTATCAGCACTTCAGAAGTGTTTATAGGATTCAGTCAGAAGTTCATCTGCTCTATTTATTTTCTGGCATTTTATTCAGGGCTTTATTGAGTTCTTCAGAGGTAAGGAGGCATCCAAAAATGTTTGTATTTCAATAATGCTTTTAAGTTCAGGTTATTTAAAAAAGATATCAATTTCTGATTGTTTAAGCCAGGATCTAAGGAGTAAAGGTTGCTGTGCCTTGTGGATTCTGGGTAGCACTCTGAATGCGTAGGTCAGATATTTACTTCCGACGGTTGTTTCATTGAATGTTTTCACATTTGAGTTGTTGGACAACAAAACCACCTTTTTTTGTGTGTGTAGAATACCAGCTCAATTTTGTTTTGCATAATATCTTGGTAGATATTCAATCCTGAGCTCTAAGGCATTTACAAGTCTTTGTTGTTTTGTCTGGTGATGAATGGCTATTTACCTCTGGATTACTGCTTGCCCATTTCCATAATCATCTCCGGAAGGATGCCCACTCTTTGATAAGTGAATTGAAATCAGAGTCTCCTAAAAATCATGTATTTGAAGCATCATCTCTGAGTTTCAAAATATGTTTGGGTGTTTATTGATAGGGAAACGTGGAGTGTGGATCATGATTGAATGTTTTCTCGGGTATGTCGCGAGTTGTGTAAGAGAGCTGCTTACAAGGAATAGGCCACTGGGGAGGAAGATTGATGTATGGAGAAAACATGAATGCTAATGCCTCAATGATGGGTTTCTCATTCTCCAACTATCACTAAGCTCGCAATCATCCATCTATTGTTTTAATATGTCAGTGGAGGCCAATTTCTTGGAGCTACCGAAGCACTAGTGGCTGGATCAGGGTTGATAACAGTATTTAAGTCTCTAGCTGATATTTGTTGAGTCACATACTAAGGAGAACAAATCGTGGAAAAATGGTGATAACTACAATCATTTGTTCACCTGTTCACAATTGTTCAGCCTGTAAATATTGGCACATTAATGAGATGTAAACCTTCCACCTGATCAATAATCTATGTGTAATATGTTCTTTTATATCTCACCCTAACAAGTTAGTGAGAAAACGATCGATGCACCAGCTAACCTTCTCTGATCACGTTGCCTCAATTATCATGCCACTTAAAACAGAAAAAGAAAACAAGAAAATCAAGCCTTACTTAATCCAACATGCTACCAAAGTCCTGATTCAGGCTGTGGTAATCTCACAACTCAATTACTGTAGCATCCTCCTTGCGTTAAAGGTACTCTCTGGGTCTACCTCCTCTCCTATCACTACCAACAAGTGAACATTCTAATCTCCCCCAGAGCTGTCACTTCATTCTATGTGAGTAGTACTTCCCCTTGTTACACTGGGAAAATTGATTGTTTTTTGTAAGTCGCTGTGATAAAAGCATCAACTAATGATGTAATGATTGTAGGATCAGTGGTAGAGATAAACATATGGGGAGAGGCAGAGCTTTGACTGACATTGACTTTACACAGCTCTACATGTGGCTGGACAAGGAAAATGAGTGGCAAAGACACACAATTATTTAATCATCATGGTTATTCATGCTTTATTTATATTACAGTTATTTATCCTTCAGGTCATTTCTGGTGTGAGTTTCAACAATGATACTGTCTGTCATCTGTCATGGCATCTCAGACATAAACATAACTACAGGCTAAAACACTGTCAAACTGTTGACTGTAAAAACAGCAGTATACTGGCCCTATTTCCGGGCTCCATCTGAAGAGGACAGGGACAACTTGGTCAGATTGTATTCACTGGGAAATGCAGACCTAAAAGGAGGTGGCCCCTGAAGTGACAAGCAGTATTGGGCTGGCTCCTGCAAACTACAAGGCTTTGTCTGTCAGGCATGACTGTCGTAATCTTTGTGTTAGTCAACCAAGACGCAGGAAGCGATAAAAACACCATGCACATAAACGCCCAAAGCACACATTCACAGAGACAAGATGTATCGCCGGTCTCTTGCCTCTGTGGGGAGGATGAATACAGAGCAGTGGGTGTTTCTCCACTCCACCTGCATTCCCTCAACCCTCCTTCATAGTCCAAACTCTGTGTTCTGCCTGTGCCCTGCATGTGTGTGTTATCAGTGTCTTTATTTGTCTTTGTCACTTCTCGCATGCAATGATCAATGCCTACAAACTCAAGAGGCAGAGAAAGAGTACAAGACTGAAGAGAAACAGAAAACAGCAAAGCCTTATAAAGTATGTTTGACATGAAGCTGCTTTTACTAGCTCTAATCATTTTTACATGGTCAATGTATGAAATGCTATTTGTGTGTATTTGCTTAATTATCACCTCACTCAACTCACTCAGGGCATTTTACATCTTTCAGCTCATTGTTTTTGCTTACTTGATCACAACTTACTGTTTTAGCTCACTCTCAGCAGTGTTTCCAGACAAAAACAGCTTCCAGGTACAGTAACTGTTCTGTAGTAAAAATCAATAAACCAACTGTAACCATAAAACAGAAATACAGTACAATATATTTAATTACTCTGAAATTTCTCTTTTCCTTACAGAAATTAATAAAATTCTAGGAGATTTTTTTTTTTTTTCTAGTAATGACATTTGAAGATCTAAATAATTTAGAGGAATCACACCCTCTGATTTCCATTGTTTTTGAGGGGTAACTGGTCACAAATAATGACTCCTGATTCAGCTGCAAAGTGAATATAAAGACAAGAACAAGACTAATTTCAGTTTTTCAAAGTTTTGTCATTCTTTATTAGCAAACTTGACTAAAAGTGTCATGCTGTTGTAATGTTAAAAACTGTATCATAATGACATTATATTGGCATTTTACACTGTCTCAGTTGAAAGGTCTGTCAGAATGAAAAAGAATAAAGAATATAGCAAATAGACAAAATCAATATTAAATCACATTAGGGAAAAAATGAGTGTGAAAGGTTTAAAATGAGCCATTTGTGTACAGTGGTGAACTTTTTTTTATTATTATTAGTATTTGTATTTATTATAATAAAAAATAATAATAGAGTAAAGCTGTACTCAATGATGGGAGGTTACAACAACTACTCTACCTGTGAGACTGTGATAAGAATCCGAGACAAATGTGTATATTATTTTAAATTAGGAAAAAGACAAATAAAAGGGTGAGTGAGTATGTTGGAGGAGAGGGACAGAGAGAAGGAAGGTAGCCAGGTAGTACGGATGGTGTTTCGAATCCTTCTGAAGAATCTCCATAACCAGCCCTTGTTCTCCACATCGGTGTCAGGGTTGGGACTTTCAGCTTGTAGTGTTCTCCTCCAGAGCAGCATTTGGTTCCTTTTATTTTCTTTGTTTGGTTCACTTGATGCTGTAGATGATTTGTTCTGGTTCCATGTCTCTGAGAGCAGGAAGGCTGCTCAGGTCGTGGCATCTCCCAGGGGTTTGATGTATTTGGCCAGGATCTAGGTGGAGGATCTTTTTAATTATGTCCACTAAGAGGCGTTGATCATTCTGATGTCTTTCTATTGCCATCATCTGTGGTCACAATGTTCTTTGAGCTTGTGGTATCTTGTCTCTGCAGCATGGCATCTGCCTCATTAGCAAAGTCCTCTGCTGTCTTAACCCTTTATAGGGCAATTATATAAGAAGACATTTTCTTTTTTGACTTTTTTTAAAGGTATCAGTTTTTTAGGCTGCAAGTCAAAGTCAAAAGAGGTGACCATGGTCACGACCCACCTAGGGTAGACAAAATTCCAAAAAATATATGTGGATGAATATTGTAATAAATACACACTTATGTGTGTGTGTGAACATTGGCAAGAAAACAAATAAGTGTACTTTTCAAAATATCCACTTATCTCACTTATTTTGCAACTTGTAAACATCAACCTCAGTAACATAAGAATGTAATTTAAATGTTAAAACCCAGTTTCAAACAAGACGACTTTGATCACCAGCAAATCCATTATAGACTATAGGCAACTACCTAAGTGACTGGACTAGACCACTCCTCACTGATGGCTAGTGGGTGGTAAACAACAAGTCGTGGGCGCAGCAGGCCTAGCTTAGCATAGAAGGATCGAGCCAGACAGCTACTGCAAAAGAAATATACCACATCAATATACTATAAAAAAATATGTGACCAAGATGCCATAAAAAAATCAAGATCAAGCCCACTTTGGGCAAGAAGTGTAAAAACTGTCATAAGGTCATGAACTGACCTAAATCACACATATTTCAATATTTTAAGCTTGAAAAATATATATATAAAAGGATTACATTTTTCACTGACCACTTTACAATGTTACGATAACCTGTGGCAACATCAAATTGAATATAGAGTACTGTTCCTCTGTCTTAAATTCTAATAATATTGGGTAAAAATCTCAGAGTATGTCTATAAATATACTTGTCAACAAACACAAATCAGAAAACACAACCACAAATTACTAAACAGAACAACAAATCAGAAAACACAACAACAAAAACAGAAACGACAACGACATTAACCAAACCGGAAAAGGTAGACTCTCGGAAGTGCATATGGGAATCGTCACGATTGACTGGTCTGTCATTTGAACCGGAAGGACATGGTTTACATGTTTTTCAAAATACAGAGCTACTGTTGTTTTAGTGACAACGACGTCATTATTAAAGTCCGTAAAGTCAAAATAAATTGTGTTTTTGAGTTTGTCAGACTAAAGAAGAAAGTTGATTTGAATGATTGCAATGCGATAAGTTTGCTGAAATTAGGCGTCAAAATTGCAAAAATGGGCACTTCCAGTCTGGTGACTGTGGGGGCATGTTTGCATCACTGGCAGTGACGACACCAAGTTTATCATCAGCAACTGACGCATAGGCCAAATAATTGACTTGACTTTCAGCAGATGCTGGGATGGCTGTCTACAACCATGATGTTATCTGGTTTGAGGTGCTATGGCCAACTGATTAATTATCAGCCTCAGCTCTGTCATGGGGAAGGCCAATGTTTTTTCTGCCCTTTCAAAAAAAAGGTAATTGGTCCATGAGTTCAGAACTCTGTTCTGTCAAAAAATTATCCATTCTATCTTCTTATGCATACAGAGAGGTGGTGAAATGCATGAACGCAATACAGGTCTGACCCGAAAACCAAAAACCACACTTTCAACAATGACCCAGTCTCAATCGCAGAGATCTACCTGAACATATTCTTCACCAGGTTCAACATAAGCAACTGCTCTGAGGACTGCAAGACTCTGCTAGAAACCCTGCCAATCCCGGAGACATTACACTAGGGCCCATTCACAGTGGATCACGGCGCCGGCAGCTGGCCAGGTGGTGTAAGCCAGGCAAGGCCCGGGACCTGACGGCACCAGGCGAGGTGCCCAGAGACTGTGCCACAGAGCCTCCCCCAATCCTCCACGGGCACTTCAACCTACAAGACTGCTACAGTACCCACCCTCTGGAAGATCCACTATCACACCAGTACCCAAAACCCTACTTCAGAACTAAATCACTACCGCCAGTTGCACCACTTCCATTGTCATGAAATGCCTGAAAACTGATACTTAACATCATCCACCCGCTTGTTGAACCACATCTGACATGCATCAGTTTGCCTACAAGGCAAAGGGGGACTGAGGACCTGTCACCACATACATTAAATACCTGGATGACACTGCCATACTTACTTGCTAAGAACATACACACTTTTGATTTCTGAAATTTTGATTAATGCTTTGATTTGGTAGACTTTCTGGATTTGCAAAAATTAAATAGTGTGTTAACTTACTGAGCATAAACAGGCAAAGTGACTCAAATTATGTAGTTGGCATTAAACACAAATGGAAAAAAAAAAAATTAAAATGTGTAAGTTAAATATCATGTATGAATCAGTAATCTAATCTGATCATCCTCTGTAATACTGCATATTAAAGTGTCTTAATATCAGTGACACACATACGGTAATTACAGTGTGTAGACTGCCAAACTACTAAATTGAGTGTTTTTTCTCCTATAAATTCGGATGGTTTGTTCACATAACCAATTTCAGTGTTTACATCACCGTAAACAAAATGCTGCAATCCTTTGTGTTTGGAAATCCCATAATTAAGGGTTATGTCATGCTAATGGTCTTTGTAGATAGAAGTCAGATTGAAATGCCGGAGCCATTTCTAATCAATAAGCACACAGCTTATCAGTACCAGGAAGTAGAAACAACACCTGCCTTCACTGATAACAGTTGTCAGTATATGATACAGATGGACCTGTTTAAAGAGACCATGCTTGAAAAGAATGTAATTTTATTAATAACATAGCCTTAGCTTTCTAATTCATCATGGATGTGTCCTGTAGTATAAATTAAACATTTCCTGTAACACAGGGGTCAGGGTTCAGTGGCTTTGCAGCTCATGTAGAAGGACATTTTGCTGATCTGTGTAATCTATAGCTGTCATTTGCTGTTCCAGCACTCCACGTGCGTTACAAGTGGCATTGACATGAAGCAAGGCTCGATTAAACAGCCAAAGCTTACAGCAAGTCTCTAGCTGGCAGACAAAATACACAATCTACCAAATGTATAACCATTAGTGATAAAGAATCGAGAAAAAAAAATGCTTTTGCAGATGATGTGGTTCTGCTGGCTTCATTGCTCAGGACTTTCAGCACGCTGTGGGGCAGTTTGTGGTGAAGTGGTGGGTGAAGAAGAGGTTGAGCCACAAGGCAATAACTTTATTTTCCAGTCTAGCCATGTTCCAACCCCTCATTTATGGTCGTGAGCTTTGGTAGACCAAAGATTGAGATTGTGAATACAGTTGGCCTAAATTTGCCTCCATGCACAGTGACTGTGCTCAGCCTTAGATCCTTTACAATGACAGTAGCCAACTGAGGTGGTTCAGGGTATCTGATTAGGAAGCCTGGGCACCCTTGGAGTCTGAGCTCCGGGCATGTCCAACTGGGAGGACATCCTTGGGAGCAGACCCAGCACTCCGCTTGGGACTATTTAGCCCATCTAGCCTGGGAACTCCTTGGTACTTCCAGGGAGTTTGAATAAATTGCTGGGGAGAGGGAGACATCCAAATACCCTTCTAACCTGTTGCCACCATAACCCAACTCCTGGATAAGTGGAAGGGGATGGGATGGATGGATGGATAGATAGATAGATAGATAGATAGATAGATAGATAGAATTAGGACAGATAGATAGATAGACAGGGATAGATGATAGAAAAACTGTTATAGGGGATAGGTCCCAGAAACTGGACATTCAATTGTCTTTGGTCCTTGACTGACTGTCTTAATGACATTGACTTTCTCTACAATTCAATTACTTAATTCTATTGAAACATTTGGCTGTAGAGGATTCATTTGTGCATATGAACAGTGGACACTCAACCTCATCAGTGAGTACAATGTTTTCATGGAGGATATAATGTTGTCGGCTTTTGTCAAGTTGTTGTCTTGTCTACAGTGAAGTGCTGAAGTTTGATTCAGACTGAACTGATCAACTTTTGTTAGCTAGGTTAACTGTAGAATGTGTTATCTATGTGGGCCACCTGGTTTTGTGTTTGTGGATGCTGAATTTATTCTGATATGGCTCAGGATCAGGGGCCTGGTGATAGGGTACAGCTGCATCAGATTGAGGTCTTGACCTTGAACCAGCATTGACTGGCTTGCAGTGACTATAATTACTCTGTCTTTGACGGGACTCACCTGAGGGGGATGACACACAGGGCACACACCACCACGCTGAACAGAGCCAAACCGGGTGCCAGATTGAATGGCGTCAGGCTGGAGTACAGTGTCAGCGGTGTGAGCATTGGCTTCTGACACAGAGATAGATCTTCTCAGACCATTGATGCCAGTGTGGTTCTGTTGATGCCAGACTGAATCAGCCAACAGTGAACCAAAGGCAGGAATTTGGAGAAATGTTAGCATGTTAACAGAAACATTTTACAAGTCTAGGCTCATTTGGTCTTTTTAATATATTTATTTATAATTTATTTTGGAATAACTGAATCTCTCCAGACTCATAATTCTACCTACATAATCTCAAGACCCATTAAAATGTCCCATCAAGTGCCAGTGACGGACTGCACCTCTGTCACAGCCGGAACACTGTGGTGGTCTCACACGGGCACAGTCTATAGCTGATATTATTATGGGTTGTTTTTCTTTTTGTTTGTTTTTTATAGTTTGGATTTGATTTTCTTTGTGTGGAGACGCTCAGTTCTGCATGTTTGTGTTCTGCTTGTTCAACAGCATCTAAAGTTGATACCTTGAACAGGTAAAAGTCTGTGGTGTTTTTAAAAGCACTCCCAGCTTGTTGAATGCTGAAATATTAATTGTGCAAGAAAAGCTGCTGCAAACGTTAACACACATAGTTCTATAATTTCCAGTAAAAAAAACAACAACATAAAAAATACAGCCTCCACCTATTTGACAGTGTGGTGGTTCTTTGGACCCGCCATCTTGGTAGTCCTGCCTTTGCCGCCTCCCAGTTAATCTGAAAATGGGCAAAGCCGTGGAGCGGGCTGAATGACACCTGAGCTGTGTCTCAATTCAGGGGCTGCATCCTTCAAGCACGCATTTGAAGGCCGATGACACAACGCTGCGGCGGCTGTCCCAATTCGAAGGCTCCTTCAAATGCGTCCTTCAAATGCGCCCTTTTCCCCTCTTTTTGAGGATGCACTGGAGTATCCTTCGCGGCCTCACATATCCTAAGATCCTTGCGCGCCGCTGTTCAGTGCCGGGAAATACAAATGCGACACCAAGCGGCGATGAATACGCTACGTTTAGGGATTATCACTATTATATGTTATACTTCATTCTTCTGTCTTATTCTTTCTTCTGTCTGTTTTTCTTCGCTTTCTCAACTGACGACCAACTGACAGGCAATGGCTACATTACAAAGTACCAACTGACGGCAGGTGACGCAGCTGGTGACGCAACCAGGAAATGCTTCAAGGCTAGACCGTCTCATTTAACAACGGTTGATGCGTGCCTTCGAAGGTCTCTCAGAAGGAGTCCTCCGAGCATGCAGCCACTGAATTGAGACACAGCTCTGGTTTCAAAAAAGCCACCTGTGACCACACCCACCTGTCAACCAAAGTGGCCACACTGTTAATTCTTCATAACTTAAAGCCTTCATATAACCCATGTAACAGGTGAGTTCTATAAAAAATCACCCTCAGTACAGTTTTCAGTAAGTTGAACATTCTAACATGGATACTTATGGAGACTGACCCTTCTGTAGCCAGCCTCAAGTTGCCGTTTGAGGAACTGCAGTTTATGGCACTTGCACATAGGTTTCACTTCAACCTCATCATCTTCGGCCATGATATTAGATAGTAGAGTTTTCTGAGCCTCGTGGCTGAATCGTATTTGTTGAGCCTCTCTAATATAATAAGAGCTGCCAGTTGTGAATGATGTTTGAGGTTTTGTCCCTGCATTGTGCACTCATCAAGCACTGACTGAGAATATGTATATATGTATATATATATATATATACGATCTATGGATCATAATGTATTTTTGATTAATTGTATTTTAACCATTTTGTTACAGATCCACAGTATCTGGTCTTTGTAGTTTGGTTAACAGAAGTGCAACAATGCTTTTCTAGATCTAAACTATGTATTCTGGAATCAGTTTAATATGAAACTTATCAGCATGAAAACAGAGACAGTGAACAACAGGCTGACTCAGAGTTTGCAGGGACATCTGCATCCTCTCTGTGTGTATCTCTTACATAATTAAGCACATTCAACAGTAAAATGCTAAACTAACATTTTATAAGCCAACAAAGGTTTTATCTCGTGATTAAATGGCCAATTACAGCCTCAGTCCTCTAACCCTCAAGTAAGCACCAGAGGTATTTATGAACATCAAGATTTAGTTTAGTAGTTCCTAACACATACATTCTGTAAGTCAGTGCATTTTTAGAGCAACGGCTTTCTTTGTTCTTCGTAGGTTTGTTTCACATTTGTCTTCAGGGTGTTCTTAGACACAGAATGTAACAAAGAGTAGAGTAGAAAAACTTTTATAACCATGTACTGTCAAATAAGCAAATAAGTGAGAGAACTTCTAGAGAAGAGTCTTTCATTTTCTTCTTCTTGTTCATACTTTGTCCTTTCCACAGAAATGACCAGAGGACATTCAGACCCAATCTGAATGGACCTCAACTTTTCCAAAATGTGGGTGACCAAAACAAAGAGAGGGCACAGTTAATCTTAGGTTAAGGTGGTTACCTTTATTCAGTCCTAAAACACAAGACCAGACTAGAAAGAGTTCAAGAATGTACGTATTGGCAAATGTACTACACTGTTGTTAAAGGTAAAATTTGACATTTTGGAAAATGTGCTTTATTGCTTTCTCAAGGAGAGTTAGATGAGAGCATTTGATACATTCAATATCTGTCCAAAGCAGCAACCTCTGTGTCTGCAGAATAAAGCCAATGCAGAAGTGCCAAAACTGCAGTTCCTCAAACGGCCACTTGAGGCTGGGCTACAGAACGAGTCAGTCTCCATAAGTCCCCATGTTAAAATGTCCAACTTCACAGCAGAAATAAACATGTTTACAGCCTGGTACAAAAACTGTTTTGGTCTCTATAGCTAATTTCCCGATCATGAAAACTGTACTGAGGGTGAATTTTCAATTCAACTCACCTGTTCAAATGATATTAAGGCTTGAAGTTATGCAGAATTAATAGCATTGCCACTTGACTGACAGGTAGGTGCTGTCAAAGGTGGCTTGTTAGTGCAACCAAGCTTCATTCAGCCTGCCATGTTTTTGTCCATCTTTAGATTAGCCGGGAGCCTGCAGAGGTAGGACAAAACAAAACACAAAATCTTTTCTTTCCTTCATTTTATGCATGAAACTTTAGTGACTGTTTGTGTCAGGTTCAGAGCACGCCTAAAATGCAGGTTGATCCACACTTAGTACTATCCCTGAACACCTCATATGTGGACACAGACCGAAGCTGATGCTGCTTCTCCGCTAACCTGCAGCTCACAGTACACCTCCTGCGTTTTCACCCGATAACTTAAGCTCACCACTTAACACACCACATGTAAAAAATAAATAAAAGACAAATTACCTTTTGGACTATTTCTCTGCTGGGTCCAGCTTGCCAGGCAACCAATGGAAACTCTGTGAAGTTATGAAAGTGGCATCAATCTTCTATTTTCCCCAAAAATGTTTCCTTTTAAAGGAAAAGTACCTTTAATTGAACCTTTGGTTTTATTTTTATAAGTCTAGTGAGTTTTCCTATCATTATATAACCAAACTGTTCTCCATGAATCCTGAAAAACGATCCAAAGATAGTTTTGTCAAGTTATCTGAACCACCACCACTAATTGCACGTCACACTAATGGTGATTTCGCTAAAAAAACCTCACCATTAACCATTATTATTACTATTACTTATTTAGTTCAATTGAAGCATTATTACGTATAAATTGCTATTTTTGAGATTTTGCACCCCCAGTTTCACAGTTTCATAGCAGTAGCCTTTTTTTCATGAAGTTCTCACCAATCGACTAAAAGTTCAGTCCAGTTTTTTCTTGTCTCGGTGGCCTCTTGCTCTGTCTCATTTTCTTCTTAGCTCCCCTCCATTAACATCCCTTTAGTCTTTTTGCTTCTGTCTTTGTGTCCACAGAGGCTCTTGAGCCCAGTTAGATCGCCCGCTTGCCCAGCTCCAGTTCTGTGTGACACCGGCTCCACTTAACTGTTACATGCACCCCCAGCCTGAAAACTTCCTCTTGACTGTGGTTCAAAACTCTGCTCTGAGCCAACAGCAGCTACAGTTTAGAGGAGTTGGAGAGTTGAACCAGAAAATATTTTCTCTTAAAATATGATTTCACCAGAATCAGTGAAATAGACACCATTGACCTGATTGCAAGTCACTGTAGCATCAACATGATTTAAAATCTGTCATTTTATGGTAGAAACATTAAGAATGTATAGTAGCAGCTCACGAAAAAACATTTGACTGTAATTATAACAGGACTGTATTAAAAAAATAAACTAAATATAATTCCATATAGTGTTATTATCATTGATAGAAACACTGTGAAAATAAAGTTGTAATTATCCACCACAGTTTTCCTTTAGGGCATTAGTCTTGTTTATCAGTAGAACTGACATGCCATTACCTCGTGTGACCAACATGCATTCATTAATTCATGAACAATATTCACAAGTGGTGATTTTTTCCCAAGGTTTTAATTACCTGGTGTTTCATGGCTGTGTATTTACAATTATTATACATTTAATTGCCTTTATTAAGAAACATTTTTTTACTATATAATTCCAACTAAACTGCTTCAATATGGCACACTGTGAAACTGCAGCACTTTCTTCAACTGACAATTGAATTCATTCACAGATGATTTTTCTTTAATTATTTTGAATAGAATATTAATGAATTTTAATATTTTAACACAAACACCTCAACTCAAAGCAGAGATGCAAATTTAACTCACTTAGTTTAGCATATTTTGCATTTTCTGTCCTCATATTCAGCCATTTCTTCAGACTCATACACACTGTGATAGAAGTGCTCCCAGTTAAATAACAGGAAGTACATCTATGTGATGAATTACAATCTACATGTACTCCACTTCCTGTTGAATCTGTCTAATTGAGCTTTGTGTTTGAGTCTGTGTGTGATCTCTGTTAATTATGAATCTCACAGTAACACACATCACCCATTGCTCTGTGTGTGTGTTTGTATGAATATTTTCCCTGCTTTGGATGTAGAACAGTGCCTTACAGATATTATTAATATACAAAACGGATGAATGATGAACGTGCGTGCATGCGTTCTGTCACTTTTTCAATTGAGCGCACCACCTGCAAAGTGTGTATGGAAACATTTAGCAGTAATTATCCTCACTGCGCTGTAAAGATGTGTGAATTTGTTAATGGGTGTCACACATTATTAAATGTGCCATGTCTAGCAGTTTGACAACATACTGCTGAGTGTTTCCATATTAAAGGATGATTCCAGCCTTCTTCAACCTGGGTGTGTTTGTTATCATGAGTTGAAGATGTGATCACACCAAACTGAGGCCTGATTGAGTTTGCCCACAGCGCTGCTAGCTCATCACACCCAGGCCAAAACGGAGCAAAAGCAATTAAAACATGCCAGTTGAACTAGGCCACACACTTTGTCAAGTCTTTCAGTTAATGGTGGCCATATTTCTTACCTGATCAGGCTCCCTGTTAATGTAACTGGGAACCATAAAGCTCTTAAATCTTACCAAGGTTCCACTGCGGAAAATCCCTGGCCTTGACAAGTCATTGATTATTTATTCATAACTAATGTTTTATTTAAACAAGTTGTATAATTCTGCAAAATAGGTGAGAACATAGCCACCTGTTTGTGATGCCAATCAGCAGCTATCTTTATTTTGTTTAAAATGAAGCAGGAACATGTTTTTTTACCCTTCATGTTTAATCATACAGGTAAAAACTGTGAATGGAAAACTTCATAAATAATGCTGGTTATTATAGCAGTAAATGAGCAATTAAAATGTAATCTTAATGTAACTAATACAAGTATAATGTATAATAAGTAATCGTAATGAGGAGTAAATAAGTAGGTATCAGAAGTATTTTTTAAGGTGCAGTCTTAGGAAGAGCTTCACCCTCAGGCAGTGTCCTCATTTAGGATCTCATTGGCCTGAGTCTCCAGGTGCCGGCCCAGTGTATCCAGAACCTTCTTTCTGGTCACAGTCAGAGAAAAGTCATCACCTGAAAAAGACTAGTCATGCAATACATCCCTCTAGATTCCAGTAGAATTCTAGCATGATGATGTAGTTCTAAAACTGTTGTAAATAGCTATATCCTTTAGAACAAATAACAGTACAGCTGGCATGAGAAAAAAAGTAAAAGTCAACGTGACCCGGATCTCCTTACAACACAATCTTACAGCTTTATGAGGCTACACATGGTCACACATGGGCCTTGGGGTCATAGACAGTGACAGCACTAAATCATATCAGAGAAGACTCTCTTCTTTGGTATGCGAGGCCGCTGTTTGGATTTCTGGAGTGCAGGTGCCAGCCTATCTCAAAGTTGTCTGGTGACCAGGTCAAAAACTGAATGTTGGCCTCCTAGACATAATAGATAGCTATAGAGACAGACTCATAAGCATACCTGATTGTATGTGAGAATGTCTCTGATTCTCCTTGATCAAGTCTCAATAAATATTACAGCATAAGAGATCAGAGGCTCCTAAACACTTTCTTCCCTCCTGACCTGGTGCCATGGATTTTCAGCGATTTCTCCACAACGATGAGATTGTAAGCGTGGGGACGCTTTGTTGAAAGATACCTTTATGAAGAACAATTGACTTATTTTACTCTTGTTTCAGAAGCTGAAGATAAAACACCCACTTAGATTTCTCAACAATTTGGCAATTCAGGCAAACACCTGAGATCAAATTGTTCCCGCAGAGGCACAACTTACAGAACTGTGTCCACACCTCTAGAGTCCGGAAGCAGAGTCAAGCCTTCCAAGATTCATTAAAAAAAATCAGTCAATTCTTTCACATCCAGCCAGTTCAGCCATCCTCCAGATAATGCCCTCATTTCAGAGGTATTGACTCTCAGATATACTGGAGATTGAAAATAAAATCTGCATTGGAACATTTTAATGATGGCACATCTTTTTTCTATCATACAGAGAAAATCCACAATAGCTGAGATAAATGGAGGCTAAGTATATGAATAAGACGGATTACCTCTGAATGAGACGGTCCTGACAAGAAAAGCCTTTGTTCATCCAAACCAGCAGGCTGGGTGAGCTCCATAGCGAGTCTACCTAGCCTCTCTCTGTCCCACTGCGCCCTCTGAGTTTTTTAATATTTCATACTGGAGCTCATCGTGGAACAGCAGGAGGTCAGACAGCTCACTGAAGTTAAGAACACAGTGAACGGTGGACGAGAAGGATCCCCCATGAGCATTTTAATATTATGATTGTGTTTGATTTGGGTCACTTCACAAGCTTCCTGTGCTCCCTTTGTGTTATTGTGCATTTATGTTGTTCACTAACAGCTAGCTGTTAGCAATGAGGGAAATATGGTACTTTAAAAACAGCTGATTGCCACAAGTCTGGACTCTTATTTGAGTCTTAACTCAAACCTAAACACACAGATATGATACACACATTTTTAGATTGCACGTGACTCTGGGATATCACTGTCTCTAATGTCTGTGGTGGCAAATGTACTCCTTACATTGTATTTTGCTATGAGTTTGGTAGTAAACTAATGTACAAAAAGTTCTTGAGATAACCTTCAAGGCTAAAGATAAGGGTAAGACACCCATTGTGTGAATATTCATTTGTCAGGGGTGAGAAACAACTAAAGTTTAGTTTCTTGTGAAGTTACAGGTTTCTGATCATGTCAGATGCAGGGCAGGAACTGTATAAATTATGAAAAATGAATGCTTCTGACTCTGTCAGAAGCTGAACCACTTTGCGTGTGTGAGGATCTCTGACCTTTCACCTGAAATACTGAAAACTTGGTATTCTCTGAGTGGCATTCGATGTTCTAAGATTGTTTTACTTTGTTGAATAAATCAACGACAAAGACAATATCGGAGTAACTTGTTTATTTGTTCATCTCTTACCTGAATATCCTCCGCAATGTCCGTTGAGAATAAACGTCCATAAATCTGCTTAAAAACCAATGAAAAGTGTCAGGGTTTCAAACCGCTGAAGTGAGGGAGCCTGTGGTTCACACCTCAACTGCTGGAATGTATCAGGTAGCCAAGCTTTGGTGAGAGTTACAGGCCTTAAATGTATGTACTAATATAATGCCCGAGTACACTGATGAAGGGCCATAACTTTAATAAACAATCCCATCATCAATCTAGATTGGCAGGCTCCTCTGGCTGCTGCAGTGAGTTCAACGCCTCCTGATTTTTCTTAATGCTAATGTGTGTAATTCCAGTTGGCGCATCTATCCATGCATCACTTCCTTGGTGGCACAATTTGTACCTTGACTGTCAGCTCACATGATATGAAATCCTTTTTTTCTGCCATGAAATTTGTCATCTTAATCTCTTTCTCTGTTTCTTTCACACTCCATTTTGCTCTCATACACAAACACAAACACAAACACAAACACAAACAAAACACACACACACACACACACACCCTGAAGGGCATGAATCCTCTGCACTAACACAACTACACTGAGTTATGTGATGCAGCTGTGAATTATGACACCACCAATTACGTAGGCCTATAGAAGCAGAGGGTGTGTGTGTGCGTGTGTGTGTGTGTGTGTGTGTGTGTGTGTACATGCTGCATAAATCAGGCTTTCTTGGGAACACTGATTTCAATTCCAAATTGTTCCTTGGAACGCTGTTTAAGGGAATGTGGTTGATCAGCTACGGGGAAAATCCTCACCAGATTTTAGATGAAAATGGCAACTGCTCCTTTGCCTTAATTTACTGCTAGAGGAGCTTTTCAGCTTTCATTAAAGCAGCTTTGCTGCGGCTCAGTCATGATGATTTACATCCCGCAATCGCTCCCTGCACTGTTTCTGTCACTGTCATTAACTTTCTTTGCAACTTACCCTTTGTGTTTTGTACAAACCTGATGTACTGACTGAGTCAGCCTGGTCATTTTTTCAGGATGGTTTTACCAAAATTGTGAATAAACATGCCCCTTTTAGAAGGTATAGAGTTAAAGGGCGGGATAATCTTTGGTTTTCCCCTGATATTTCTGTTGTCATTCGAGAACGTAATTTAGCTTGGGCTAAGGCGAGGTTAACTGGACTGAGCACTGACTGGCTTGTTTTTAGACAGTTGAGAAACAAATGCTCTTCTCTAATCAAAAAGGCAAAATCTGAGTTTTATCTATCAGTTACCACTGATAGTTTAAATGATCCAAGGAGGTTCTGGAAAGTCATTAAATCGCTTTCAGTGAGTAATGTCTCTCATACCTTACCAACCTGTATTATGAAGGATTCTGTTGCTGTTCATGACCAAACTGATATGTTGAACTGTTTTAATGAGCATTTTATATCTTCTGTCTTTCTGAGTGATCCATCCTATACTGTGCCTATAAAACCCTGTCCTGATGTTTCTGTGAATGGTACAAACCGATTTAGCTTTCAACCTTTTACTGTTGGAGGAAGTTCATAAAGCACTGAATGCTCTGCACACAAAAAAGGCACATGGGCCAGATCTTGTTGGTCCTTATTTTTTAAAACTAGCAGCTGATGTTATAGCAGAACCACTTACACATATGTTTAATCTGGCTGTAGCAAACAATGAAATCCCAAAGTTATGGAAATCTGATTTTGTTCTTCCTCTGTTAAAAGGAGAAGATCCAACCATTTTAAATAACTATAGGCCAATTTCAAAATTGTCTGTACTGTCAAAGATTCTTGAAAGTTTAATCAGTGAACAGCTCAAAGAGTTTTTATATTCAAATAATATCTTATCCCTGTTTCAGTCAGGATTTAGGAAAAATCACTATACCATTACGGCAGCTCTAAAGGTGGTAAATGATATTTCCTTAGCACTTGATAAAAAACAGCACTGTGCATCTCTTTTTTTTGACCTAGGCTTTTGATACGGTAGATCACTTTGTCCTCAAACAGAGGCTTTTTAATATTGGCCTATCAGAAAAAGCTTTTGGTTTGTTTTCAAACTGCCTTACTGATAGGTCTCAGTGTGTCAGTTTTGGTGGTCAGTGCTCTGATGTTCTGCCTGTTTGTAAGGGTGTTCCTCAGGGCTCTGTACTTGGCCCACTTCTTTTTACTATTTTTATAAATAATTTGGGTGAAGATGTGAATGATGCCAATTTTCATTTATATGCTGATGACACAGTTATTTATTGCAGTGCGCCAACTCTCGCTAAAGCTGTTGACCACTTGCAATGTGCATTTAATGTTGTGCAGAAAAATTTGTCTAACTTGTTCTTAATACAGAAAAAAAGTGCATGTTATTAAATGTCAAGAGTAGACCACTGAAGGAATATTCAGTGGTCTACTCTTGACATTTGAAAATAACATGCACTCTTGAAGGAAGAAGGATTGAAAGAGTTAACTCCTATAAATATCTAGGCATCCTAATCGATGATTCCCTGACTTTTAAGCAGCATGTACAATGCCTGGTTAAAAAACTGAGGCTGAAATTGAGTTTCTATTTTAGAAACAAATTGTGTTTTTCTTTTAATGTAAAAAAGAGACTTGTTGCGGCAAGATTTTTGCCTGTTATTGACTATGGGGATCTTGTGTACGTGTGTGCCCCTGAACAAGCATTGAAACTGATTGACACAGCTTATCATGCTTCACTCAGGTTCATAACAAACGCCCTGACTCACCACTGTGAGCTTTATGCTCGGGTGGGATGGCCTTGTTTACCAGCCCGCAGACGTACCCACTGGTATATTTTTATATATAAGGCAATTCTCGGGTTGCTCCCAACATACCTCTGTTCTTTTATTTTTAAAAAACGTGATGGTCAATATTCGCTGCGTTCTAGGGAGTTTTATACCTTATCGGTAACAAATGTTCGTACTGAGCTAGAGAAGAGTGCGTTTGGGTACTCAGCACCCTCTGACTGGAATATCTTACAGAATGTTTTAAAACTCAAAGATCTGATCTCTTTGAATGCTTTTAAATTCACATTGAAAGAGCAAGAGAATGAATCATCCAGATGTTGTTGTTTTAGCTGATGTTGTTGTTGTTGATTTCATGACTTGTATTGTACTTTTAGCATGTTCATTTTTAGACCATTATGTGTTGTAATATTATCTGTGTGTCTTCTATCTGTTTTGGTTTGACTTGTTCTTTGTTTGTGCTGCTGTTCTGTCTTGGCCAGGACTCCCTTGAAAAAGAGATTTTTAATCTCAATGGGACCTTTCCTGGTTAAATAAAGGTTTAATAGTAAAAAAAAAAAAAAAAAACTTACAACATATGAACTTTTTGTACAAACCTAACAACATATGGACATATACCAGTATATCAGACTTTATAGACGTCATAGAAAAAGCATCCAGGTTCACCTCAATGTACAATGTACCTTCAGCTGTTGGTGGCTGCGCACTTCAGACAGTCTGCTGCCACTATGAGCTAACCTGCAGCTTCTCATTGGTCCACATGAACAACTGCAACAATGAGCTGTAAGGCTTGCTCAAGAGTACCTCGAGATTATGTATTCCCCCTACCCAGATTCTCAAGCTGGAATCTAATAGTTCAAACCTTCACCACAACCTTCCGATGAGCTGCTTGCTGATTATACAGTAAGTGTAAGCTGTCAGCATTTCCCATGTGGAGAAAGTCCCCAATGACCCTGACCCTTCCACTGAGCCCAAGCATTGACAAAATGTATTCACACACATGCTGTCAAAAGTCTGAACTGGATGGACACAAATTGTGGACATTGTAATTCAGGGTTGGCACTTTAAGTTCAGCCACTGGGGCGCCTGTGGTAGGTACTTCTGGTTAGAAATAGCCAACCTGTTCTCATTCCAAACACATCAAACACAGCAGCTTGGTCAGCAGCTCTACACTTTGAACTATGCAGAAAGTTCACTCAAGGACATGGTTTGAGTGAAAAGATGGGTCAATTAAAAAGATGACTTGCACTCTAGAGAGCAGCTGTTCATGTTCAATGTAAAACCAAAAGTCGACACTGAGTTATTTTAAGTTACATAGTATAACTCATATAACTTTGGTTTGTTGTTTACAGATGCAGCCATCCAGAATTACTGGCTGATCCATGACTGGTCCTTGCTTATCTGAATGGAATGATGTGGATATATCTGGCTGGAGGAGGCAATTCTTGTAAGTGACATAACTGAAAAACTTATTTTACCTCAAAACATGATCTTTTCCTTAACATAACAAAGTAGTCTCTGACTTAGCAAGTTTTATTTGGAAGGTGTAACCAGACCATGCAGACCTTTATTATTGCTAATTTGACCATGGAGTCCTGCACATGCAAAGTGACACTAGAGGGGCACCTACAGCATCAAAGTTTTATGACTTTGGACGGTTGCACTTAGGTTAGGTTTAGGAAAATAACTGAGTTTAGGGTAAAATACATTTCTTACATAAGTTAACATAAGTTGCTCACTCTTGACTTGTTCACCTGAGTTACATGTGAGATTAAGTCATTACACTACTGCGTGATATGCGTCAATATCTAACTTAGCATGTTAGCAGCAAGCAGTTCTGTTACCTGCACCAAACACGAGGTACAGCGCAATGTCATCAGTTTTTTAGCTATTTGCTCATAGTGGAGTCTGATCTGATGATGGTACTAGAGGAAAGGTAAGTGGATTACCAATGTTGGGTAACATGAGTGTATGTGTCTTTATCTTTCATGGTAATCCATCAAACACTGGTTGAGACATTTCAACCTAAACCAAAAATAGCAACAGGCTGATGATGCTAGAGGAAAAGTCTGGATATCATCTGGGAACTATGAACCAAATTCAGTGTAAATCCAACCAGTACATTCTGAAATATGAATGTGAATGCGAATGCACTTCCTTTGCAGATTTCTGTAACTGCCGCTTTCTCAATCAAGCATCTGCTGATAGTCTTTGTTTGTAGATGCGTACGTTTTACATCTCATTTTAAAATCCATATGCTTCCTCAGGAAATCCAACTAGTTTTCTCATTTCCTAACAAGCTGTCTTTCTGGAACACTCAAAGCTCCTTTGGTGCAACAGTCTGAATTGATTGTTAGCGAGCATCTGCGGTTTGACAGTCAAAAAGCAACTTGGAGTCGAGAGTCGCATCAAGTTCCAAGACTCCAAACCCCAAAATATGAACCAGCTGTCTAGTTGTTTAAGAAGAAGTGCAGCTTTTGTAGTTTTATTTATTTATTTATTTATTACTATTTCTTTTGTACATTTCTGTTTTATTACAGGTCATATAATGACGACTGACGTAAAAGACATGAAGAGAAGAGATGGTATTGCATGGCTCTGGTACATAAACAACGCACTGATTTTCTTAAGGTGGCTTGTGTGGAGTGGAACAAAGAGTGTACACAATACTGACAGGTTCTGTTCAAATCAAAGCAGTGTTTTTTTTTTTCACTGCTCTTCTCTTTCCTCTGTGAACTCTGGCCATTCGGTTCTATGACTTGCTATTTTCAGCCTCCCTCGCATGTTTTCTTTTTCCTCTGTCCGCCCGTCTGAACCTGTAAATTGCATTTAGCCGCTTGCAGCCTTTTACTTCTCCCTCAATTAACTCCAATTCTGATTATGTTGTTTTTACTCTGGCTGTCTTCTTTAACTTTCTCTCTGTAGATCTCTTTCTTATATCTCTTTGGCTCCCCTCCCACACAAACACACATACACATTTTTTTTTTACATCACTGTATTGGAACTTTGACTCAGCTCTTTATTTCCAGTATTATTCTCATGCATCTCCTGTTTTCCTGCAGAGCATCATTAAGTATTGGTGACATTTATTAATTCTTTCCAAATACATAATCAGCTTGTGATGTTATGATGTTCTTGTATAGTATTTTTTTTCTCTTCCCTTTCACCTGCTCTGTTGGTGCAACCAATCATATGAGGCCTTGATAGGATGTTGTAAGTAACTCCATGGACGTGTAAAGGACAGGAGACCACTGTTCATGTGGTGCAGTGTGAAACTAAAGTCAACGTTAAGTTACGTATTTTAGCCAAACCATAATCTTTTCAGAAACCCAAGCAAGTAGTTTTCATAGCTAGCCAACAAAACTACGACATACACTACGATACAAACCTAGCCTCTGCCTTCTAGCATGACGGATTGTTTTTTGATGGATGGATGGGTGGGTGGATGGATAGATGGCCCACTCTTATAAAAGAGATTCAACTTTTGTCCTGCTTTGACAGGTTGTGACATTGCGGCACCCTCCATGGCTGTGAAATGAATCCAATGTGGAAGTGCCAAAAACTCAAGCACCTGAGGCTGGTTACACAACATGTCAACCTCCATTAACCCCCATACTAAAATGTCCATCTTCACAGCAGAAATAAACATGTTTACAGCCTGGTACAAAAACAGTTTTGGTCTCTATAGCTAATTTCCCCGTTCATGACAACTGCACTGAGGGTGATTTTTTATAGAACTAACCTGTTCAAATTATATTAAAGCTTAAAGTTACAACTAATTAATGGTGTGGCCGCTTTGATTGACAGGTAGGTGCCATTACAGATGGTTTGTTTGAGCAACCAGGTGCCATTCTGCCTGCCTCAGGTCCGCCAGTGATCCATGTCTTTACGGATTTTTAGATTAGCTGGGAGGTCAGAGCCGAATAATTTGAGCTTCAAAACAGCACTTTGAAAACCTATGGGGGACGCCTGCCAGGAGTTACTGTGTTCCGCTTGTGTTTTATTCCTGGTTACGTCCCACCTTCAAAGATTGGGCTCAATTTGAAACTAAATGAGGCTTAAAGACACATCTCCATTTAATCAGACATGTAGATATTGAACTTCAATAAATGCTGCATGCTGTAATTAATGGTTGTTCATCTCAGAAGAGTCAGAACACTTTCTCTGGAAACGTTTGTTAAATTGAAGGTAAAAAATAAATCAGCTGGTCAGCAAATCGAATACAACCACTGGAATATACTGTATGTATACATACACATGCACACACAGAGCAGATGAACGGAGAGTGAACCAGGCAGTGCTGGGAAGGCTGCTGTATAAACCAATTAGCTAGGCTGAAATCAAGCCAACAGGAAGAATCTCTCTCTCTCTCTCTCTCTTCTATCTCACACTCTCACTCTCACTCTTTCCATCCTTTCTCCTCGGCAGGGATAGTGCTGAATGCTGCCAAGGTAAGACAGAAAGAAGGAGAGCGAGGGAGAAGAAAAGAGTTGAGGGCTGAGAAAGAGGAGATGAAAACAATTGGTGAAAGAAAGAAGGGAGAGAGAGTGGAGTCTGTTTGTGTGTGTGTGTGAAATGAAGCTGGGAGGATGGGTGAGGACAGATAGAGGGACGCTAAAGAGTGATGGCCGTGGCTGGCACTGACAAGTTACAGCTGCTGAACTGAGCGAGGAGGGGAGAGAGGCATAGAGGGAGCAGAGAGAGAGAGAGAGGGGAGTACGAGTGAGGGGAATGCCAATGTTAGGCCATACAATCCAGGTAATGAGGCATTCAGTTCTGCTGGAGAGACACGGCTGAGAGACTCTTCCAACTGCAGCTGCTGGAGAAAGAGAGAGAGAGAGAGAGAGGGAGAGGAAGGGAAGAGAGGAAGGTGCAGCGCTTCGCGGCAACGCCGTTTGATTGGCGGCTTGTCAGGAAGAGATGGAGAAGAGAAACAAAGAGGAGGATGAGGGGGTAAAGGATGAGATGCAGAAGGTGACAAGCAAGGAGAGGCCTACACTGGAAAGGTCCAGAGGCAGCGAGGAGTCAACAGGGGCAGGCGGGGAAAAAAAAAAATGCAAGATGGATCCACCTCCATTCTCGTCTGTGCGAGCCGAGCTGTTTGCTGACTTGACAGTTTTCAGATTCCGCGGCGAAGCAGAGAGATGCAGCATAGCGGCTGCAATCAGCTGCAGGCAGGACTCAGCCGTGTGTGAACCTGCATGCCTGCTGTATACAGTCAGGACGCCTGAAGACAGATTCGCTTCATGGAGCTCAACTTAATTACAGCTGGTGCTTTAAACAGGTCCGACAATGAGCAAATGATTTCATCTTTTATAGGTCAGTCGCCCACAACCTGTCATCCAAGTCATAACAAGAGCATCGCAGGAAACACAGGAAGTTTCAATACAAATCAGTGATAAAATTAAATCCACTCCAACAGAAACAAAATGACCTCTACAGGCAAGTCTCTGATGAAATAGAGTTCAGAGTTTAATAATAATAAAAAAAATCCACACTTTAGGGTTTCAACAATAACCAAAATATGTAAATTGTGTCTTGGTAATCCCTTTATCAAATCAACCAATAAAAGGTCTTGTGTCAAGTTTCAGTTTTGTTCAGTTCAAGTTTTCCCAGCAGGAGTAGATCATCTTCAAAATCAATAATGGATTTCTCAAAACAAACATAATTCAACATCTCTATGCTGTCCGAGTTGCCTCCAGTACCGGGCAGTAGATTGTCTTTGTGTGCCCTGGATATGAGAACCACAGCTATGACCTCCCTTTTCTAAAGACCAGGGTAGCGTCTCTGGGTGTTCCTCCTACTGACCATGGATGGTGCACAAGGCAAGAGGAATTCTGCCTCTTCTGCCGTGATATGGTATGTGTCATCATATTTAAAGTGAAGAGGTGCGAATCACTCCGGAATCCCAATTGCACAAAATTCAACATATATATATATATATATATTATATTTGAATGTGTACTAACTATTACTGACAAACAAAGAAGTTGTTGCCTTATCATGACTGGACGAGCACTGACCATCCAGCTAGCAAACATAACTTAAATTTGTGGACAAACGTGGACATTATTTTACCATGATTTTGTGTTAAAGTGAGTAATGGGGAAAACCAGATTTGAATTTGGTCCAGTCTTGAGTGAGAGTATTGCAGCTACAACATGATCCTCATGAGCAATGCGTCATGCATCCAGGTACGATCATTGAATGTGTTTTGTTAGGATTGAGGTTTTGCCTCTTCCTTCCTAGTGTCATGATTGTCCTGCCAGTCTCTGCCCATATGTTGTGTGCTGCTGGGTGTGGTTCCTGGCTTTCCCCTCTCACATGCACTACCACACCTTTATCCAACCTGCACTGGATAAATGGCCAGTTCAACTCGTCAGCACCAGACCATCTGAGCGGACCCAGTGGTAATCCACTCTATGGTAAAACACTTATATTTTTATTTCTGACTTTTGTGATCATCCTGATTTTTGCTGTATCTGCCACATCCAGCTCAATCCTGGGGTTAGTTTCTTTTACTAATACTTACATGACATGTGAGTTTAAAGACTTATTGTCTGCTCCCAGTGTTCCCCCTCTAATCTATGCTTTTACAGAGTTAGTCAATCCAAGTGACCATCTTCATACCGGCAGTTTTGCACCAGTCAAATCCCTCTGCTGCATTTCATGAATTGCAAAATGATTGTTTCTTGACAGATAGACCTTTTTATTTGGATAACTCAAACTGCTGAAGTCACATTGAGATTTTTTTACTTTCAAAACAAATCAAATGAAATCAAATTGTATTTGTATAGCCCAAAGTCACAAAATACAAATGTATTTTTGCAGAATGAGGACTGTCCTGTCTTTACCGGTGTAGTCATGTCACAAAAAAATATCTCTCCACGGCCAGTATGGACATCAAAATGATGACAGCAGTAAACAACCGATATTTCAATGTATCATATGTGACATATTGAGGATCGAGGAATCCAACCCTGTCTTTTAAGAGCAACACCCACCGGTGCTGCACAACATTTATGGTCCTTTCTATATGGGCCCACACACTGGCAGCGTGAGAGGCACATCATTGTGGGGTGACACTGAAAGCAGTAATTTTACCACATTTGCTTCCCACATCAGCACATGCCAGCCACCATACCTTGGCTTCTTCTTCAGTCAGCATGGTACATCTGCTATATTCTCAAACCGGTGGGGTCACAGAGACATGCTGTGGGGGGTGTTGATAACCAGGGGAGAAAAATATAGAGTGAAACTAGGTTGACTGAATATGATTTCCAATTCAACTTGGAAGGAAAAAGTTTCAGAACCACTGCGCTAAATGATGCTTTATCAGTTGATTCATATGATGCAATGCTAAGAAGAGTGTCTCAGCTTCAGTGATAAAAGGAGAGTGGTAGAGACATTGGAGGGGAAACATTTGCTCATTAGGAGGTAACATATCGGTAAGACTCAGTATCTCAGACTTGAGGCATGTGTCCAGTGTGGCGAGTGTGTAAGCTAGTCTCCTAGATGTGTTTTAAAGCTGACCTTGTTTTAATCACCATGAACACTTTTAAAGAGCTTGAACACGATGTTTTAAAAGGTATGACTCATAGTTTCCTTCAGGCAATATGACACCAAAGACATCTTTTTAATACATAACACATTTTATATATGTATGGGCAGCTGTTGCCTATATGTGCTGTCTGAGATGGCATTGATTGTGGAGCCAGAGCTAAACGACACGAAAAGTTTATTTGGAAAGTTTTGGACTATATGTACTAATTGGTGTGTCTCTCTGTGACGTCTGGTGCCTACATAATCTGAGGTAGTTTTTATATAGTTGTTTTTTCTTTCTTAGCATCCATGTCTCTGTATTATATTTACCATTATTTGTGGGGAATGTTTTAATTGAACTTTGAGAGCCACTAGTCTCACTATTTGGCCCTGTTCACATTAAAAAAGACAGTCACAGCTAACCAGTTTTGTGATTGTATTGTAATTATTATTGTAAATGATATATGAACTGTGCTTATATAGCACCTTTCTAGTCTTCTGACCACTTTTACACTTCATATCTCATTCACACATTCACACACATTCATACACTGATGGCATTGGCTGCCATGCAAGGTGCCAAGTGCTCATCAGTTTTAGGAGCTAACCATTCATACACACTCACCAAGGACACTTCGACATGCAGACTGGAGTAGCCGGAGATCAAACCACCGATCATCTGACGACCCACTCTACAGCGGCCCCATGTTGTCCATGTGTCATGGGTCTCAAGTTTTGCATGGGCCTAAAACCTGAATATAGTCCATACCTACATTTTGGTATACCGTTTTTGGGCAGGTGTTCAAGTGGGGTATACATGAGCTCTCTCCTGATACAGGAGCATCTTCCTCTGTGCGCTAACTGTCCTACTGGAGTTCACTGGTTTTCATTGATGCCGCTGTTTTACCACCAGAAGCTGGCTTGTTGTGCTTGATGATGGACGATTGCCCAAGTTTGTGTAGCTGTACGGAGATGATTGAATGGAGGTTTAATTTCAGAACAGTGACAAACAATGCAGAAGCTATCACTTGCTGGCTGTCACCAATGAAGACAGGTCTGGGAGACGTGGATCATGTTGCGCTGTGGTGGCTCAGGTAGTCTTGCAGTTGTCGGGCATTAAAGCACACTTTTAATTGAGAGTTGGTGCCATGGGCCAAATTAAAAAAAACTAAAATTCAACAAAATTAGAAAAAGAAGAAGGAAAAAGAAAACACACTTATCTAGTCAGAGGCAAAAATGGGGGCAGAAAGTCTCAGCATCACTGCACATGCCTGGGCATAATCTTGAATCTGACTCCAGACCCACAGCTAACTTTTGCTGTTAGTTAGCTGGACTAATGAAACACTGGTTACACTCTGTTCCTTCTGGGAAATACAGATTTTATTGCAACACTCGAAAGACGATTTGCTGAGTCAGAGAATTAATGTTCGGCTTGACTACAATTTCATATAAAACACACAGACGTCACTAATCAATCAAGCAGTCCGTCATCCAGCTACTCTCTTCTTTGTCCGTTTTTTGGAAACAAACCAGACTGCAGGTCATGGAGACATTTGTGGGTGTATTCTTATCTATAAAATTTTAGAATGCAGAGACAGAGAGGTCTCTAAATGGACAGATGGAGCCAAGAGAGAGAGAGAGAGAGAGAGAGAGAGAGAGAGAGAGAGAGAGAGAGAGAGAGAAATGAGAGTCTGATTCAGTTGGCTTTAACACATGCTGCAGTGAATCCCCTCATTGTTCAAAGATGGATCCATCCACCAAATCCTGTAACAATGAGACAATGGCTGCACACCCTCCAAGAAGCTCTACCTCTGAATCTTTGTACGACCAGGTTCCAAAAAAACACCAAAAAAGTGCAGTTAAATGAGCCGGAGAACCGCTTTGTACTGGAACTTTTTAAAACTTAACAGTCCTCAACACAGATTGGCTGAGTCACCTTTAGTTGTTGGAACATTCGTCACCTTCTTTTTGGTGTTAAATCATTGTTTTATAGCACTGATTCATTTTGGGCAAAGTGGCTCCTATTCAGCTTAACATTCATTTTATTGAACCTCAGCTCTGCATCTGGGCGTTAATAATCTTTCAAAGTAGCAAAATAAAAAAAATAAAAAAAAGGTCAAGGATGCAAGATCATCTTATTTTGTTCTCCCACTATTCTGGGGTCCTCTTTAATGTAATTGCTTCTGTCATCAGCCCCCCTGAAGCCATAACAAAGCAGGCTGCATGCTCTGAAAAATGCAAGCAGTGCCTGGATGATTTAGTAAAGGAAGTGGAGAACATCAGGCTGCAGATTTCCTCGCTGCTCCTGTCCTCTGTGTCCTCCTCCCTCAACACTTCGCAGTACTTTGCTGTTTACAAGCCATTACTCTTACCGCACGAGAGGAAGCCATTTTTCACATGAAACCCCCTCCCTGCGTCTTCCGTTTATGTCACGTTTCTAAAAGAGACGGTTCATTCAGAGCAGATATTTTATGAGCTTTTGATATTTTTTTTGACTACTGTCCACTTCTCTGTCTGTTTGAAGCACACTTTGGAAAGTCCACTTCACACAAATTTGTTCTCAGCCTTTTTTTCAATTCTTCAATGAGCAAAACATTTTCTTTTAATTCAAGGCTTCAGAGATGACATCCCTCAGTGACATCTCTGCTGCTAGAAAAATATCACTTTAGATTGATTGTGACACAGTTTTATTAAATTCTCCACAGCACTGGCATTACCCTCATTAGCCACATTCATAGCTGTACTTTGGTTCAGGACAGAAGAAATCAGCATGAAGAGTCTACAGTCATGTCAGCAGCTCTGTGAGGCTGCACTTGAGCTAAATAGTCTTCAGAATGCTAACAGGCCATAGCATGATGAACTTCAACACAGTGAACATACCTGCCGAACATCATGTTCACACTGACCAATTGTTTGTTATGAGCATTATCAGTTTGCAACTGCAACTGGACCTCATTTGAATGGAACTCAACTGAATGCATGGTCTCTTTGAGAATACATTTCACTATGATTGTACCTGTATGATAAGCAAGCATAAATTTATTTACTTAAATGATGATACGCAGGTAAAAGAAGGACAAAAGAGATGTGTCATATTGAGGAACATACAGACCAGGTGTGCCGCCTTCTTGCAGGAGTGAGTGGGTTGTAACATGAGAGGTGGGGGTGATTGCAAGAGGACTGTTTTCTCAGGCTCTCTTTTCATCCTCATGGTCCCCCCAAGCTCTTGGTTCACCCTGAATAATATTCTTATACACTATAGACTCCTTCCACTTGCAAGCGCTAACCACTTATAACCACTTGTTATTATTATTATTATTATTATTATTATTATTATTATTATTATTGTGGTTTGTGTTGTGAATTTGAACTTGCTTTGGTCCTTTCTCCACGCGGCTTCATATCCCACCAGGAGAGTTTTATCTGCCAGACTTTGTTAATTTTCTCAGATTTGGTCATTTTCCCTGGTTTATGTGCAAAAACCATGAGTAAGTGATGCCTAAACCAACCCTAACACCACAGAAGCCATATATTCTCGGCAGAGCTAAGAGCCACTTTTGAAACGCTCCGCCTTGCTTCTGGTGGCATTACAAACATTGACTAGAAAGGCCACAATCAGCGCAGGTGGTGGCAGCAGTGCACCCAGAACACGTTGCAGCTGTGCATGGTGGAATTTAGCAGTGAGGATAGATCAGATCAGAGCACCATCTCACCTCCACATGCTGACGTCAGAGCTGCTGGACCTCCTGCTCTGTGTCTTCCTCTCTATAGTGTAATGTGTTTTGTTATATGTATAATCTGCACCCTGGGCGGCATTTTCCTCAGTCACCTAAAAGGTGCCGATGGCACTGTTATCAACAGGTTCTTCAATGTAAACCTTCATGAGAATTTCATATTTATGTGGCTCTTTTTGATGAACTGCATTACTTGTGTGCACGTTTAAGAACTAGTTTAAAGAGTGTTCATTTTTTATATAAGTTATGTTGGATTGGTAACAGTTTAAAGGCATCTTCACAACTACCAACAAATCCAAAGTCATCAAACTTGAATCATGCAGCACACACACCCACGTGCACGCTGGCACACAAACAGTCGTTCTTTAAAAATCTGCAGTTTCATTAAAGCCGGGGCTTTTCATCACACTTTGCCTGAATGTTGATCTTTTCAAATGCTCATTGATCACCATGTTTAATCACGGTAATTGGAAAGTGGCAGCTGCTCGGTCCTACCTCGTGTGCAGGCTGCAGCTTCACTCAAGTGAAAGCGGGCTAAATTGTGGCAGGTGTTCCAGCAGCCATTAATTTGGCACTGTATTTTGCATCATGCAAAATTGTTACGTCTCTTGACCTTAAAATGAGAAATCATTCGTGATGAACGATGCATTGCCTGTCAGTGCGCTGCTCTGTGCGGTACACATGAGGAGCACAGTTGGCTGTTAATATGTTAAATAGGTGGAACAATCAACTTATTGAAAAGTTGAACACCGTGAGAGGTGTTATAACTGGCTGGGGTATTATAATACCAAATAGGAAACATCAAAGCAAGAAATGGTAGAATTCACAATTTTCAATTTCAGTTTTATTCACTGATGCTGTGCAGTCAGCGATGAATCTGAAATCACGCACACATCCCCACTAGCATCACTTCATACAGTAAAATGCATTAAAAAAATATTTGAAATGAAAAATATAAAAGATAATGATAAGGTGACATGGTGGTTAGCACTGTCTTCTCACAGCAAGAAGGTTTCTGGTTTGAACCCCCAGTGGCCTGGGACATGCAGAGTTTGCATGTTCTCCCTGTGTCTCTGTGGATTCCCTCTTTCCACAGTTTAAAGACCTGCAGGTTAATAGACCTTTTTCACAACAGCCATTTTGACATGAAATAGTACAGTAAACACAGGTGTTACCAACAAGCGGCAACCTCCATGGCCAGTGCGAAAGTGCCATAAACTGTAATTCCTCGACTGCTTGATGCTGGCTACAAAACATTTCAGTCTCCATAAGTCCCCATGTTAAAATGTCCAACTTCACAGCAGAAATAAACATGTTTACAGCCTGGTACAAAAAACAGTTTTGGTCTCTATAGCTAATTCCATGTTCATGACAACTGTACTGAGGGTGAATTTTTATACAACTCACCTGTTCAAATTATATTAAGGCTTAAAGTTATGCAGAATAAAAAGTGTGGCCGCTTTGATTGACAGGTGGGTGCTATTACAGGTGGCTTGTCTGAGCACCCACTTATTATTTGGCACACCTCAGGTCCACCAATGATCCACATCTTTGCCAATATTTAGATTAGCCAGGAGGCGGAAGAAGTAGGACAGTCAATATGGCGGTGGCCAGAGCCACAGATTTTGAGCTTCAAAGCGGCGCTTCGGAAACATGTGGGTGACATCACGCACACGCTGTCCATTTCCTTATTCTGTCATTGGTTACCAGACAGTTATAGGTCCTCTGACCACTCCTCTGTTTTAGTACTTTTTTGTGTTTTTTTTTCAACACCATCTCCATCCGATTTGTGTGCAAACATGGACTTGGAATTATGGAGATTAGTAATTTGCCTTTTTTTCTGTCATACTTTGTGATACAGTTGTTAACACTTGTCAGTGCTAGCATACTCTCTGTGAGAAGACCGGTGATCTATGATGACATGAGATGACGTGGGATGCAGAGCTGGATCTATGACGGTACAAACCATGAGTACCGCCTGGTGTTATGGAGAACGTAAGATCTCTCCACATAACATGTACGAGCTAATGACACTAACCAGGCTACAGAGTAAGTATGGAAAGTGTAGCATCAAAGAGACATGGCTGAATGAATGTTGGCTCACTGGAAAGTATCTGCTACAATAAATGGAAAGGAACCTTAATTAGTATCATTGGAAACACTTGCGTTAACCCTACTATTTAATATCAAAATGTCTGCTGTGGACGAGGTCTATTGATGACTCGTGACTGAATTGCCCATAGGTGTGAATGTGAGTGTGTCTCTTTGTGTCAGCCCTGTAATGAACTGGTGACTTGTCCAGGGTGTACCCCACCTCTCGCCCAATGTCAGCTGGGATCAGCTCCAGTCCCCCATGACCCTGATAAGGACAAGCAGTTATGGAAAATGGATGGGTGAATTAAAATTAATACATTTATCAAGCTTTCACATCATATTCAATGTTGTCAGATAATGTGCCATAAGTGGCTGCAATTATAAAGTGCTGTTATCCAAATTGCCGTACAATTTTGCTTTTCAATCACCAATTCACCACACGCTGATGGCCTGACCATCAGGAGAAAAATTTAAAATGTGGATTGTTTCTTTGAGATTCATCTTTTGTACATGCACACCACAAATTCTTATAGAGTTTTCAACAAGCAGCATCTAAAACATACATTTAAACATCGAGAGAAATTTATATGGATGGTGTGAGGATTATTCTCTGATATGATTTTTCCAAAAGAGAATATTGTGCACGTGTCCGGTTTTCTTTAAGTTTTTGTGTAACAAACATCTTGACTCGTATTTTGAAATCTTTTTTGTAGCATTTTGTATCCATTTTTCATTGTATCCTCTCTGTCCTCATCTTTGAACCAGCTCAGTGCTTTGTAGATAAAATGTATTGCCTCTCATACCTTTTCTGTAAACATATGGCACCATTTTATTGTAATCTTTAGTCATCAAAATGTCACTTCAGTGGATTCTCAAGTAGCTGTAGTTGACAGTTTAATAGAGATCATTCAACAGATAACCAGTAAAAAATATGAAACTCATTTCCAGCAAGGTCCCAAAATGTTTAAAATGTCGAGGGATTCTAGATAGGATCCAGGTGCGTATGAATTGTGTGCAGACACATTTAAATTGCGTGTCTCGGCAAGTAATCAAGCTAATTGGACAGCCATGAGGGCTTCTGCTATGTCTTGAGTTGTGAATAGAAGGCAGCTGGCCACTAAATCAGCAGCTTGTTTTGTTTCTTTTGTTCACCACCTCAGTGGTTTGGTAGTAATCCTCATTCTACCACTCTGAATGATATAAAGACAGACAAAAATCATCTGCCCACTGTGGTGGGTGTAATTTGTGCTTTATGTGTCTAGAGTTCATCCAGGCATCAACAAACCCAAACAAAACACATAATAGTGGTGACCCCCAAAGGTTTCATCGAATAGCTGAGCCTTTCAGTCTCACTGGCTGTCTGACTCCTTAGTGTGAGTCACATTCAGCATAGCGAGGAATACAAACCTGGCATTATGGTCACTGTTGAAAATGGTAAATGTCATTTATTTTCAACACAAACACTGCTACTGGAAAGTGACATCATTAGGCGTTCACAGAATAACCTATGGACAAAGAAACAGGTTGATTCCCAGTGTCCAGTGTCCTGGACAAGGTCATGGAGCAGGCAGTTTCCAGGAATCTGTCAATGCCCTGAATTGCAACCACTCTTGATGACTATTGATCTTCAGACCTGGTCACACCTGCAGTTATCACAGGCAAACATGGAACCAAATCATATTTTATATAAAATTCCACAAACCCTGACACAAAAAATTGCACATTTGACCAATTGCAAATCGTCCATAAGGGTTGGGTTAGGAAAGGATGAATTCACATGATGTGTTGCCTGACCTCCTTGGAAGACACAAGGCAGACATTCATAGTGTTGCACTAAATTAGCAGTTGTGTAATAATTAAAAGAGCAACAGAGAGATACTTTCTGATCTCTGCACTGCTGGTCAATCCCCGGGTGTGAATGTTGGTACCTTTCAGAAATAGTTCATAGTCCTCTGAATTGTGACTCTAACCCTTTCTGAAGCTATGACTATGACTGACCATGCAACAAGCAGTTCTGATGCAGTATACTGGCACCCTATTAGTACTGTTCTTTGAAGGAACCAGGGCGCCCGAAATGCATTAAGTTATTATATTAACTGTGTGACGATCCTATTTTGCTTTGTCATTGGTGGATTACATGTGGGGCCATCTTAAAAGCTCAATGGGTCAATGGATGACCATTGCTTGATTGGCCAGTTGAGGACTTCTGCTTCTTCTGGTACTGGCTAAATGGAAAACAATGTGCCCTTTGTGCAACCACCTACTGGTATTTTATTTGTCTCTTTGCAGCAACTTTTCAAAGTGTTTGGGCTCTAAATGCAGCCAGGTGTCTACACTAGTGATTGGATCACTGAACAGGTGGCACCGGAGCAAGTCAGCATCACCTCGTAGGTGACATCTGGATGGGTCGGAAGGCAGGCAGAGCTAAAAGTGGGCCAGCTGGGCAATAACGCACACCTGATCCCAATTAACCTTGTCCTATATCTGTCTCCCAGTGTGCGGAGAGGTGTGTGGAGCCACAGGAGAAAGGATTATGCTTGATTTAAAACCAGGGGATCATATTGATATGCCATGCTTGAATTGGCTTCTGCTTTAGAGATTATTCAACCTCACACTGAGAAGGAAAGATGAGTTGCTGCATGCTCAGCAGAGTTAACTACTGGGGAGAACCAGATACCCCTTATCATGTTAATCACACACAACCAGGCTACAGCTACTACTTCTAATCCTAACACAAGAATCTGATAATTGTGTCTACCTTTTCACATCGCACTCCAATTCAGTATCTGCATAAATAGTCCCACATGATTGTTGGCACAGTAGGCGTCACATTAGGTGTCCTTATGTACACTGAAAAATATTTAGCTTGCTCTAATTATTAATCCTGTTCTGGAAATATCTTTATGATGTGCTTCCAGTCTCAGTAATGGGGAACAATATCCAGTCCTTCTGTGTAGAAATCTGTTGAGAGGTTTATATGAAGCTAGTATGATGATTTAGCAGTCAGTTGCATAAATCAAGTGGATATCTTCCAAGCTAAAGAACCTTTTGGTAGTATTAAATTCCTCCTTTATGTTTCCTTAGACAGCGATTCCTTGCTGAGCTGCAGTGGATGGGTAATGACAAAAAGAGAGGATTTCGTCCATTATGACTCGCATATAAAGCACGTTAATCTTTTAGTAGGCAGTAATAACAGGAATGCTTACAACAATCCAAACTCGTTTCAGTTTTCAGTGGGTACCTGACTATTGTCAGTTGTGTCAAGTTCAACTTCAAATGTAATGTAAGCACATCATGTGGTTTGAGACCAGGGCATTACTTTTAAATGGCCAAGAACATAGACTGCTGAGCACAAGAAGCTCCAAAATGCTAGACTTTTACAACAAGGTATGGTAACGTGTACCACTTTAGTCCAAACTGAATTATCTCAACAACTGTCATTGTTGAGATAACTGCCATAAGCCTATAAATTCTACCAGCGAAACACAAGCCCCTCTCGCTTCCTTAAGGTGATCCACTGGAGTACAACAGTATTATATTCTCACAACTCACAGTCAGCATCATTAGCCTATGAACTATATTATCCCGACTCCTGAAGTAATTGCTAACAGTGGGAATAGCTGTTTATTGTCCATGATAATAGCGGGATTTCTGGCAGCTTTTTAGGCGGTTGGACTGGGATATGTTGTAATGAGATAGTGCAGGTTAAAAGGAGAGTAATGAATGATGCAATTTATCATTTTAATTTGTATATGTGACCTGGTGTTAGGCAGGCGTAGGGCGCAATCAGAACATATTGTAGCCATACCCAGTAGAATTGAGCCTTTGAGTATTGACATGGGCATGGACGTAAAGAAGGCAGACATTGGTACGTGATTGTAAGATAGTGTTGCCTAGGGGTCTTTAAGGAAGTAGGAGGCTGACTCAAAAGGCCCCGGTTGAATGTCCCGTTGGTGGGCATTTTATTTACAGTGCTTCCAGAAAATGTGCCAAAAACCACAAAAAAAATAAATAAATAAATAAACTAAACAAAGTATGAACATAAGTAACTGAGGCTCAATCAACTCATAAGAACTCCAAATAACTGCACAAGCCCTGGTAGCTGCTGTGCTCACTTCCTTCTCTCTCTGGCCTCCCAAAACCACTGAATATATCCCTACCTGTCTCTCAGTAGGGTGCCTTAGGACCTTACCATCCTCCACTACAGGGGTCAACAAATTAAACAATTCAACTCTTCAACATAACAGACACACAGAATCATTACCACCTGTACCTCATATTTCCCACTAAGCTTTAATATCCCGCCACATGCCATATCTTCCCATATCTCTACTGTTCAGAGACCTACATATAATATACTTCATTACATCTACACCTTACCCCCTTCAACATGGTAGCACCCATGACATCATTGACAATGTCATCCAGTGTATAAAAGACTGGGAATTGTGGGCCGGCCCCCTTTCACACACAATGGCTTCCTGCACAGGTAAGGAGGTAAGTAACTCAGACAAAGGACATAATTTTAACTTAATAACTCAGGAAAGCTGCTTGAAGAAACATGAATAAAAGTAACTGAAGTATCAACCCTGTTTGTTTGTCATTACTGTTTAACCAGATTTTAAAGGTGATAACCCTCTCAACAAAATATAATGCTAAACACAAACAGACCCGGGATAGTTATGTGTATTGCACTATCATGTGAGATTCATGGCTAACAGACAGAGAACTAAACTAAACATGGTGTAGACATGAAATGGCAGAGAGATAAACATGTATCCACTTGACAAGTGGCATTTATTAGTCCACTTTGTCACAGTGATGCATTATATTAATCTGAGTGATAAATGAGTAAATGCTGCTTATTTGGAGAGGACAATATGTTGCCTGTGATGCCAGCTCAAAAATAAATTCAGATTCAGTTTTGGAAACACTTCACAAATGGAGAGGCTCCAAAAATGAATGTTATCACCTTTGTGTTAAGATACTCGGGAATTATGATGACAGGATTTTACTAAATACTCAGGAGGAGTGCTGACTATCCCACCTTTGCTTTGCAGACTCCTGCCAAATAAGCCAGCGCTTATGTCTGTGACAACACTGTTAAAATTATATGGCACCCATTTGTTTTTCTCCTCATCGAACAACAACACAGCACAGCAGAGAATGTCTTGTTTAATGCCTATTACTGCGGCAGTGCTTTAGTATCCATATCAGAGAATGGGTATGATTAATAGAAACATGACATCTCATTAGAAAGTTAGGGCTTTGTTCTAAGTGCCACTAGTCTGCTCTTTGTTTACTACCTGCTGACTCACAGTAGAAATGAGTTTGAGTTTCTTACTCCCATAACATTTCCATGTTGTCTGGGGTATACAGTATGTGAGGGTGGTGCTCACCAAATTAAACCTTTCTCAAGGGTAAATATAATATTCCTGATAAATGGAGCTGCTGCTGACAAATAAGTTAGACTGTGAAGTGGAAGTTCAGTACTGTAAAACTGACAGAAATTCATCCAGAAAGTCAATTGAATTTGCCTTTCTAAACTCTGTTACTCCTATTCTCAATATCTGCATGAGTCATCTGCTGCCTTAAAAGTCAGATGAATGAAACAACAAATTAAAGGAAAATTTAAGTATTTTTCAAGTTGGGACTTCTCATTTATGGAGAACGGTCTCATTCAATATTTTCTTCCAGATTATTTTGAGGGATGTGAAACACAAATCTAAAGTGCATAATTACAGTCTTCCAGTGTCCAAATACTGCATGTGTAAATTTATCTGCGGTATTACTAGCAATGACGATCAGAGCTGCAAATTTGTTGCAGTTATATAACCACGTTCTCTCTTATCCATGGACATATCTAGATCTGCAGTCCTCTGCAGTAAGCTTTGAAGAGACTGCAGGAACAGTACCAGCTTCTTGTGTAGCAACCCTCTTTTCTGCTTTTCTGACTCCATCTCATCTACATCTCATTTACCTTTTCATACGTGACCTCTGGTTTAACAGGTGGTCCTCAAAACTCAAAGAAATGTTTCCTGGTGTGCGACTACTTAATCATGCATGGATGATTGGTTATCCAGTAAACTGCCCTGGAATTGCAGGGTAGATTAAGTGTATAACCTTTTGTAGGAGTCCAGAATGCTGTTCTAACACTAGAACTGCCAAGGAGGTCATTTTTACAACCTTGTCATTTTCAAATGCATGTAACTCTTTCAAAATAAAACTCCTACGTCTCTCAGTTCATGAAACATGAACTGGAGCAGAAGAACGACTCCATTACTGTAAACGCGGGCCTCCCAGCCTGCACAGTGAAACCCTTTCAGATGATTCACATGGCACATGTTACCCTGCTGCTCATCGAACTCCACTGGCTACCTGTAGCAGCCCGCATTAAATTCAAATCTCTAATGCTGACTACAAAGTAGTCTCTGGTTCTGCACTCACCTACTTGAATGCCCTTATACAGGCGTATGTTACCTCTTGACCATTGCACTCCGCCAATGAACGACGCCTGGCACTCCCACCCATAGACTCAGGGCAATCCAAACTTTTCTCGTCTGTTGATCCCCGTTGGTGGATAGTCCTACCAGTTCATACCAGGTCAGGAGCGTCCCTCTCTACCTTCAAAGACCTCCAAAAGACCCAGCTCTTCAGAGAGTACCTCCTCTCCAACGCTACCAACTACGACTGTGGCTCAGGGGGTAGAGTGGGTCGTCCACTAATCAGATGATCGGCGGTTCGATCCCTGGTCTGCATGTCGAAGTGTCCTTGGGCAAGATACTGAACCCCACACTGCTCCAGAAGGCTGCACCATCGGTGTGTGAATGTGTATGAATGGTTAGCTTCTAAAACTGATGAGCAGTTGGCACCTTGCATGGCAGCCAGTGCCATCAGTGTATGAATGTGTGTGAATGAGATATGTAGTGTAAAAGTGGTCGGAAAACTAAAAAGGCGTCCTTGTTGCACTGTACCTTGATTGTTTTTCTGTAAGTCACTTTGGATAAAAGCATCAGCTAAATGAATGTAAATGTAATCTAAATCACATATGTTCTTGTCTTTTCAGTTTTCTGCTTAGATCCTTTCTATTTGTGCTACGATCCCACAGCATCATTTTAATGTTTGTTTTCTACCATGTGACTGCACCGACGCTGAATAGTTCTGTTTGTGCATACTGTCAGTATGTATGATGTCAGTTGTCTGCAGATGCTTCCAAATGAGGAAGCACCGCAGTCAATCACGCTCCTGTCTGCACACACACAGCTGACATACAGTAGCTAATATCAGTCAATCTCTGTTCTCTCACACACTGTAAAATACACATCAGATGGAAGCCTGAGTCCTATCAGCCTGATGAGAAACCATTTCAACTGTCTCTCTGAAACTCCCCAGAGTTTAAATTCCATTTAACAATGTTTGATTTCCTTGGTGAAACTATCACACATATCTCTCAGAGCATCTGTTTGCATTAAGTGTGTATCATCAAAGAGTTTTCCTCTGACAGAAAATACAGGCTCACATTATGTCCCTGTTGCTTTGTGATTTGGCAATCAAACATTGCAATTTCCCTACAGCAGTTCCAAACCTTTGATGGTCTAAGTCGTGGGATTACTCTTCACAAAACATTAGCTACAATATGACTTTCTCTCACTGGTTGCCAAAACTGTCCTAAATTTGCTTTGATGGCTAGATTAGATTATTGTCCCAGTGAAGCAGAGGGACATGGACACAAGACTGAGAGAACACAGTTAAACATCACAACAGAACTATAGAAATCAAAGGTTACAACAACTGGACATAAAGACATCTGTGGCCCTGTTGAACCAACAGGTTCAGTTCTTGATCACTGTCAGTGTGTGTATATAGATATTTATAATATTAGTAAGTTCCATTTATTTTCTCAGAGGATTTTCTTTCAGGTACAACATTGAGTCTGATTATGAAATTACAAAACAGGAAGTCCAATTTTGTTCAGCACTGTGTTAATATGTTTGTATGAAGCTACCTCAAAGATTTGCTAAGCTACCAATTACTTTGCAGTCCAAAGTGTATTGGGACTGATTGGCCTATACTGTGTATGACTGTGACTCATCTCATGAGAAGATCACAAATGGTCAATAATATGCTAATTTGCAAATAAATTATATTGTTAACAGAATCAACACATACAACATAAGTGTTTTATTCCAGGCTTGCTCTGGTGGAGCAGTGAGGTCAGGCATGCATTCACTGATTAGCATCAGAATCATCCGAAATGTGTGTGTAGGGTTGTGAGCATGAACTGCAGGAGCTAGCAGGTTAAAAGCACGTTTATTGTCATTACCTTCTATTACTGTTGTTGCAATTAGTGCAGCCAAGCACCATTATTCATTCCCCTACTACCCCATGGTGTTATGCTGCATTCCAGACAACTTGAAACAAAATTTCTGGCCTCCTGCTTCTAAAAACAAATGTAATGTCTCAAAGTATGCACTTGTCCATCTATTCCAATTTCATCAAGAAGCAGTTGTATAACGTCACACAACAATGGCAGCATCAACTAAAACGCAATGTAAAGTATATTTGCCTGTATTGAATTAAAATAATACGCTGTATTCTATTATGTAGGGTGGCACGGTGGTGCAGTGATTAGCAATGTCGACCCACAATAAGACAGTTCAATCTATGGGTGGGGGGTTTGCATGTTCTACCCATGTCTGTGTGGGTTCTCTCAGGGTACTCTGGCTTCCGACATGCAGGTTAATTGGTGATTTTAATTGCTCATACACGTGAATGTTGTCTGTCTTTGTGTGTCCGTCCTGTAATAAACTGGCGATTTGTCCACTTGTGTACCCCACCTCTCACCGAATATCTGCTGGGATCAGGTCCAGCCTCCCTCAACCATGATAGAGATAAGCAGTTATGAAAAGAATAAATGAATGAACATTGTCATGTAGTTCTGCAAAATATGTTGCCAATGTTATTAGGTAGCTACTTAAGGTAAAGAATGTCTGAGAGTCATCTCTGCACAAAAAACTATTCGGTTAAAAAAGCCAAAAACTGAGAATTTAGTTGTGCAGACACTTTCCAAAGGATGTCATCAGCCGTGTTTTTGCTGACGTTCGGCATCGTGCACCTGGAAGGATTAGCAGTCAGAAATTGTAAATTTCCACTGGGAAATTCCAACCTCCAACTTGGACTGGAATGCACCATTTTATAAAGATGAAGGAAATACGTCTTGGTCTGTGCTTCACTGAAATGAATGAGCAAATTTTGGTCTGACTGCACCTTCATTCATCAGCTTGGCAACCACAAATACAATATTCATGCAGGTGTACATGGACTTTATCACCTCACACTTATCACTGACTGGTCTCCTAGTATCTCCAACCAACATGATTTTCTGCCACAGTTTATCCACCAACTCAACCTTCTCTTTATGCACTAAGCTTTTGGTATTGTTGGTGTTACTAAGATACAACGTTCATGGATCTGTTTGTCAATGGGGATTAGGTCTCCCAGCAGAATCCTCATTATTGCTTGGTGCATTCAGAGCTCAGCAGAGCCTTTCCACCAAATTTAACTATGTAAGTATTTGTAATAAATGACCTGTATGTAACTCAGCCAAAGAGGTTTAATAAACTGAAAGAAGCTGTACGGCCATGGACACATAGGTGATAGGATAAATCAGTAAAACACTGACCATAGTGTTAGGTGACCTGAAATAATGATTTAGATGTTTGACGTGGACTCTTTCACAGACTCACACTCCATGAAGAACCATGAGAAGCTCATGTTCTGTTCTTTTCAGAAGCAGCAGCTTTCATACTGTAGTGCTGTTATTTAGCCAGGAATTAGAGAGGCCCAGAGAGACTGCAACTTAACATGCTGTGATCGATTACACACCCACACACACACACACACACTTGCACATATACAGTCCTGTTCTGATTGATGGCTGGTAATGCAGATGAATAATCAGTCCTGTTTTTCAGCAGTATTGACGGGCGAGTATGCCCAGATCAATAAATGATGCCTGACATAAGCACAGGATTGACTTTCCTCTTTTTGCCTGCATATGTGCTTTTATTTCTGCCCTTCTCTTTGTCAGTCTCTGTATTCTTATTTTTACTTGATGTAAACGGCAAGCTGAACAGTCCTCTTTTCTATTTTCAGCCCTCTGGATTGAGCAAACTGAATGCAGCCGATTTCATGATGGGACGTTGTGTTTTTACTCAGCTGAGTTCAGTTCTTTTCTGTGATCTTTGCGGTGTAAAAGTCTGTGGTGCTCTTTGACAAAATATTGCAATTTCCATTTGTTTATTCTGTACACAACTTGTTTCTATGACTCGTCTCTCTGTATCAGTTTAGCTTAGAGTGAGGTGACAAGCTATCTGTCTTTGAAGTACGGTCAGAAAATATCTGTGTAAAGAAAACTCAACTGTAGACTTGAAGTCTATGAACAAGAAAGCAGAGTGCTATTCACTTACTCATTTTTACACATTTTTTGCGACAACACTCATATAGGAACCTTCCAGTAAACCGAAAACAACCACTGGAACCAACTGTTGCAAGTCTGGCAGGGAATATAGTAGACTACCGACATGGTTTTCTTGCTGGGTTTGGCTCCTGGCATCCCCCACCTGAGTCAGTTTGGGTAGCTTCATGGCTAACTAAGCTAAAAGCAGTTAGCGATTGGCTACTTAGCAATAAAATCTGTAAATCACCGGTAGTTAAACATTATTCCCTGTTGGTCTCAGAGGCTGTGCTTGAACCTGGCCTGGTCTGGTTTCTGAGTACAGTTCTGTTGCCTCCTAACAGCAGATTCAGTGAGCAGCAGTTATTTAGTTTGCTTCTTTAGCAGTCTAGGCTGAAGCTATCTGTCCATCAGGAAAGTGTAAATCACAGAGTTGAGACTGAGCAGCTGGAGGACATCAGATGGAAAAGCAGTATGTTCTGTGTAAAATCTGATCCAGTTTCATTAAAATCATTGAATAAAGTTGTAAAGTGCTTTTGTACAGTAATCAGTGAGGCCCGGCCATAGATCCATCTAGCAGCCCTGATGGTATCAAACCAAGCGGCAACCTCTGGTGCTGTGAAATGAAACCAATGCGGAAGTCCTAAAAACTGTAATTGCTCAAGTGGCTACTGGAGACATTTACATTTAGTCATTTAGCAGACGCTTTTATCCAAAGCGACTTACAGAGAAGGGAAACAATCAAGGTACAGTGCAATAAGAAAGCGTTAGTGCAACAATAAGTGCTATGACAATTCTTAAAGGGGTAGCTTTCTCATGTCCAGTTGTAGGTGCTAGGAGAGAAGGTACTCTCTGAAGAGCTGGGTCTTCAGGAGATTTTTAAAGGTAGAGAGGGACGCCCTTTAAAATGTTTAAAATAAACATGTTTACAGCCTGGTTCAGGCAACAGTTTTGGTCTCTATAGCTAATTTCCCTGCCAATGACAACTGTGAGGGGGGTGAACTCACCCGTATAAATGATTTTAAGACTTAGAGTTAGGCAAAATTAACAGCGTCACCGCTTGATTGGCAGGTAGCTGCTGTTACAGATGGCCCATCCGAGCGCCCAGCCACGATGATCCACATCTTTGCAGATATTTAGATTAACCAAGAGGTGGAAGAAGCAGTACATCCAACATGGCGCCGTATTTTCGGCTTCAAAACAGCGCTTCGGAAACCTATGGGTTACATCATTCAGGCTCTGTCTATTCTTTATACTTTCATTGTAACAAACAGGAAGCACTATGCTCTGGCAGAGTCATAAGAGAGAAAGCGTTTCATAGGATGTAAAATTAGTACACGCCCCTGAGTGCATGATGAGACATCAATGACTTTTTATGGTTTATTAGGAAATGACAAACTCTAAATTATCATGAAGAATACCCCAAAATATCTGAAAAAGGATTGTTTTGTAACTGGGTCAGATTCTGGAATATAGGTGACATATAGCACAGACATATGTGATAACCACTGGACTTTAGAACAGTGCCTGGCTTAAATTTGTCTTAATGTCAGCTCTGTCACTGGGTCAGATCAATGAACAGATGTGGTCAGATGTATCCCTGACCTTACTTGCTACAACACCTCCAGAAACACGTAGCAGGACACTGATCTCACATCACACATTTGCTCTCACCTTATGTTTTGTAAGCTCAGTGACAATCATGCTGCTACCTGCCTTCATGCAACCAACTGACTCACTTTATGATGTTTTGGTCAAGGCAGGTTTATGTGTCTGCTGACATCAAGACCTTCATAACCCTTTTGCACTTGCACTGGACTATTCCATTGGAACTACTTCAGTCTACTTCTTCTCTTCATGACTTGTTTTCAGTGTAAGGCTCCCATTGCATATTTGCAAGCTATCTTGCCTATAAAGAACAGAAACAAACACTGAGGTACCATAAATATCATTAAAGGACCAGCGTGTAGAATTTAGTGGCATCCAGTGGTGTAGTTACTGATTGCAACTGCCTCACCTCACCATAACCTTTCTAGCATGGAGGAAAAACTATGTGAAAGGTTCTCTCTAGAGCCAGTGTTTAGTCCCAGTCTGTTCTGGGCTACTGTATTGAAACCTATGGTGTCAGTACTCAGTAGGCCATGTCTCCCAATCAGTTTCATCAGGTCAACTAACTGTTAGCTCGTCCTCATTTCTCCTGCAGTCAGAGGCTCACTATGTTGTGAATGAAATGTCAAATCAAATGGTGGTGACTCAGCAGTACCAAAAAAAGAACCTAGATAGGTACTTTTATTTTTGTTTGATTGAAGGACAGGACAGGTCTCAGCCAGAATGTGTCATTTGTGGCAAGAAGCTGGCTAATGACAGCCAAGCAAAATGAGACGACATCAGGAAACAAAACCATCACACCTGACCTGACACCTGTGCTTCTTTTTGTGGGTGGGTGGGTGGGTGGGTGCGTTGGAGGGGGTTCAGCTTTTCTTAGAAAAGTAAAAAGAAAAAAAAAGGTTATAAAGCACTGTATCAGACAATATGATACAGCACAGTAATATAATACATCGATGATCTCTTTCAATTCAAACAGCTGTGTTATGTTTAGCTGTGGATTTTCCTCATCTGCCACCAATGTAATAGTTTTATCTCAGACCTGCAGTGAACAGTAATAACTGTTTCAAGATCTGTAGCTGTAATGTAAGAACAATTTCAGAGCAATCTGTTTGAGCAACAGGCGCATTGTTCAGACCACCAGCTTTCCCTTTAGAAGACACATACTTGTTGCAACTGTTCACATTTTCAGTCGTCAAACTTTTACCTGACAGTTGATTGACCCTTTTGGGGCCAATGGCTCTGTTGAACCCCAGAGGTACAATGACATCATCCACAATAGTTTCCCTTCAGTCATTTCATACATATCTTGTTCTTCTTCGAGGACTTCGTCCAGTGTTACTACCCCTCTAAGACAGACACAGTAGGGTCTCCACGTCGATGCAGTGGCTCTTTGCTGACCACCACATACTTCAAAGCATGTGCACAGCTGTTCCTGGTTGTATTTCAGACTTCAATAAAAGAGAAACAGCTACACATTAGTGTTTTTATTTCAGTGAGAAATCATCTAGTTCGGACTGGTATCCACAGACACTGTCAACAGTTTCCATTGAAACTACATTCTACCAAAGAAATGGCCTCATTAAAATTCTGTTGGTGCTGATTTTTATAGCCAAGCTAGCAGCCTGGCTCTTAGAATGGAAATGTCAGTCAGTCGGTCGGTTTACCACTTTAGTGCAGACTGAAATTTCTCAAAAACTGGTGCATGGATTGTCATGAAAATGTCTTTCATGATTCACAGTATGAATCATCCTCTTAGCTGTCATGTCATTGCTCAGATTTGTGGACCATAGACTATGTTTTATTTTATTTTTTTAGTATTATCTCTTAGTTATAGACCTGCTCCTTGTCAGAAGGCACTAGAAACTTGAGAAAACAATCAACTTGAGAGCAGCAATGTAATGATGGTAATGTAATGTGGTTGTGGACACAGGTGGGTGGTGTGCATAGAGTGGCAGAACTTGGAACAGTAAACAGCTGACAAGCAGCTACCTTCTTCAGTAGAAAGTTGTTCCGATGAAAACTGCAGACATTGTGTTGTGTCCACAGTAACAATGGCACTGTCTCCAGAAAAAGTTTTCTAAATGTCATTTTTGTAATGCTGTATCACAAACTTAATTCCATTCACTTCAGAGACAGATATCTCAAATTAAATCTAACTATCTAAATGACCAGACAGCACTGTGGAAAAGCAACCTACTAAAGGTCCAATGTGTCAGATTTAGGGGCACTATTTACAGAATATGGCAGGGATGGATTATAAAATGTGTTCAGAGCTACTGTAACTGTAACTTTTCATGAGCGTATAATCACCTGAAAATAAGACTCATGAGGTTTTGATTACCTTAGAATGAGACTTTTTATCACAGCAATGGTAGAAAGACTTCTGAAAATCTGTACTCAAGTAGAAGTACTGTTACATTAATGGAATATGACTCAACTACAAGTGACACTACTGTTGTACTTACGTAAAAGTACTTTTAGTATTTTTCTCAAAAATGACTCATAGTTATGGGGTGTCGATTAGCTCAGTTGGTAAAGCATCAGTCCCATGATGTACGAAGGCTCATTCCTTGCCGTAGCGGCACAGGGTTTGAATCCAACCTGCGGCCCTTTGCTGCATGTCATTCCCCATCTCTCTGTCCCCACATTCCTGTCACTCTTCAGCTGTCTCTATCCAATAAACTTGAAAAGGCCAAAAAAAATATCTTTAAAAAAAAATTACTCATAGTTTTAGCTACATCTGGACCCTTTAATGCAATATTAATAGCAGGCAGGTATCAGGCATGGATCAAACTAAACCAATTTGCTTTCTAAACAAATCTAAACAGAAGTTCTGTCTCTTAAAAGCTGCTGAAAATGTTTTTGAACCTGTGTACAATCAGAGATTTTCTGTCTCCACTTGGTTTCTGTTGCTCCAAATCTTCTAAAATACTCCTAACTCCTGCGGTACTTTGTTTTTTTCATGGTTTCCATTGGCTTGCAGTGTTTTTTTCTCACCGGATTCACTCGCGGGATGTGAAAAAAGAAGAACAGATGTTGAAATTGTTGCTGCAGATCATGAGCTGGTGCTCTCTGGTGTCCCTGATGATTGGCTACAAAACTGCAGATAAAAAGGTTTTGATATAATTTAATACAATAATAGCACAAGGACCCACGTGTAGACCCACGAGTGCTCTTTCACCACCAGTCCACCATGTTGAACCACCATCTTTCTACAAATAATAACAAAACTTATCTTGTGATACTTTAGAGCGTGTCTAGACCATACTCTTTATAATATTATTTTACAGACTTTTGCTGAAAATAAAAATGTACTGGAAGCTTTGATGATCCTGAACTCATCCTGACTCATCTTGATCCATAGCTGCTTTGCTTCCAATGATTTGTGTGCAATAGCTGACCTGCTTGTTAAAGAAAAGGAGCCTACATCCTGTATCTGTTTGGTGAAATGTGGGGGGGTGTGAGAGTTACCAACACTGTGATACTCAAAGAAACAGAGCTGAGCTCTGACAGGTGGTCAGGAGGCCAAATCAAACTCCTGATGATATAAATAACTCTAATAACTATGCTTTTCTCTCTTTTCTATTAACCCTGAAATAAATTCAAATGTGCAAAAGTAAAAATGGAGTTAAACAGAAAACAGATGAAGATTAAGTAGAGCAGACAAAGTGAAATGTTGCAGCACATGTGCATCAGTAGAATCAAGTCAGAGAGGTCCTAACATGACCAGACACCTGCACCAACCAAGTGAACACATCAACACTTCATGTGTGCCACTGACCCAGTTCAAGTGGAAGTGCGTCAGTGGGTCACATGAAGGCAGGTAGCAGCATGGTTGTCACTGAGCTCACAAAACAGAAGGTGAGAGCAAATGTGTGTGATGTGACATCAGTGTTGTTTTTGGAGGTGTTGTAGATAAGGGAAGAGAGTATGACCTCTGTCACTGGATCTATAAATAATCAGATGTGTCTCTGACCTTAACATCTACACCAACATTAGTTTTGCATTTTCAAAACAAAGTAACAAACAACAAATATTTGAGATGATGATATGGGTATATTATTTCTTTTTCAATCTGCATCAGCAAGTTGGCTTGAAAGTAGAGTAAATGTCAACTACTACTATCAACTACCGTTGTGAAAATTAGAAATTGGTTGCTCCGGTTTCCTCCAACAGTCCAAAGAAGTGAAGGTTTGCCCATCGCCCATGGGTTAAATGTGAGGGTGAGTGTATGTGATCATGTCAGCCCTGTGACGAACTGGCAACTTTTCCAGGGTGTACACCACCTCTTGCCCAACGCCAGCTGAGATCGCTCCAGTTCTCAGCAACCCAAATGAGGATAAGCAATTATGGAAAATGCATGGATTGGTTTATGAAATAGTTGGAAAACTAGAAGAAGAGGGCACAAAAAGCTGTCTTTATTATCAGGATATGTACCACAGTCCTTTAAAGTAGCTGTAATTAAACCTCTTCTTAAAAAGCCCACTCTAGACCCAGAGGTTTTAGCCAATTACAGACCGATATCAAACCTTCCCTTTCTCTCTAAGATACTTGAGAAAGCTGTAGCCAATCAGCTGTGCGACTTTCTCCATAAGAACAGTTTATATGAGGATTTTCAGTCAGGATTTAGAGTGCATCATAGCACAGAGACCGCACTAGTCAAAGTTACAAACGACCTCCTAATGGCATCAGACAAAGGACTCATCTCTGTACTTGTCCTGTTAGATCTTAGTGCCGCATTTGACACCATTGACCATCAAATTCTTTTACAGAGACTGGAACATCAAATTGGCATCAAAGGAACCGCCCTAAGCTGGTTTAAGTCTTATTTTTTAGATCGTTCTCAGTTTGTTCTTGTCAATGATGAATCCTCCATGCATACCAAAGTTTGTCATGGAGTCCCACAAGGTTCTGTACTCGGACCACTTCTATTCAGTTTATATATGCTTCCTCTAGGGAACATTATTAGGAATCACTCCGTTAATTTTCATTGTTATGCCGACGACACCCAATTATATTTATCGATCAAGCCTGATGAAACCAATCAATTAACTAAACTCCAAGCATGCCTTAAAGATATAAAAAGTTGGATGACCTTCAATTTTCTGATGTTAAATTCAGACAAAACTGAAGTTCTTGTAATTGGACCCAAAAGCATCAGAGACTCTCTCTCTAGAGACTTAGTTACCTTAGATGGGATCACCCTGGCCTCCAGCTCCACCGCAAAGAATCTTGGAGTTGTTTTTGATCAGAATTTGTCCTTTAATGTCCACATAAAACAAATTTCAAGGACTGCATTCTTCCATTTACGCAACATTGCCAAAATCAGACGCATTGTATCTCAAGCAGATGCAGAAAAAACTAGTCCACGCATTTGTTACTTCTAGGCTGGACTATTGTAACTCATTGTTATCAGGCTGCTCCAATAAGTCTCTTAGGACTTTGCAGCTAATTCAGAATGCTGCTGCACGTGTTCTGACAGGAACCAAGATCAGAGATCACATCTCTCCCATTTTGGCTTCCTTGCATTGGCTACCTGTTAAATCTAGAATAGAATTTAAAATTCTTCTCCTTACATACAAAGCTCTTCATGGTCAGGCACCATCATATCTAAAAGAGCTCATAGTACCTTACTACCCCTCTAGAACACTGCGCTCTCAGAATGCTGGGTTCCTTGTAGTTCCTATAGTTTCCAAAAGTAGATTGGGAGCCAGAGCTTTCAGCTATCAAGCTCCTCTTCTGTGGAACAAACTACCATTTTGGGTTCGGGAGGCAGACACGGTCAACACTTTTAAGAGTAAACTTAAGACTTTCCTTTTTGATAGAGCTTATAGTTAGGGCTGGCTCAGGTCATCCCTTAGTTATGCTGCTATAGGACTATACTGCCGGGGGACTCCTCCTTTCAGGGTTATGCCTAGCCAGGCATGGTATTGGTTGAAGATGCAGTCACATCTCCCTTTACTGAAAACCCTCTCTCTCTCTCTCTCTCTCTCTCTCTCTCTTTCCCCTCTCACCATCACCACCACCATCTGTAAACATACATGTCTGTCATACATGTACATTAATGCATCTTACTAACTAAACTTCTTCCCCGGAGTTTCTGTGCTCTTTCGTCCAGCAGGTTCTCGTGGATCGTGACTGCTGCTGTGGTCCTGCATGACGTCCACTACATATATTATTACTGTCATTAATGTTACCAGATCTCCATTACAGTTTATAGTAACTTAGTTAATGATTTGCTGCTGCTGTGCATCTGTGTCTCTCTATCTCTATCACAGGTTCCACTGCTACTGTAATCATTTTATCATTCATTGTAATCCATTGTCATTTTTCATTGTAATTACACAAAATGTTTCTGTTGACTTGTTGACTGTACACGTGACATCTATTGCACGTCTGTCCGTCCTGGGAGAGGGATCCCTCCTCTGTGGCTCTTCCTGAGGTTTCTTCCACTTTTTTCCCTGTTAAAAGGGTTTTTTGTGGGCAAGTTTTTCCTCACTCGAACCGAGGGTCTAAGGACAGAGGGTGTCACTCCCTGTACAGACTGTGAAGCCCTCCGAGGCAAAATGTATTTTGCGACTTTGGGCTATACAAATAAAATTTGATTGATTGATTGATTGACAACAAGATGATGCGATTAAACTCAAATCTAACCTCAACCAGTTAAAAAAAACAATGTATAAAACAGGATATGATCAGACATTTGTGTCTGTTTTATGTATTAATGTGAGGAAGGTTACATCAGATCTGTGTGGAACTATCATGGACGTGGAGGAGCTGAAACAGCCAATCAGTCATTAATGTCAACTTGTACGAAAAAATTCCATCAAATTCCAAAAGTTTCCATCTCCTTAAGATCAACTTTTTTGTGTGTGATGTTTCCATCAAACTTTCCTAACATAAAAATCAGTGATTGAACGTGCAGCTATTGGTCAATTCACAGCAGCACGGTTCACAAATGAACTACAGACCTATTTCTTTAAAGACTCAGATCATCCTCCAGCTTGTTAAACTGACAGACACCTGGCCAGATGTGATCATAGTCAAGAGCAGTAACACACTGGTTTATGTTACCATTTGAACAGCTGTGTGCGATCAGCTTGTAGATCAGAGTATGTGCACTTTGCTTACTGTTGCTGGTTGACATGAACCCCAACATTACGCAGGAGTACTATTATTGAGAGGAGCAAATAACTCTTTCAGCTTTTGGAGGATCTGATTTCCATCTTCATATATTGAGGCAAACTTGAGTATTAGAATATTTCACTGTGGACCAACGTGTTGGACTCCTGGACTGCATCAACAGTTATCACCTCCGCCTTCCTCCCGGGCTCTGGGCTGAAGCCCAAACAGCTCTTCCTCATTGATGAGATTTCTTGATCATTTATTGATCGGGGCAAACTCACCTGCCAACATTGCTCAAAAAGTGGACTGATTATTCGTCTGCATTACCAGTCATCAATAGTACATATTGGCACAACAGCATTAGTGAGTTTTAGCATGGGCCGTATATACAGTATATGTGTGTGCGTGTGTGTGTGTGTGTCTAATCAATCACAGTAAGTTGCAGTCTCTCTGGGCCTCTCTAATACCTGGATAAATAACTGCTATCAACAGCGCTACATATTGAAAGCTGCTGCTTTTGGAGGCTGTGATTTCCCGAGACTGTGGAACGATTGAATATTGAAGAAAAGTAAAAGTCAGTCTGCGCATCCGCGGGTCATTCCAGGATTTCCACAGTGCACTGTAGAATGAAATTACAAGTAAAGCTCATAGTTTAAAAACACCACAGAATAATTATAAAATAAGCAGAATAAGAAAAGGTGCTACGTTGAGATATTGCACATTATTGAAATTATTGTACTTGGATTGTCTGATTTGAGAAACAGTGGGCTTTGGTGTTCAATAGTTGGGTGTTTTTGAGCCTCACAGTCTTGGCCCGCAGACCTCAGAGCGGCTTAAGTATTTGTCCCACAGTCATTTTGGACCAAGAAGAGGAGGTTTTCAGGCCTGGGGAGTGAAGCTGGTGTCGTTCCATAACCAGAGCTGGACAAGCAGGTTACGTAACCGGACTCAGTAACCTCTATGAACATAATGACAGAGGCGAAACGACTGAAGGTAACAGTGAAGGAGGGAACTACGAAGAGGAAAGCGGACAGTGACTTAACAACGAAAAAAAAAAACACCTTACAAGAGTAAATCTGGGACTGACTTTTAGTCGTTGGTGAGAGCTTGGTGAAGTAAAAGGCTGAAGATCTCCATGAACATCAACCATGAATTCAAAGTTGCTATGGTTTGGCCCCAGGCAAACATAAAATAGGTAGAATGTACCCAAATTTAAAATAAAAAAAAATAAAAACACTTTTCTTTGCGTTGGATCTGTTACGGTCTGAGGCGGTTGGGACCCGGAAGCAGAGAGGAGCAGGCGACTTAGTAAAGTAAGAACACAGTTTTTTAACAAGATTGTCACAGCGAGAAAAAACAAAAATGATGAGCTGCCGACCCAGCAGCGTGGCGTCCTCTGGACGAACAGAACAGCACGGGCACGAAGGCGAAGCAAACTCAGGAACTCAGGCACAGAGGCGAAACAAACTCAGGCACAGAGGCAGACGAGGGAAAACAAACTGGGAAAATAAGAGCAAGGAGCATGTAAACTCACGATGAAAAAACACTGGGTAATACTGCGAAGCACTAGAACGGTCAGCTCTACCGACGAGACGGAATTATCTGGCGCCGGAGTAGTGGGTGAACCTGAGGCTTTATGGGAGGTGGTGATGAGGAGATTGCATGCAGGTGCGCCTTGTCAGCCCCGCCTGCCAGGCCCTGTATGAGAGGAAAGGAGGAGGCGGAGAAAAAAACAGCAGGTACCACAACACACAACCCTCACAGTACCCCCCCTCAAGGAACGCCACCTGGCGGTCTACCAGGCTTCCCAGGGAACTGGGAGTAAAAGTCTCTAATCAAGCTAGGGTCCAGGATGAGAGAACGTTTGACCCAGGAACGTGCCTCCGGGCCGTACCCCTCCCAGTCTACGAGGTACTGGTACCCCCGACCCCGCCTACGTACATCCAGCAGCCGCCGGATAGTGAAGGCAGGGAGGCAGAGGGAAATAAAGGAGGCTGGAATCCATTAGAGGACCACCAGAAACGCTGCTGCAGGAGGGCTAATGTGCGGTGGAAACCTGGGTGGCAGGCCATCTTGGAGGCGTGTCCCCACTGGAGCACCGGACCCCGGGCAGGCGATGGCACGAACAGCCGTCCGGGCGGGCAACCCTCAGGATCCGGACGGTCCCCTCGGGCCTCCTGGACCAGCCTCTCAACCTCCCACCTGGCTGCTCCAACCACACACGATGAGGGTAGGATGGTCTCCCCACTGGGCTCCTCCTCCAGGACGTCAAACTGGTGAGACAGGGCATCCGGCTTGGTGTTCCTGGAGCCCGGCCGGTAGGTAAGGGTGAAGTCGAAGCGGCCCAGGAATAAAGCCCACCGGGCCTGGCGAGAGTTTAACCTGCGAGCAGAGCGTAGATAGGAGAGGTTCTTGTGGTCAGTCCAAACAATGAAAGGACAAGTGGCTCCCTCCAGCAGGTGCCTCCACTCCTGGAGAGCCAGGACAACTGCTAGCAGCTCACGATTCCCCACGTCATAATTTCTTTCCGCCGGAGTGAGTCGGCGGGAGAAGAAGGCACAGGGATGCAGCTTTTGGTCGGAGGATGATCGCTGCGAGAGGACAGCTCCCACTCCCGTGTCCGAGGCGTCAACCTCCACCACAAACTGCGCCGAGTGATCTGGGTGAGTAAGCACAGGAGCAGAGGAAAATAGACACTTCAACATACAAAAAGCAGCTTCTGCTGCAGGGGACCAAGTAAAGGGAGTCTTAACAGAAGTCAGCTTGGTGAGCGGGGAGGCGACACAACTGTAGTTCTTGATGAACCGACGGTAAAAATTAGCGAACCCCAGAAACCTTTGAAGCTGCTTCCGGGATGTGGGGGTAGGCCAGTCGGCCACAGCCTGAACCTTGGCAGGGTCGGTTCGGATTTGACCCCTCTCCACCACAAAACCTAGAAACTGCACAGTAGACACATGAAACACACGCTTCTCTGCCTTCACGTAAAGTCTATTCTCTAGGAGCCTCTGTAACACTAGCCTGACCTGCAGAACATGGTCCTCCAGAGACTGGGAAAAAATAAGAATGTCATCGATGTAGACAAAAACAAACTTATTTAACATGTCCCACAGGACATCATTCACCAGGGCCTGGAAGACAGCAGGGGCATTAGTAAGACCGAAAGGCATGACACAGTACTCAAAATGTCCCAGAGGCGTGTTAAAAGCAGTCTTCCACTCGTCCCCCTCCCTAATACGTACAAGATGGTACGCATTCCTGAGGTCCAACTTAGTGAAGATGGTGGCTTCATGGAGGGAGCTGAAAGCAGAGTCAATGAGAGGAAGAGGATACCTGTTACGTACAGTGATATTATTTAAACCCCTGTAATCTATACATGGGCGGAGAGACTTGTCCTTCTTGTCCACAAAGAAGAAACCGGCCCCCACAGGCGAGGAAGAGGGGCGGATGAAGCCAGCTGCTAGGGAGTCAGTGATGTACGTCTCCATAGCGGTCCTCTCAGGCCTGGAGAGGTTATACAGCTTACTGGAAGGTAAGGGGGCGCCGGGGAGAAGGTCTATGCCGCAGTCATAGGGTCTGTGAGGCGGCAGAGATTGGGCACGGTCCTTATTAAAAACCTCCTGGAGGTCGTGGTACTGGACCGGAACACCGGAGAGGTCCACAGGTTTAGGTGGAGACAGCGGAGGGTGTGGCGGTGGCCGGAACAGCGGAGTGAAGGCAGTGAGAGTGACAAAAAAGGCTCCAGTTAGTGATGGCAGAGGATGACCAGTCAATATGGGGATTGTGCAAACTCAACCAGGGGAGACCTAATACAAGTGGGGTGCTGGGTGAGGAAATAATAAAAAAGGGAATGGATTCATGGTGATTACCGGAGAGAAGCAGTGACAGGGGAGCAGTGCGGTGAGTGACGCGGTCCAGCAGTCTCCCGTCGAGGGCGACTACATCCTTAACAGAAGGTAAAGGTTCAGAGGGGAGGTTAAACTGGGAGACAATGTTAGCGTCAATAAAATTGTCATCAGCGCCAGAATCCACGAGAACTTGGAGAGGAATAGAAACTTGACGCCAGGACACAGTACCTTTAAGTTGGAGACGGCTGAGTGCGGAGAAAGGGACGGATGTATGGCTCACCGGTGCCCCTCCTGAGGCTGGTGAGCCGGCTCTTTTGGCAGGGCCGGACACTGGATGAGAAGGTGACCGGCCTGACCACAATAGCCGCATAGACCCAGACGCCGACGTCGAAGACGCTCCACTTGGGTGAGTCTGGTCCTACCCAGCTGCATGGGTTCCTCGGGGCTGGAGAGCGGTGGTGCCGTGGATGGAGAGTCACCGGGAACCGATGGAGCAGGGGGAGAGGAGAGAGACGGTGCAGGAGTCCGGGCAGCCCAGGAACGGGTGGAGGAAGGGGGGGAGCTACGCCTGGCTGTTCTCTCCCTGCGCCTCTCACGGAGACGGTTGTCTAAGCGGGTGGCTAGAGAAATTAACTCATCTAAGGAAGCTGTTTCATCCCTGGCTGCTAGCTCGTCCTTTATCTCCTCATTTAACCCCCTGCGAAAAGCCTCCCGTAGTGCTGTCTCATCCCACCCACATTCAGCTGCAAGAATGCGAAAATCTATAGAGTAGTGGGAGACGGTACCTGAGCCCTACTGCAAAGCAAGGAGCCGGCTACCCGCCTCCCTCCCCTTTAACGGGTGGTCGAAAACCTTCCTCATCTCAGCAGTGAAAAGAGAAAATGAATCACATATGGGAGAGTGACTGTCTGCAACCGCTAAAGCCCAGGCCGAAGCCTTATCAGAAAGTAAACTCATTAAAAAGGCAATTTTAGCTCGATCAGAGGTGTAGGTTAGCGGCTGCTGATCAAAAACTAGTGAGCACTGGTGTAAAAACTGACTACATGTCCCTAGCACTCCTGAGTACCTGACAGGTGTGGGGATGAAGGGCTCACGGGGATGGTTGGGTGGAGGACCCGGAACGGAGTCCGGAACTGGAGCGGGAGTCGCAACTGGGGCTGGAGCGGGGGTGGAGACAAGGTGTGTGGCCATCTGGTCCAGCCGAGCCTCCAGCTGGGTGAATCCAGAAGAAAGGCGTTTGAGAGTCTCCGAAATCTGCTTGAGAGCCTCCTCGTGTTGCCCCACACGGGTACCTTGACTCAACAACGCCTGTCGGAGCGCCTCTGCGGGGTCCATCCTTTGGCCAGATAATTCTGTTACGGTCTGAGGCGGTTGGGACCCGGAAGCAGAGAGGAGCAGGCGACTTAGTAAAGTAAGAACACAGTTTTTTAACAAGATTGTCACAGCGAGAAAAAACAAAAATGATGAGCTGCCGACCCGGCAGCGTGGCGTCCTCCGGACGAACAGAACAGCACGGGCACGAAGGCGAAGCAAACTCAGGAACTCAGGCACGGAGGCACGGAGGCACGGAGGCGAAGGAAACTCAGGAACTCAGGCACGAAGGCACGGAGGCGAAACAAACTCAGGAACTCAGGCGACGAGGCAGACGAGGGAAAACAAACTGGGAAAATAAGAGCAAGGAGCATGTAAACTCACGATGAAAAAACACTGGGTAATACTGCGAAGCACTAGAACGGTCAGCTCTACCGACGAGACGGAATTATCTGGCGCCGGAGTAGTGGGTGAACCTGAGGCTTTATGGGAGGTGGTGATGAGGAGATTGCATGCAGGTGCGCCTTGTCAGCCCCGCCTGCCAGGCCCTGTATGAGAGGAAAGGAGGAGGCGGAGAAAAAACAGCAGGTACCACAACACACAACCCTCACACGAGCACATCCATTACAGGTGGTTTTTGACACATGCTTCCAAAGCAAAGCTCCCCTGCTATTACATTCATTTCATCTTTGTTTGTTTGTACGTTCATAGCAGATCAAAGTCTGATTGATTCCCATTATCAATAGGAATTGGTAATGGCAACTAACCATGCAAGGGAGCAGGAAGCACTTTGAGCAGCTATTTACAGGAGAGACCGAGCAGAAATTATGAAATTTGACTAATCAAAATGGAAACGTGCATTTGCATTAAATGTGGCTAATATCTACAGGAAGATGTTGCATCTTGGGAATGAGGCAGTAGTTTAACTTTGACAGCTTTTTAGATGTTTTTCAGTCAAAGACGGCAGTCAAAAATTTAGATTCATGTCTCTGGGAAGTTACAGCTCATTAAAAGAAATCATAGTGCTTTTATAAAGCACTCAGGACCTGCCAGACATGAGCGTTTTTCATGGTATCATTTTAAAATAAAATTCCTATCAACATGGCACCCACTGTGAGTTTATTGCTGGGTAGTCATTGATGATTTGTCCTACTTCGCCACTTTGACCTTTTACCATGATAATATAGCTATGAAGTCTCATGAACATGAAACTACCTTTACTCTAAGCACAAATTTAAATGGGTCAAATTTGCAGCGACTGCAAAAATTCAGGACATTTTTGCTTTTTAGGTCACTTCACCCTCCGTCTTACAAATCAGTCAGTGCACTCATGGTGCTGAGCATGTTTACTGTGTGTGAACTCCTAGTTTGGCAGTGGGTGAAGCAGCTCTCGTGTGGCAAGGATGGAGGCCTCATGCTGGCATACACATATGGTTAGATTCCCGGGCCAAATCCTGCAGCTCCGGAGTGGAAGATGTCAAGTGCTGCCATCTTGCACAGAGGACAAGCTTCTTCTACTAGTATTCATACTTTTTTTTTGTCAAATACCTGCTCAGGTTCCATCTCTCACTGTCCTGATCCAGACTCATTGATTTAATTTGATGATTAAAAATTCAGAGTAACACCAGGAGTTTAAAATTAGTGTAGTTTAAATATATATGATAACACTTTTTTTTCCATTGTGGGTCTCCAAAATACAACAAAGGACACAAGAAAAACAAAACTATAACAACGTCGAGAGCAGAGAACAGTCAGACAGACAGTTTTTTCAAGGCCACTTTGAAAATGTGCTCTGATCAATCTTTGGCTTGAAGAAAAATGTAACTATCATTGTCTGAAAACAAAATATATTAATCATTAAATCTGTTTACTTTATTGAACTCCACGTGTAAAATAAGCCATGTTTCATCAGTGAAAAGTAATAAATATAAATACACTAATAAATACACCCAAATACAAGGGCCTTTAAAATTATTAATATTACAAGAAAAGTGGACCCAAAATGCTCCCCCTGTGGAACACCACAATTAGTAGTTCTACATGCCATCCAGTCTTTGCTTTGTTAATGGAATTGACACCAATCTACAGCCAGCCAATTTAATTCCATAAGCTTCTCCATCCTCTTCTAATAAAACATGTTATAGTGCTTGTATTGTGCTTTTCAATAAATTCAACAGGAAGGGGGCAGCATGGAAAAGACATTGCACCCCAGGTCCGGTCCGGTAGTGGTCGTGGCAAGAGGTTGGTATCAGAGGAGCGGAGGCGGCAGGACAGAGTGTAATGTTGGAGTAGGTCTCTGAAGTAGCAGAGGGGCTGGTTATGGATGGCTTTGTGAGTGAGGAGAAGGAATTTGAATTAGATATTTTGTGGGGCTGGAAGCAAGTGGAGTTTTGGGAGGACAGGGCGTGATGTGAGAACGGGACTGCTCAATCTTTATCTAGTGACTGTACTATACTTTACGCTACTTTCCATTCCAAATATTTGGTAACAGATGAGCAGATGTACATCAAGAGGTTGATGTGAAGGCTTTCATGGATAATAATTGATATGGCCTCTGCTGTGTTAGCAGCAGGCTAGCAGCTGTGTTTGGGTACTTAAGTGCCAATACTGTGTTCATTCCCATTCAGTACATTTTTCCTTGTCCACTCCTATATAGTTGTGATGGTACATTGACAATGGTGAACAATAACAGGGGCTGGGAAAAGGCATATCCTTGGATACTGGCGACTTTGTGACACTTTGCGGTAAGCGTATTCTGTCACTTCCGGTTATCGGTGTAACTGCCACGGTGCTCTCTGCTCTGCTCACCTAAACAGATTTACGTATATTTCTCACATCAGTGATTATCTACATATCTCTACACTATCCTTAGACTTGTTCTGTTTGAGCACGAACAGGTCTCTGAACTTTAGTAACACTTTAAATCCGAAAGTTTCACCAGTTTCTGTTAGTCACACTAACTAGCCTAGCTGTAGCAATGGCTTCTCTCTCCTCTCCTGCTCTCTCCTCTCCTGCTCTCTCCTGCCCTGTGTGCCTCATGTTTAGTTACTCTTCGTCCTCCTTTAGCGATAACGGTACTTGTAATAAATGTAGTTTATTTGTAGCTTTGGAGTCGAGGCTCAGTGAGTTAGAGGCACGGTACCGCACCACCGAACAGTCAGTAGCTAGCAAGTCCCCTGTAGCCGGTGCGGTACCACCGAAGGTAGCTTCAGCTAGCCGTCCCCCGGTAGTTCCCGAGCAGCCGGGAGGCTGGGTGACTGTCCGAAAGACGCATAGCCCCAAACTGAAGCCCACGGTACACCACCAACCGCTCCACGTTTCAAACAGATATTCCCCACTCAGCGACACACCCGCTGAGAGGCCAACTCTGGTGATTGGCAGCTCCATTTTACGAAACGTGAAGTTAGCGACACCGGGGGCCATAGTTAAATGCATCCCGGGGGCCAGAGCGGGCGACATCGAATCTAATTTAAAACTGCTGGCTAAGGATAAACGTAAATACAGTAAGATTGTTATTCACGTCGGCGGTAATGACACCCGGTTACGCCAATCGGAGGTCACTAAAATTAATGTTTCATCGGTGTGTGCATACGCCAAAACGATGTCGGACTCCGTAGTTTTCTCTGGACCCCTACCCAATGTGACCAGTGATGACATGTATAGCCGCATGTCGTCATTCCACCACTGGCTGTCGAGGTGGTGTCCAGCAAACGATGTGGGCTTCATAGACAATTGGACACCTTTCTGGGGAAAACCTGGTCTGATTAGGAGAGACGGCATCCATCCCACTTTGGATGGAGCAGCTCTCATATCTAGAAACATGGCCAAGTTTATTAGTCGACCAAAACCGTGACAACCCAGAGTTGAGACCAGGAAGCAGAGCTGCAGTCTTACACACTTCTCTGCGCCTCCATTAGGGCAGCCACCCACCCAATCCTTTAGTATAGAGACTGTGTCTGTCCCCCGTCCACCTACATTATTTAAAGATAAAACAAATAGAGGAGGAGCTCATCATAAAAACCTAATAAAAATTAAAACAACATCCCCAGCAGTCCAAAATAAGATAATTAAATGTGGACTCTTGAATATCAGGTCTTTGTCCTCTAAAGCTGTTTTAGTCAATGAATTAATATCTGATTATGATATTGATCTATTTTGTCTTACTGAAACCTGGCTGCAGGAGGATGAATATGTTAGTTTAAATGAATCCACTCCTCCCAGTCATTGTAATACTCATATTCCTCGAAGTACTGGTCGAGGTGGTGGAGTTGGAGCCATATTTGACTCAAGTCTATTAATAAATCCTAAACCTAAACTAAATTATAATTCATTTGAAAGTCTTGTTCTTAGCCTTGCTCACCCAACCTGGAAAATATTACAGCCAATTCTATTTGTTATAGTATATCGTGCTCCTGGTCCTTACTCTGAATTTTTATCTGAATTTGCAGAATTTGCATCAGGCTTGATCCTTAAAACAGATAAAGTAATTATTGTAGGTGATTTTAATATTCATGTGGACAACCACAATGATAGTCTTAGTACTGCGTTTATCTCTTTGTTAGATTCAATTGGCTTCTGTCAGAGTGTAAATAAACCGACTCATTGTCTGAACCACACTCTTGATCTTGTTCTCTCATATGGCATTGAAATTGATCATCTAATAGTCTTTCCACAGAATCCTCTTCTGTCAGACCATTTTTTAATGACCTTTGAGTTCATATTACTGGACTATAAGCCTTTCTGCAGAAACTCCTACAGCAGATGTTTATCTGATAGTGCTGTAGCCAAATTTAAGGAAGTGATTCCCTCAGTATTGAATTCAATGACTTGTCTCAATGTAGCAGAGGACTTGTCTGCTTCCTTTAGCCCCTCACAAATAGATCATCTTGTTGATAGTACTACAGGCTCATTACGAACAACTCTAGACTCTATTGCACCTCTGAAAAAGAAGATAATTAAACAAAGGAGGTTAGCACCATGGTATAGCCAGCAGACTCGCAACTTAAAGCAAGAGGCACGTAAATCTGAACACAAATGGCGTGCCACTAAACTGGGAGAATCTCATTTAGCCTGGCAAGATAATCTTAAAAACATACAGGAAGGCTCTCCGTAGTGCCAGAGCAGCCTACTACTCTTCATTAATAGAGGAAAATCCTGATATATATTTAGACTGTTTTTCTCCCATCGACCTTCATCAAATAACTTCAATAATTTCTTCATCTAAGTCGTCAACCTGTCTCTTAGATCCCATCCCAACCAGGCTGGTCAAGGATGTTTTACCTCTAGTTAGCCCTTCTTTATTGGATATGATTAATCTGTCTTTATTATCAGGATATGTACCACAGTCCTTTAAAGTAGCTGTAATTAAACCTCTTCTTAAAAAGCCCACTCTAGATCCAGAGGTTTTAGCCAATTACAGACCGATATCAAACCTTCCCTTTCTCTCTAAGATACTTGAGAAAGCTGTAGCCAATCAGCTGTGCGACTTTCTCCATAAGAACAGTTTATATGAGGATTTTCAGTCAGGATTTAGAGTGCATCATAGCACAGAGACCGCACTAGTCAAAGTTACAAACGACCTCCTAATGGCATCAGACAAAGGACTCATCTCTGTACTTGTCCTGTTAGATCTTAGTGCCGCATTTGACACCATTGACCATCAAATTCTTTTACAGAGACTGGAACATCAAATTGGCATCAAAGGAACTGCCCTAAGCTGGTTTAAGTCTTATTTTTTAGATCGTTCTCAGTTTGTTCTTGTCAATGATGAATCCTCCATGCATACCAAAGTTTGTCATGGAGTCCCACAAGGTTCTGTACTCGGACCACTTCTATTCAGTTTATATATGCTTCCTCTAGGGAACATTATTAGGAATCACTCCGTTAATTTTCATTGTTATGCCGACGACACCCAATTATATTTATCGATCAAGCCTGATGAAACCAATCAATTAACTAAACTCCAAGCATGCCTTAAAGATATAAAAAGTTGGATGACCTTTAATTTTCTGATGTTAAATTCAGACAAAACTGAAGTTCTTGTAATTGGACCCAAAAGCATCAGAGACTCTCTCTCTAGAGACCTAGTTACCTTAGATGGGATCACCCTGGCCTCCAGCTCCACCGTAAAGAATCTTGGAGTTGTTTTTGATCAGGATTTGTCCTTTAATGTCCACATAAAACAAATTTCAAGGACTGCATTCTTCCATTTACGTAACATTGCCAAAATCAGACGCATTGTATCTCAAGCAGATGCAGAAAAACTAGTCCACGCATTTGTTACTTCTAGGCTGGACTATTGTAACTCATTGTTATCAGGCTGCTCCAATAAGTCTCTTAGGACTTTGCAGCTAATTCAGAATGCTGCTGCACGTGTTCTGACAGGAACCAAGATCAGAGATCACATCTCTCCCATTTTGGCTTCCTTGCATTGGCTACCTGTTAAATCTAGAATAGAATTTAAAATTCTTCTCCTTACATACAAAGCTCTTCATGGTCAGGCACCATCATATCTAAAAGAGCTCATAGTACCTTACTACCCCTCTAGAACACTGCGCTCTCAGAATGCTGGGTTCCTTGTAGTTCCTATAGTTTCCAAAAGTAGATTGGGAGCCAGAGCTTTCAGCTATCAAGCTCCTCTTCTGTGGAACAAACTACCATTTTGGGTTCGGGAGGCAGACACGGTCAACACTTTTAAGAGTAAACTTAAGACTTTCCTTTTTGATAGAGCTTATAGTTAGGGCTGGCTCAGGTCATCCCTTAGTTATGCTGCTATAGGACTATACTGCCGGGGGACTCCTCCTTTCAGGGTTATGCCTAGCCAGGCATGGTATTGGTTGAAGATGCAGTCACATCTCCCTTTACTGAAAACCCTCTCTCTCTCTCTCTCTCTCTCTCTCTCTCTCTCTCTCTCTCTCACCATCACCACCACCATCTGTAAACATACATGTCTGTCATACATGTACATTAATGCATCTTACTAACTAAACTTCTTCCCCGGAGTTTCTGTGCTCTTTCATCCAGCAGGTTCTCGTGGATCGTGACTGCTGCTGTGGTCCTGCATGACGTCCACTACATATATTATTACTGTCATTAATGTTACCAGATCTCCATTACAGTTTATAGTAACTTAGTTAATGATTTGCTGCTGCTGTGCATCTGTGTCTCTCTATCTCTATCACAGGTTCCACTGCTACTGTAATCATTTTATCATTCATTGTAATCCATTGTCATTTTTCATTGTAATTACACAAAATGTTTCTGTTGACTTGTTGACTGTACACGTGACATCTATTGCACGTCTGTCCGTCCTGGGAGAGGGATCCCTCCTCTGTGGCTCTTCCTGAGGTTTCTTCCACTTTTTTCCCTGTTAAAAGGGTTTTTTGTGGGCAAGTTTTTCCTCACTCGAACCGAGGGTCTAAGGACAGAGGGTGTCACTCCCTGTACAGATTGTGAAGCCCTCCGAGGCAAAATGTATTTTGCGACTTTGGGCTATACAAATAAAATTTGATTGATTGATTGATTTGAACATGTACTCATATGCTGTTCATGAGTACAATTCTGAGGTACTTCTACTTACTTGAGTGCTCTCCATAAGTTAAAATGTCCAACTTCACAGCAGAAATAAACATGTTTACAGCCTGGTACAAAGTCTCTATAGCTAATTTCCCCGTTCATGACAACTGTACTGAGGGTGAATTTGTATATAACTCACCTGCTCAAATTATATTAAGGCTGTGTTTACAGCTGCTTCATTGGCGGGTGGGTGCCATTACAGGTGGCTTGTTTGAGGACACAGACTTCATTCAACCCGCCTCAGGTCCACCCACGTTGGCAGAGGCAGGCCTGCCAAGATGGCGATGACCAGAGCTACTGCACTGAGCGTCACAACGGCTCTTCAGAATCATGCGGTTGATGTCACGGATACTACATCCATGTTTTATACAGTCTGTGGTTCATTGTATAGAGGCAATCACACGATTTACACAGGGGGTATAAAAGGGCATTGTGAAATCTAAGCACATGTTAAGACAGAGACAGATGAACTGATCCATTATTCGAAGTTCTTTGAATTTTTCTCATGTTTATTTCATTGTAGCAAACTCATGGAAGGTAGATGCCTGCAGCACTGATTCTTTTATGTCTTTTTACAGCCATGGTGTACTGCACCAGTAATTAAACTGGTATTATACTGTTGACCATGAGCTGACAGAAGAAACTGAAGAAGCTGCAATATCGTATGATAATAACATACACAAAAGGAAAGAGATAAAATAATGATTTCTGACATTTTTTAGCTTCCTTTATTAATGCAGCTCCTGCTGTGATACATCATGCAACAGTAAAATTTTAAAAGAAGGCCTTGCGTAACCACAAATCAGCTTTTCCAGCCATGTAGAACCCAACAAACTACTTCAACTTTGTCGGCCTCCGCTGCAGAAAAAAGTGAGGTAATAACATGAAAAACAGGCAACACAGCCTCGTCTCAAATCCCCCTCTGTGATAAAATAATGAGGTCGGCAGCAGCTGATCTGAAGCGCGGGCCATCATGAAAGAGGAAAAACAATACCCGCTAAAGCCCCCCAACGCCCAGAGCCAGAACAGATCAAATATCTGGCACAGAGATTACATGCACTGCAGTCATATCTATTAATGAGGTTGACTGAATAATTGAACTGATAAAGAAACAACAACAACAAAAAAAAACATAATATGAAGGCAACATCTGGACAGTGTTTTGAAAGGACCTTCCAGAATCACCATGTCACTTTGTCTCCTCAATAATGATGAGTTTTTGAATGTGGCTGTCATCTGTGGCATCTCGGGGACTGGAGGCTGGTTCGACCCAGCAGCTGACAAAAACAGAAGACTCATTTCCTCTCCTCATTCTCTTTTCTCTTTCCTGAACTCCTTCCTCTCCCCTCGTGTACTGTCTTATTTTGCCGTCTGATTCCTGCTTTGTTCTTCACTTATTTCGTGCTTCCTTTTAACTCTTGCCTCTGATTCCCCACTTTCTGCCTCTTTCATCATTGAGCTTTAATTGGGGTACTTCTTACTCTTTACTTATAGTTGCTGCATGCGAGTGCGCTCTGATTCCCAGCCTGGGCTTGTGTTGGCTCGGAACACAGAGGCTAGCTGTTAAAACAAGAATGCTCATACACGGCTCACAATCAGGAGAGCTAGATTGGAGAAGACAATGTGAATTATACAAAAAAAGAGAGCCATGTATAGCCTTCTAGTTCCTTTTTAAACATTTACACAAATCCAGTTTATTACAGGATGAGTGCAGAGCTCCGATTTTCATAATGTTCCACTGATGAATCATAATGTTCCACTGATGAACTGAGGCACATGCTCTCACACCTTATCAACCACACTAGACTGTCTGAAGGCCTTTTGTTGCTGATTTCTGTTTTCCCGCTCTATTTAAGTGATTACTGGCATATTCTGCATGACAATGGAATAATTTCCCATCCACGCTTAATTTGCTGCTCTGGAAATTCAACTGATTGGGTTTTGATTGTTTGTGAACATGCAGGGTTTCCATTTTTCAGAGGTGGAAATTGATGCTGTCATTTTGCAACATTGTTATAGTACAAATGGGCCTGATGGAGTATTCATGCCCAGCTTTTTGGGAGGAAAATGTGAGCTTTTTCACATGTAAAGCATAAAACAGCCTGTATTATTTTATGTAATTGGATCCATTAATTGGAATGGGTTGCTTTCAGTGAGACGTGCCTGCGCTAACACATCATCACAAATAGGTTTGTGTGGAGTTTGGTGAAGCCTCCTGTTGCCAGTGGAATTATAATTTATTTCACTTTTTTGCTTCAGTTTTCTATGATACTGTTTTAGCTTTAATGATACTGTATGTTGTCCAAAAGCAGCGTGTTCATAAAATAACAACTCTTTGCTTTGACAACACTTAATATACATTTCAAGACAGTTCACTTTTATTTCTCACAACAATGTTATGACATTGGCTTAGTTATTATTATTATGGCAAATAATTTGTTGACCCGGACTTGGAGATATTATTCTGGCAAATATTACACAAAAAATTGCTTTTTTTGTTGTCAGAAAAGTGCATCCAGATGCTGTTGTGTTTTCTCGCTCATTTTGTCTTAAACCGCTGTGGTATACTGACTACTGAGGCACTCACGTGAAGGCAGGGTGCCAGATGTTTCTTTAATACATCTATGAGTTCAAAGCACTGAGCAGCTGAACTCTCTCTATCTCTCTTTATTTATCTGTCTATCCCCCCTCTCTCTCTCTATCCGCCCCTCTCTATCTTTAACTCAACCGGTCGTGGTGGATGACCGTCTACCAATGAGCTTGGGTCTGCCCGAGGTTTCTGCCTGTTAAAAGGAAGTTTTTCCTCGCCACCGTCACCAAGTGCTTGCTCATGGTGGAACTGTTGGTTCTCTGTAAATAATATTATAAAGAGTACGGTCTAGACCTGCTCTGTATGAAAAGTGTCATGAGATAACTTTTGTTATGATATGGCACTATATAAATAAAATTGAATTGAATTGAAAATTGGACTCTTTGTGCAGTTTAAGTTTCATACGATCAATTTTTCCATCAACATTTATAATTTTACACTAAACCCGATGGCAAAGTAGGCCATTTTCATGTTTTAACCTACATTATATAACCTCAGGCTACTGTTTACAAAAGTGTTGTGCTTGCTACAACTTAAACACTATAATGATACTACAGAAACCTCAAACAGATCCCGGCTCATGGTGGACAGCCATTGAAAAATTTGACTTGAGACATAAATAAAAGCTTCAGGTTCCAAGCCTGCAGACCGCTGCATAGTTTTTAAAAAAAACATATCTGTCTAGACACGGGGTGAGATTAATGACTATCTATTGCAGCAACCCTTGAACTTGAAAACATCATGATTTTGTTACAACGTGTCAGAATTCAAAAAGCTGCAGGCACAGCACACATTATATATCAATGAAACTTCTCTTCATATACTCATAGTCTAACAGTATAATACAATATCTGCTGTCCAAGAAAGAGCTAAGCTGTTCAGGCCTTCCTGTCCACTCTTGTTGAAGCCTGACTGGCCTCCTTTGTCAACCTGCTGATGTCTAATCCATGACAGCATCAGGCTTTTGAATAATGGTTGTGTTTGTTAGAGGCAGCTAAGAACAGTAATATTAAATTTACATGGATATCTCATCATTTTTATTGAGGCTAGCAGTACTGCTGAAAGGATAGCAACATCAGTGGATGGGTTGACCACTGTTACGGCCGCCACTGGCTGCCATTTAACCTGTACTAATTGTATGATTCCCTGCCGAGGAGTGGTCTCTCTGGAGCTGGGACCGCCTACTTCCTGGTTGCTGTTCCCTGTCATTTGTGATTGGTAGGACTGATTCGACCGAGCCTGCCAATCGGGGAGTCTTCAATCAACACCAGCTGCGGTTAAATAGCTCGTGTGCCCCACAGTTCAGGGCGGCTGTGAATCTGTGATCAGTCTGCCTTGCTGTTTGCTGCATACCTTTTTGTGCTAGTCTAGAGTCTTTAGAGTGTTGTGCTCTGTGTTATTGCCTGGCTGTTGCCAGCTTAAGCCATTTGTTACCGTGCCGTTTAGGAATCGTTGTAGATTATTAAGTTTGTTCCTGAGTTTTGTGTTGATCTAAATAGCAGAATAGCTGCTAGGTTGTTTTACTTACCGTTTTGTAAGCTTATGGGTGCTGACCTCCTTTTGTTTTTTTGAGCAAGTAACTGTGTTTCATTTAACTTCCTTTTGTGTACTTTTGTCAGCACCTACATAGCCTCTTTTTGTTATGTTTTCTTGAGCAAGTGCTCATCTACTGGTTTTAATTAAACTCCTGACTTTAACCAGAACCTGTTCAGGTGTCGCTTCCATCTCATTTCTTTTCCAAATTATATGTTACTGCTCCCCACCACGAGCCGGGTCGTAACATAAATGGGGGCTCGTCCGGGATATGAAATGAAAATTGCACTTTGGTAATTGTAAATTGACACTGAATTAGGTCTGTCAGTGTTTAATTAGTTGGTGATAGTTGCTGAGCTCATTAGTGGATTCAGCTGTCCGCTTGAGTGAGTGCTGCTGGCTACTGAGTACCATGGCAGAAAAGTTTAGTTTGGACAAATTTGTAGAACATCTACTGCTGAAAAGATACATAGTTGTAGGAAGGATGATTTAGTGGAGATAGCTGCTCACTTCAATATCCCCTTTGTCAGGGCCATGCTTAAAAAAGAAATTAGAGAACGGGTGATTAGTGGATTGGTGGAGCAGGGTGTGATTAGTCTGACTGAGCAGTTGGAGTCTGTGCCCCTTCCCAGTTCCTCAGCAGAAGCAGAAAGTGGTCCAAGTACTGAGACACCCTCAGACTCTGGGGAAGTGTACCAGGCAGGTGAGCGAAGGAAGACTCCGTTTACTCTACCTAGGTATGATTCTTCCCCACAGAGCAGTACTGGCAATACCGAGGCCCGGCTTAAAGTCCGTCTGGCTCGGCTGCAGCTGGAAGCTCATGAGCGGGAGACGCAATCCCAGCTCCAGCTCCAGTTGGAAATAAGAAAAGCTGAACTTCAGGCTGAGACTGAGAGGGCAGTGAGACTGAGACAGCTCGAGCTTGAGGCTGCTGACATGGGGCGAAGTGTCCCTAGAGGCTCAGGTATGTCACCACCTTCCACCACTTCCACCAGCTCACCTAACTTAACGTTTGACATTAGTAAGCATGTGGCTTTGGTACCTGTATTTCGGGATAATTAAGTTGACTCCTATTTCAATGTGTTCGAGAGGATAGCGGCCGCTTTACAATGGCCACCTGCAGTATGGACGCTTCTGCTTCAATGTAAAATGCATGGTAAAGCTCAGGATGCTATAGCTGCACTCCCTGTTGAAGATAGCTTAGATTATGAAACTGTCAAGACGGCTATGTTACGAGCATATGAACTTGTGCCTGAAGCATACCGACAGAAGTTTCGAGGTCACAAGAAAACTCCTGCTCAGACCTATGTTGAGTTTGCCCGTGAGAAGGGAACTCTATTTGATAAATGGTGTGCAACATGTAAAGTTAATGATTTCAATGCGTTGAGAGAGCTGATCCTGTTAGAGGATTTTAAGAAGTGTTTGTCTGAGCGTATCGTTGTGTATCTGAATGAACAGAAAGTGAGTACACTGTCTGCTGCTGCTGTGCTGGCTGATGAGTATGTGTTAACCCATAAATGTGCTTTTTCTCCAGTCTCTGCTGTTTCATGTCCCTCTCCTCACAGACCCTCTAATCCACGTGGGCTGAAGGAGGAAAGGGAATGTTATTACTGTCACCAGGTCGGCCATGTCATTGCAAATTGCTTGACCCTGAAACGCAGAGAGCAGTCCTCACGCTCTTCCCAAGCAAAAGGGGTAGGACTGATTAAAGCAGATCGTGGTGTGAACAATGACTCCTCTGATCAGAAAATTGATGACTGTTTTAAGCCATTTGTGTTTGATGCCTTTGTGTCACTGACTGGTGAGTCCGCTGATAAACACCCCATACGGGCTTTGAGAGATACGGCGTGTTCACAATCTGTTATTTTGGCGTCAGCTCTGCCTTTTTCTGATAACTCTGCTTGTCATTACAGTTCAGTTCTTAGAGGAGTTGAAATGGGTTACGTGCCACGGCCAGTGCACCGCGTCCATATTCAGTCCTCCCTTGTTACTGGATTCTTCCCAGTAGCAGTTTGTACTGAACTGCCAATCTCCGGTATCATACTCCAGATGGGGAACAATATCGCAGGAGGTAAGGTGACTCCCACACTACAAGTCCTAGATCAACCCCAGTGTGATGGGATCCAGACATCAGGTCAGACACCCCCAAATGTATTTCCGGCCTGCGCTGTAACTCGCGCTCGCTCCTGTGAAATTAGTCCAGATGACTGTGAAGCTTCGTTGTCTGACAGTTTATTTGTGTCAATTTTTGCAGATGACAAAGAGAAGGAGAAAGAGGATGAGTCTGCTGAGCAAGCGCCCCCGAATGGTCTGGAACTGCCGTTAGCTGGAGGTGCGGCATTTCCAGTCAACCGAGCGCGCTTGAGCCAGATGCAGAAAGCAGACCCGACACTGCAAGAGTGCTTTGCCAAGGTGGTGGGTAACAACAGAGCAAGGGATGAAAAAGTAGCATATATTATGGATGGTGAGATGCTGATGCGTAAATGGTCTTCCTTCGTAACTGGTAACTCTGATTGTGATTCTGTTTACCAGATAGTTGTTCCTGCAGGATGCCGCCAACATGTGATGTCAGTGGCTCATGAGAGTAAGTGGGCAGGACATTTGGGCATAACCAAAACCTATCAAGCCATCCTCCGACATTTCTATTGGCCCGGTCTAAAGTCTGACATTTCTAAATATTGCCGTGCTTGCCATGTGTGTCAGGTTGTCGGGAAGCCTAACCAAATTGTCCCTCCTGCGCCACTACACCCCATTCCTGTGATAGCAGAGCCATTCGAGCGAGTGATTATTGACTGCGTTGGCCCTTTACCTCGAACTAAAAGTGGAAATCAGTATTTGCTAACTATTATGTGCGCTGCCACTCGTTACCCAGAGGCTGTTCCGCTCTGTTCAATTACTGCTAGGGCTGTAGTGAAAGCTTTACTGAAGTTTTTTTCTACTTTTGGCTTACCACGAGTGATCCAGACAGACCAGGGGCCTCAACAATTTATTTTTTTTTTTTTTAAAAAAAGGTGGGGAAAAAAAAAAAAAATTTTTTTTGCAAAAAAAAAATTAGATATATAAAAATGTGATGCGATAAGCAGTTTCTTTGTAATAAATAACGGATGAATGCAAGGTGCAAACCGTACGCATTTAAATATCAAATCAATTTAAAAGGCCGGACGATTCACCTTGTCTGATCAAATAACGCAGAAGAGAGGAAAGAAGGAATTCAGAATCTGACAGAATTGTAAAGAAGTGGAGACGCGGAGAGAGATCTGTTTGGTACCCTATCAACAGGGAAAAATACCAAAAAAGGAGTGGAGCTGTGTGAGGCGAATTGTTGGCGGCACGAAACAAGAGATAAAAAAAAAATGGTCAGATCTCAAGGGGAGGGAAGCGGAGGGTTTGCACCGGTGAGCAACAGGCGGGGGACAGGAGTGGAGGAATCTCCTGACAGAGAGTGGCCTCTTAGTGGGGGAGCTCACGGAGTGGTGGGAGAAAGGTAAAGATATCCCCAAGGTAAATATGGAACATGTGTAATTATACGGCCAACAATGGGCTAAATCAGAGCGTAAAAATGCCAGATATAAAATACATGTTTAATTGTTTTTTATTTCTCAATAGACGATAAGCCAGAGAGGGCAAGACTGCCAAGGCCGCGTCCGCCGGTTCGGTCGGCGCTGCGGTTGCGGCGGCGTCGCCAGCCAGCAGGCGTGAGATGGAATAAGGGAAAAGAGAGAGTGGATAAATGTGGATAATTAATCAATGTACTAAGTGATAGACAGATCAATAAATGCACTGGAACAAGAAATCGTCCTGCCCTTACATGCTAAATAATCGGCCGATGGCTTGGGGTGGTGAAGGAGGCCGATCGGTTCCTGGTGGAGGGATGTGCTCGGCAGGGAGATGGCGGTGTGCCACGTTGTGGAGGACGCCACAGGCCATCACAATGTGGCACACCTTCTCGGGTCGGTAAGCAGCACCCCCCGATCTGTCCAGGCAGCGCCACCGTCCCTTCAGCAGGCCGATTGCCCTCTCCACGACTGCTCGAGTGCGGGAATGGAGGTCATTATACCTCCTCTCTTGGTCGGTGTTGGGGTCCGTAAGAGGGGTCATCAGCCACGTTCTTAGGGGGTAGCCACGGTCCCCTGGGGTCAGATGAAGGCAGAATACAATACACACTTAAATGAACCACACAACTAATGAATCCAGAAGTGCGCCACGGCTGACATTTCCAACTTACGCACGCTTTACTGACATGACTACTGAACACAGGAGACAATCAGGGCTTGTTAGAAAGCTCTGTAGCTGTAATTTCACAAGCACAAAATAAAGAGAACCAAAAACATATTTGAATGCCACATGCCCAAATGTGCATTGCGCTGGTTTACATACGGGACAATTAAAATAAACTATTTACTCACCCAGAAGCCAACCATCGCGCACCGTGCCAGCCTCCAGCCTGTTCCCAACCATGCTGTTAGTCAGAATGAATGAGTCATGCGTTGAACCAGGCCACCTTGCCACGATGTTACTTAGCTGCATTTGCGCATCACATATGATTTGAACATTGATGGAATGAAAATGTTTCCTGTTAACATAAACAAATTCATCCTGTGATGGCGCTTTATAGCAATGTGTGTCAGTCAATAGCTCCGATTACATTAGGAAACCGCTCTCGCTCAAATTGCGCTTTAATGTTGGCCTGTTCAACAGCATTGTATGGGAATTTGATGTACCTGGATGACATACGGATGATTCCGTCCCCACAGCTGGCATGGCTCGGCTCAGGGTTGACTGGCACATCTGACCGATCGCAGCTCCCTGGAATGCCCCTGTTGCCAGGAACCCCAGCGTGGTCAGCACCTGTGTGACAAGAAACCCCTGGCTCTCGCCGTGTTGCGCTCTAGGGCCGGCCGCAGCTCTGCGCACAACTCCAGTAACATGGCCTTGGTAATCGAAATCGGCTTATGAGCCAATTATCATCGTTTGCAAGTAATCCTCGCTTCCTAAATACTCGTCACGCGGATTGCACATTAGCAAGGTCCTCTAACAACGCTAACGCTGCCATTGTTAATACCATTTTCTTCATCATATTGAGCATGCTTTTATATCCACCCATATAATTGCAAACACCTGGGTGTGTTAATTGTTCATAAGTGTGTCTCTGATGTACACATCACTCTGATGACTACTTGTTTTCACATTATTAACAGTTTCTCAGCATCACCTCTAAGTGTCGCCAAAGGGACAATAGCTGTAGAAACGTGCGTACGCCAGCCATGAAGTTGGCGTGGGCACCGCACATTTCCACGGTCATTTCACGTTTCATACATCTGAACGTGAGCGTGGAAAAGGACGTACGCCACATTTTGTGCGTACGCAACCTTTGTACATGAGGCCCCAGGGCTCTAATTTTAAGTCTGGTCTCTTCAGACAGGTACTCAAGAGCTTGAGCGTACATCACATTGTGTCTTCCGCATACCACCCCCAATCGCAAGGAGCTTTAGAGCGCTGGCATCAGACGCTAAAGTCGATGCTCAGGAAGTACTGTGTGGAGACTGAGAAACAGTGGGACGAGGGGATATCCTTTGTCTTATTTGCTGCTCGTGACGCCGTGCAGGAATCGATTGGCTTTAGTTCTGCACAGCTTGTTTTCGGGCCACACGCCCCGTGGGCCGCTTAAGTCACTGCATGACCAGTTCTTGTCATGTGAGTCTGCACCCAAGAAGCACGCGTTAGACTACGTCACTCAGTTCCGTGAGTGCCTTCAACGAGCTAATGCCCTTGCTAAAGCCACCCTTAGTGACGCACAATCGGTCATGAAGTGCTATTACGATCGTTCTGCTGTACCTCACAGTTTTGAGGTAGGTGATAAAGTTTTGGTGTTGCTCCCCATCACCAGATCCGTTTTTGCAGCTAAATTCTCCGGTCCCTATGTCGTTAAAAAGCGTCTTAGCGACACTGATTATGTACTCTGTACTCCAGACAGAAGGCGTAAGACTAGAGTCTCTCACATAAACCTGTTGAAACGCTACCAGTCCGGCAGAGACAATGTTAGCTCTGCTGTTCCCTCATCCTTAGTAGCCGAAGCCGAATCGTCAGATGTTAAAGCTGCTGCTATCATTGTGACAGAGTCTGTGGGCTCTCCCCACGGAGATGATCCACAGATGCCCGTCCCTACACATCCATCGGTCCGCCTCCCAAATTCGGAGATGCTGGCAAACCTGTCATGCTATTTGCAGCATTTAACAGCCGAACAACCACCACTTCGGTCCAGATGGAATTTTCATTTTTTGTAATTACTATTGAATGTTGCTCCATCAGGTCAAATGTTTTGTTTTAGCCTTCTAGACCTCAGAAGAATTCTTAAATGTTGCTGCAGTTCACTGAGAACCATCACTCAAATGAACATTTTTGTTCCTACTCAATCAACAAACAGCTCTATATCAAAAACAGAAAGAAAGTGACAATCACAAGTTGTTTTTAAAGTCACCGTGACCCGGTCAGTCCTCCCTGCTGACTCTTCAGCGAACTGTCCCCGAGAAAACAGCCTCTGTCTGGGCAGTAACAGCCGGATGAGTCCCACTGTTTACTGATGGTGACTATGTGATGTGATTTGAGCAAAACACTTGAACTCCCGATGCACAGTGGGTCAAGATCTCCCCAACAAAATCTTACAGCTTCCATAATGTAAACCTGGACACAATTTGTCGGCAGAGCCATTTTTAGATTTACAGTGGAAACCTGCGAACAAAAAAATCTACGTGATGATGTGTATTTACAATTCTGGTTATTGAAGACAAATTAAACTATCTAGAATACAAAGCTGAGGACTTTATTTACCATGTTTTGATACAAAGGGAATGATTAGTGCTATGGGGTCTACAGGGTTAAACTGGATACTTAGAACATAGAAAACATTCACATCATCCTCAGCTGCACTTTCTGTTTAGTGCCAATTAGCAACTGTTAGCATGCTCATGTGCTAAACTAATTTGTTAAACTTGTCAAAGTGCCAGGCAGCTCCTGAGGTGTGACTGAAGAACAGCTCGTCAAACCTTTCCTTTGTGGGGAAAGAAAATATTCACATGAAGCAAACTAAAGACACTCTTGACATTTCTGTGAAAGAAGCATGATGATCTGTCTTTGTGCCAGACACACGAAGATAAAATATATATCGATCTTCTGAGTTAGACAGCAAATAAACATATTTCCCAAAATGTCAGTGTCCCGTTAATATCTTATTCGATTTTGACTATAGAAATGATGAATGCTTCATAATTCTCCAGCGTCTTTTACAGACAGCTCATTACATGTAATTCTAAAGGCATGCTTCCATTACACTTGATTAATTGCTAATACCTCCATGCACAGTGCGATAGCATCCTATTTAGGAATATAATGAATCCACGGCAAGTGTCTAACATGAGCTGTAAGAAATTATCATCACACACACAGTGGGCAGAACATTGTACGAGCAGTACTTAACACTTGTTTCACACACTTGAACACCCGAACACACAGTGGGAAGTAGCCCATCTGTGGGCCACCAGATAGCGCTTGTAACACTTCAGATCTCTCTTGTAAACACACACACACACAATTCAGCGCGAACATCATCTTCTGCATAGTAGATCACGCTTGTATCTCACGCACACAGCCAGCCCACTAGATAATGCACATACTAATTACAAAATCATAAGGTCATTAGCAGACTGCCCACTCAAACAGAGAGCATGGGAATTGTATGCCAGGGTATTAAATTATTACAGTTCACAGTGCACCATTAGAGGAAGGGCTCAGGGGAAGTGGCCGGTTACATTATTACTGTTATTATTATGTAATTACAAAGGTCAGATGAAAGTCTTATGTTTCATTGTCATGTAATGATAATACACTTGCTATAATGCCATATTTGGAGCGCAATGGTGTTAATTTTTCCACCGTATGTCCCCATATACTCCATAACACTGCATGAGCTTTGTGCTGATTAACAGACCAGAAAGTTTCCGTTGAAATATCTCCACACTAAGCATCGTAAGCGTTCTGATATTCAGGGAATACGAGCCCCAGTGAACAGCAACAACATGATTTACAACAATTTCTTTCCCCAAAACTATTTACTTTCAATTTGTTCAGAGGCTGGGGGTTTGTTTACATATCGGGAAACACACACTGTACTTTGAAGGCAGCTTTAATGTTGGTATAAAAAAATATATATTTCGCCATCTTTAACATTCTTGATTACATTGCCTCAGCCCCGTTCTGTAATGCATGCAAAATGCTGTTTATGGGAAACCGCATGAGGAACGACTTCCCGGAGAGTGTTTGAAAGAGGGCTATTAACTCTGAAGCTGGTGTACCCAAACAGCTGCCGAAGAAATACAGCTCAACTCGGCTTCTAACCAGATGTTTTACTTTCTGCAGCCATAAAGCCGCTATTGGCCTTTAAAAAGAAAGAAGAAAAAAATGAAATGTGTGGTGTAAAAATGGCCGTTAAATTACAACACCAGTCAGTTTAAAAGCTCGGATTCCCAGAGCCTTTGAGAGATTGGAATTGATTTTACTAAACAATGTTTTAGTATGCCTTTGTTCAATCATAACTGAAAACTTGCATTAGAACCCAATATCAGCGGGCTACAGAACTGTAAACATCCTGTTTTTGAAATACACCAGTTCAATAAATCATTGTAGAAAGTAACACGCTATCATTTTTTATCTCACAATAAGTAAAAACATTAACTTTAAAGGACCAGTATGTAGAATTTAATTGTGGCGTCCGTTGGTGTAGTTGGTGATTGTGACCCTCTCACCTCACCCTCTCCTTCCTACTGCAAAGCATGCGGAAAACACAAAAGGCTCTGAGGTATCTGGAGTTCTACTTGGTGCCCGTAAGTCTGGAGTAGATTTGTCATAGGGGCCTAAGGTTAAAGGTTATTTGCCCCATAGGAGAGGTGTTCTTTAGGTTTTGCATTGCTTGAAAGATGAACTCTGTTCCAGCTGGTATACATTAAGTTTTAGACAATAACAGCTCCCCTATATAAGTTGGGGTTTAGGATTGTGATGCTCAGAGTGATTCGCATTGGCACTGAATCCTCTCCAAGCAATCCTGGGTGCTTGTGTTTTTGATGCTGAACTTCTTTGTAATAAACCTTTTTTATATACAAGAAAGACGGTGTCAGCGGAGATTTTTTCCTTCATCATCTTCACATCATCACCACCAAATAAACAACAGCTCTATCCAGAGCCAGTGTTCAGTTTGACCATTCTGGGCTTCTGCAGAAGTGTTGCATGGCGGACCCTGCCATGTACATATAAAAGCGTCACGGTCCTCATTCTAAGGTAAGAAAAACATGATTCTTTTTTTCAGGCTGGTATACACTAATATACACATAGTTATGCATATGCATTTCTGCCATCTGTAAATAGAGCGTCTAAATCTGACACAGTGGACCTTTTTTTAAAAAAAAATTGCTCTCGATTTAATATGCATGTACATTATGTATGTTATTTTCACATTTTAATAACACTGCAATATGGAGTTATGGAAAAGAGTAGTTAGCACACTATATAATGAACTATGCAGCATAATAAGTGGCTTCATAAACTGTTGACCATAACTCAACAAGGGTTGGTTCTGAGCAGTGATATATAAATCATCTCCGTCTTGATTTGTGGCTGTCTGTTTGTTTTAGTTCACGCCAACCATCAGTCATCATCAAGACTGATTCCACTACAGAGGCCTGCAGCTTGATGCAGGGATCATGCTGAGTCCTTTATGGGTCGGTGATTTTTGACCCTGATTCATATGCAATCCATGAACATGGTTTTTGAAAGTATGTCGGGAATTGGGAGCTTTTGCATGGCTCTAAGCGAATTAGTGTTCTTTTTACATTTTCTAAGCAGTCTATTGAAAAAACCCAGTCACAACAGCAGGGACACAAGGAAGCATGAAAATCTGATTGTTAAACTGGATCATGATCATACAAAGCTGAGCTGTGGCTTAGCTGTCTCCACGCAGATTTCAAGTTAAATTGTTAACAGTGTCTAAAGATCACAATAATCAGCTGATATACACATGTTGGTAGTCCTGCCTCTTCTGCCTCCCGGCTAATTTAAAAATCAGCAAAGACGTGGATCATCGGTGGACGTGAGGCAGGCTGAATAACTGCCTGGGTGCACCCACCTGTCAATCAAAGAGGCCACACTGTTAATTCTGCTTAAGTTTAAGTCTTGATATAATCTGAACAGGTGAGTTCTATAAAAAATCACCCTCAGTACAGTTGTCATGAACGGGGAAATTAGCTATAGAGACCAAAACTGCTTTTTGTACCAGGCTGTAAACATGTTTATTTCTGCTGTGAAGTTGGACATTTTAACATGGGGACCTATGGAGATCAAGGAAGTGAGGTTTTTGGCACTTCCGCGTAGGCTTCACTTCACAGCCATGGAGGTTGCTGCTCAGGAGCAAAAAGCAGACAGACAGTTACCGACTAGCTGGCGAGTGGAGCATTTAGCTGGTAAAGCGACAGGATCAATAATAGACTTAGATTTATCATGTGGACATAAACATAACTCCAAATGAATTTAGCTCAGAGGATCACAGCAGATCCACTACACCCACTCTGGTCTGAATGTTCACTTTTATCGTTAGAGTGACCAGGATGAGGACTGAAAGAGGCATCACATCCTTTGTCCCAGGCTGCTTAACAAGCTTTGATCACATGGGATGAGTCTGGCACTCTCTTGAACTCAGTAAAACTTAGTTTTAAGAAGTTTTAAGAATAGCTATCTGTTAATTCCAGTTTGTTATTGACTTTATTGTGCAATTAACATTGAAACAGAAATCCAAACAGTTTAACATTTAAATCTGCAAAGATTTTGACACTGAACTTTTATTTTACAAATGACCAGTGAGGTCCTATATTAATATGTATTTGTTGCTCAGAGGCACATCTTGTCATAGTTTTGAGTTTGTTTTATTTTGTAGTTACAGTTTGTTTGTTTCAGTGTTTCCTGTTTTATTTTGTAGTTCTGTCTTGTCTTTGTCTACTTCCTGTCGTTTCCCGCCCTTTTTGATTTTGCACCTGCCCCTGATTTGTTTCACCTGTGTCTGTTTAGTCTTGTCTATTTAGTTCCTGTGTTTCCTTTGTTTCCTTGTCTGTCCGTTCTCTCTTGGTTTCCGGTTAGTCTTGGTCTTGGGTGTTCATGGTTTCCCGTGTGTCTTTATTTGCCTTTTATTCCTGAGTTTTTGCCTGGACTGCCAGCCGCCTTTTGTTATTAAAGATTAGTTTTGATTCCTTGCGTTTGGGTCCTTTTCTTGCACCTCGCCACTCCCCCAACATGACACATCTGTCTCTTCCTACTCTTTCAGTTATCAGTCTGATTGAAATATTGTACAGCTTTTTGTTCCCCACGTACAGAGCATTGCTTTTCCTTTTTGCAAAACCCTTCATACAAAACATCTATTTTTAAAGAGGACTTTCGACAACCTAGAAGCATGAAAGACCGTTCAAAAATTTAGAGTAGTCCTCTTAGCCGTCTGACTGTTCTCAATCATCATTTGTGGCAGATGATGCCTAACTTTTGAAAGATAAAAACCTATTTGTGTAACTGCAGCTCTTGAGCTGAACTATAATACATGATGGTTAGATGTTCATCTAAACAAGGCTTTTCAGGAACATCAGACATGAAAACTGAAAATAGAGCCATCACATCATATCTGAGAATTTAGGAGGTTTTCATATGACAGTTACATACATAAATGACAAATATGATATGAATCCATCCATCCATTTTCTGTGAATGCTTATCTTCATCAGGGTCTCAGGGGGCCAAAGCCTATCCCAGCTGACTTAGGGTAAGGTAAATATGATCATATACTTTAGATTGTACAGCTTCTGTGTGACCTGGGACTTCCTGCAATTCTAAGCCATTGTGGAAATGTTCACAAGTTCCTTGTGAATGGGACACAAATTGTAAAGTAAATCTCCAGAGCAAATTAAATCCCATTGTAATCAAAGTCAGTAATTAGTGGAAGTCTTCTGTTTGTCTTTTTGATAGGACCCAATTGAATTACACTGTGGGTTGGGAGTGCGTGTCACAAACCCCAGAGGTTAAGAGATAATAAATGACGTTTAATGAATTCATTCTCTAAGATCCCCACATACAGGGTGTGAGAACAGGGCAAGGTCTGATAACGTCCAAGCAGAGGTTTGTGGACTCGGTCAAATGTTAAATCATGTGTCCACACAGTGTTTAATCACCATTTAAAGGCCGACAAACTGTGGAGCAGTGGTCTAACACGCACAGATCCTCTGTGACAGGGCTCTGACAGGGTGACATTTTGGCAGACCACTGCCTTCAAAGCCACCGCGTGACTTCCCCCTCAGTCAGCTCCGGAGACTCATCACTGTGTGGATGGGTAATGATGGAGCTGCCAATTATGTTAATTGGACACAAAAAAGAAGTAAGGCAGCGTGAAGGAATGAGGAGGGAAAGGAATTAAGTCTGTCGTTGTCGGACTGAAGCAAAATATCACCACTCCATAACATGTGTGAGAGTGTTTGGGGGGTACTGCAGTGTGTGTTTCCATCAACTAGCTTTAAGAGGATGTGACGAGATTGAATAATGTCTGCCACACAGTGGCATTATATTGCAGCTTCACATTTAACATAACACATGTGTTTTTGTCTTTTTGTGCAGCCGTTGTGGTGAAATGTCTGGTAGCCCCTAGGAGTAGGCGGGTTCTCAGCATTGATTGGATACTGGATGTGTGATGAAATGACAGCTAATGTAAATAATAATTGTTTTATTTTCAATGTATTTCTATTTACATGTTGAAGAAAGAACAGGGACCTTGTTAGTTTGAGAAAATTAAGGAAACTATGTATATTTCATGTTAACCTGTAAACTCTCCATTCCAGAGCTCTGATCTGATTGGCCAGTTGGAGAGACGGTCTCTCATGCTATATATGTGAGGGGGTTGATAGAGAATGGACTGTTTTGTTTTGTTACGTGAATAGCAACACTGCAACTGTGGCTGTGGCTCGGAGGTAAAGCGGGTCGTCCACTAATCAGATCATCACTGTATGAATGTGTGTGAATGGGTGAATGAGATATGTAGTGTAAAATCACTTTGAGTAGTCGGAAGACTAGAAAGGCGCGATATAAGTACAGTCCATTTACCATTTAACTGTCTGAGCTGTTGGCTTGTAGCTGTGAGTACCAGCATGACAAGTCAGATACTGCAACATCAAGGTGTTTGAGAAAAATGTGTTTCTAACTTTACTGCATATTCTCTTTTTGACATGCTAACATTTCCAACTTTTCTAGCAATAGTTTGGCTTTCTTTACTTTACTTTGTGCATAAAAACAGGTTAATGGAAATGTACCAAATGACCATTGTGTGGTCAAGTTGGTCAGCCTGTGTTCAGTGTTCAGTCCATGTTTTAATCGATAGATAGATAGATAGATAGATAGATAGATAGATAGATAGATAGATAGATAGATAGATAGATAGATAGATAGATAGATTTGGTTACAACAGTATAAATAGAATAAACCCTAAGGAGGAAGAAAATATGGTTCTACCTATAAAAAATATACATAAGAAAAATATACACAGGGACCTTCAAATTGAAGTGACAACAACTAATAATCAGTGTCACTGAATTAGTAGTTTTTAGCAGTTAGTTTGCTGCATCATCACTGAGTCTGAATCTTGAAGAAATCAATCATCAAAATGATTTATGATTTTCACCTCTATCCTGAGGTAAACAGCAAAGGGAAAGAAACTTGTAGTAAGGCAGCAGATACTTGTGTACTGCTTGTCAAATGGCACGTGTGTCTCTTATGTATGTTCAACAGTTGTGTGTGACTGTTCTCATTTGCAGCAGTGGTCATTTTTCCAGTCGAGGTTATAGAAACTGTACTAACTAGCTAGCACAAAAGGAAGTAATGAAATTAAATATACATAAAGCTAGAAGGTTTGTGTGGTCCATAGTGTTTTTTTTTTTTAATTCAAATATCCCCCCCTTGCTTCATAAATCAAGAAAACACGACTTCTCTGCTTTTAGACAAAAATCCAGGAGTTAACTAGATTTGGAATATATAATGATAATTGCAAACAGCATCCACGTTGACATTGTTTTCTTGTAAATGTAATCATGTGTAAACAATATTTACACTGAAATTATTATAACACATGACATAATCAGCAGGAGTGCATGAAATCTGTTGTGTTATTGTGGAATCCTTAATTTCTGAAACAAATAACAGCATGATGCAACAGTTGTACTTTCCCTGTTAAGACAGTGTAATTGGATTACAGTTCAGTGAAATTACATTAGCCTAAAAACACTGTTAAAGACAGGCACTGCAAACACACTTTTGTGTGTTAATTAGGAAGAACATTGAGTAGATTGTTAATTAAGATTTGATTAAAGATCCAGTAAGAGAAACAGATTTAGACCACATTAAGTATACATAGAGGTTGCCATGGTTATCTGTTAACTTCAACCAGAGGGAAATAACCAGATGCAAATGAGCTTCATGTGGGGAGTTTTGGGTCTCTTCCTCCACCCAGTAGGGTTTGTGATGAGATGACTCAAGATAATAATTTATAGAGTCTAACTACATCCCAGAGCTCCTAAAAGTCCATGAAATAATAAGATTAATAAATGATGCCAAACTGCTAATATTCCACAAACCATGGCAGTAAAGTACAGATCTGCAGTGAAAAGAATGCACAGTTTACCAGATATCAGTGCCAAGTGGAGAAGCATCCAGCATATTACAAAAATAACTTATGGTGGTAAACAGGTCATCTATTCAAGAATAACATGGGCGAATTTCTATTAACACTGGAAAAATGAAGAGTCTAAGTGGAGGGATGCACTCCCTCCACACAAATTAAATCAAGTGTAGAATATAATAATAATATTTATATGATTTGTGAGTTAATTAGCTAGCTGATACTCAGCAGCCATATTCATCATGAGTAGATATATTATTTTTCTCATTAACCATCCAGATAATAACGTTATGTAAAACTTCCCACATGCAGTCTGATACAACCTCCTGTGATTACCTAAAAGTATCAAAGCAATTCATTTTGAAAACTATATGTGAGACATTCATTCTGTGAATGTTCTTTCTGTGATTAATCTCCACAGTCCCAGGCCAAGATTTGCATGTTTTAAACCTGCCATTGTGGTTTATGATATATTATACAACAAGTAGTTCAGATCAAGCGATCTGCACACCTCCCAAATGTTTATTTTGATTTTTATATTGTGTCCCACAATATAAACACATTGTCTGTCGTGCCAATAATGATGGTAAAGCACACCCTCGCATTCAATATTGCTTAATTACAGACATGTAGAATTGGGGTTCACACTAAAAGGTCAACTTACAAAATGCATTCATTAGGTATCTGAAAGTGTCAAATGTCAGTGTTTATTACAAAATATTAATCCAACAAATTAGTACAAATATATCAATGTTCTCACCTAGTTTAGTACCGAAGACAGTCAGAACCAGCTTTATTATGACATTTTAGAAAGTGTTCACTAAGCTTAGAAAGAAAAAAAAAAACAAAGAAAAAACTACATAGTCATGGACTATGAATGTTAAAGGAAGCAATCTGGATCAGCAAAATCATTAATTAGCCTGGTTTTGTAAATTTGATTCAGCAAAATATTCATGCTGATATTATGGCACAGTAAATATATCCCCGGTCACTCCGCAACAAAAAGCATGTAACACTGTACTAATCACGTACGTCATATTTTACTTAAAAGTGAAGAGCAGAAACTCTGCTACAAGCGCATATAAGTCATATTTACACACGCCAAACAACTCCAACACCAAGCAAATTAATTTTCAAATATCAAAACCTGTATAGCGTCAAAAAGTCAACCCACTCACCACATTTCCATTGCTAGTGCTCTGACATATGAAAGCTGAGACTGAGACAATTCCAACAGCTACCATCAGTGTCGCTCTATTACAAAATCTCAGTAAGCCAGCAGCCAAAGAATACCAACTAAGCTACCAACCAAACTCTGTCAAGTGTCAAGTTTTTTTTGGTTTTTTTTTTGTTTTTTTTTTGCATATTTTGTTGTTAGTCGAATCGGTAAATGTTATTATGGTTTTAAATATGAAAAATATCTCCTGAAATGTCAGAATCAGTCATTAAATGCCAAACATGTGCAGTACGCTTGTGATCCGTGGATATAAAATCATCTCCATGTCATAAAAACCTCTGGAAATATTGGACAAAACATGGCCAGTCCAAGTGTCCTTGTGGTACTCATGGTGCTAGCAGTGGCTCAAGGTTTACATGCCCTCAGAAAGATTTGACAAAACCACAATTCCTGTAAAGCTGTAAACAGAAAGAATCGTGGAGTCAATGAGGTTTCCTATGGGCTTCCCACATTTTTTTTTTTTTTGCGGACAAGACAAGTTTCCTCTTTTCTGGCAGCCAATGGTTGCCATTACTTTCATGGTAGTGTGAAAATCAATGTGCAGAAAGTTGAGGCTTGTTTGTTGCAGCTAAATCAATCCCAGTGAAAATAATTTCTGATCCTGTTGTTGTCAGTGTCCCATTGTGTGGTGGAAGTGTGGATTGATTTAAATCTGTCACATATATAAAAACGTCTCACTTGATGGCTCCCATGTACTGCACAAAAAGACACATCTGAACCATCTAAAATGTTTGGAAGTACTGTAAATGAGTATGTGTGATTTGTAGTAGATGTTTTCTACTAGTCTTGAAAAACATGTGCATTAATTAAGATTCAGCTTAGGCATGATGAGATTGAAAATTGAAAATCCACTACAGACAAGTTAACAGTGATTTTCTTTCAGCTGCAGCAGTGACATTATTTAGTAATTAATGAATTAAACTAATGCCAAAATAATTTATTTCTTTACTTTCCAAAGTGGCAATGATAATACACACTCACACAGCCACACAAACCACACTGCAATATCTTCACACAGCGGATGATGATGATACCAACCAAATATCAGAGCAATAATTCTGGCACTTTTTTGGATGTAATGTGTCTGCCTGGTAATCCAATGGGAAACAAAATAAAGACAGATGATGTCACTCACAGGGTCAACAATGGCTTTCAGTGGCAGAAACAGCAGTGTTATGAAACACTGCTAGTAATGGTGGATTCTGAGAAGCCGCTTACTCTGTTTGGCCCCCCTGTCACTGATAGGAAGCTGGGGAAGAAAGGGGCGTTTGGACAAGGAAGTAATTGTCAATATCCTGGCATTGCTGCTCGTGACTGAGTCACCATGGTTACGGGTTTCAGAGTAGATGTGTACTTCACACCACAACACTTGAGAATTTCCCACTACACACCTACTCTGGCTGTGATAATGTGTGTGTGTTGAGAAACAGGCTCTTGTTCTTCCTCAATAATTTCACCAGGCTCCCTTCATTTAAAAAAGTTTATGCTGCAGTTTCAGAGAAAGGTTTCTACTTGATATTTGGTGTTCCACAACCTCAGTTTAATTGGCTGCTGCGAGTGTCATCTCAGTGTTTGTTTCCTGCATCTCACATCGGCTAGATCCCCAGCTGAACTGAGACCTGTTCCAACTAGCAAATTCCCTGTGTTACGGCCAGCCATTTTGTTCTGAACAAGAGTGTGACCTACTGTCTTTCTGAGGATCTTTGACTAGGTGCTGATCAGCCAAAGCTGATTCCAATCCAGCTGATCAGGGTGTGGCCTGTTTAAGATCTGTTCCTAACAGAGTCTGCAGGAACCTGGCTGAGAGTGCAGATTTGGTCTCCTCTACATGCTCTGAGAAAGATTTCCCCATGTTCTGGTTGTTTGGGTTGTCTTCTAATTGAGAATTTGCTTGCTTGTCTTGTGTCACTAGTCACTTTTATATGTTGTCACCCTTGATTTCACCACACCTGTAAGTAGTCACTGTTGCGACTGATGCAGTAAAATTGAACTGCCTTTTCTCTGGGTACATTTTTCTCTTGTTTTTGGTTACGTTTAAGAAGTTAGCTTTAGTAATTGTTTTTTGCCGTTTCTGTCGGTATAGGGTTCAGGTAGCTCCCCTAGAAAACAGCTAGGTTGTTTTGTTTGTTCACTCTGAAGGGAGGCATCATTTTCCAGTTTGTGTTTAATGTATTGTTGTATTCATAGCAGCAATAAACTGTCTGTGTTTCTGACTATAAACAAGTGTGGAATCCTATTTATGTTACACTCCCTGCATCATATACAGGGATGTAAACACCTAAGTTAAAACCTATTTGAGAGAGATTAATCTGTAAAGTTATCCAGTAAACATTGTAAATCTGTATAAAACCTGGGAGTCATGTTGGTACTCCTGCCTCCACCGGCTAATCCAAAAAAGGGCAAAGATGTGGAGTGTGGGTGGCACTGATGAAGTCTGGTTGTTCAAAGAAGCCACATGTGATGGCACCTATCTGTCAAAGTGGCCATGCTCTCAATTATGCGTGAGTTTAAAATTATTATGGGGGCTTATGGAGATTGACTTGTTTTGTAGCCAGCCTCAAGTGGCCGCTCAAGGTACTGCTGTTTTTGGCACTTCGTTGGCTTCATTTCACAACCACAGAGGTTGCAATAAGTCACTCTTCGTCAGTTTGAATAAACTTGCTGGACACGTAAATCCTGGTAGATTGAAGTCTCCAAAGGTAACGCATGATGTCTTTAACAAGACTGGAAACACTAAAATCATGTTTTCAACTAAAATAGTCTTGGCAATTTTGTTTTTTTTATTAATTTAAAACTAGGCCCCCTTAAGAATCAGGTTTCCCTTCAAAACTATTGGGTGGATTGCCATGAAATTTTGACATTCAGGGTGAATCCTATTCACTTTCATGTAGCACCCCTATGAGGTAGACATTTTGGTATTGGGTGAAGTATTTGAGAGGTTTCTGCAACATTTGCTACAGTTAAACATATGCTTATGTTCAAGGTCCCTTGAGGATCGTGCCTTAAAGTATTGGCCACAAAGCAGATGGTCTGGAGTTATTAGATGTGTGAAAGCAATTAAAGATTAAATGATTACAGAGGATCTATTTTTCCAGTACAGATTTTCTAACCTTTTATCTAACAGATGGAGATACAGTATGTGAGGTTAAAAGGCAGAAGGATTCAGTGCGCCCCAGAACTTGTTCATACCCATGTGAACATATGCACTGATGCTCATACAGGTTTTTGCAGACTACATATGGCATGTATGCACAGACATATATGCGCCAGCACGTTCCAGTCTGTGACTACATATGGAGTACCTGTGTTTTCAGTCGTGCGCAATTACAGCCAAGATACAACTGATCTGCATATGTGAATAATTTAGCATAATAACGCATCTCTGTAATCTTTCATCATACCTCAGGTGGCATCTGTGTGTCTCTGTCTGTCTCATATGCGCTCTAATAATAACATGAAGCAGCTCTTGAAGAGCAGGAGCAAAGACACCTGGGGCCTTAAAGAATCCCGCTCAACGATAAAGTCAAGCCTAACGGCATCCCTGGACAATAGTCATGTTTGACAATGGCACGGTTTGATGCAATGTCTTTATAAAACGTGCCTTTGACTTAAATTAACACCTCAGGGCAGGGGGTTGAACATCAGGTGCATTCATAAATAGGCCCTCTGAGCACCACTATGGTCTGGCATCAATTTAACATTTTATTATTTCAGAGTGGTACCTGAAACTCCCTGGAATTCTCTCTTGTGCAGTGCTGCAGAAATGAGTCCTTAATACTGGAAATCTTTGGCTCCCTGGTCTTGGGACCTTCGAAAGGGTTTTTGGTTAGATGCTTGAAATAAGCTTAAGGGATTTTCACACATTGTTCTATGGCAAATGCATCACAAGTCTAAACGAGGCTAGAGAGGTTGTCAGGGACATCAAATGTCAGCACACTGAAGCTGTAGACTAATATTCCGCATTGACGGCCTTATTGTATTCATACACTTGTTCTTGCAAACAATTATAACAACAATTAACTTGTAAATTTTATTTTAAAAATTGAATTATAAGTTGGAAGGTTAGTGGTGGTGATGTTGACGTTATAGATAGATAGATAGATAGATAGATAGATAGATAGATAGATAGATAGATAGATAGATAGAGTACTTTATTTATCCCTGAAGGGAAATTCTTTCGTTGCAGCAGCATTATAAAATATACATAAGAAAAATATACATATGGACTCGTGCAATAACTTGTGCAAAATATCAGCTCAACTGTTCCAGAATGAGTCTCCTCTCTCTGCACAGAGGGAGTCATTATACAGAGTTATGGCAGTTGGTAGGAATGACCTCCTGTAGCGGTCTTTCTTACAGTGGAGCTGCAGGAGTCTCCGACTGAAACTGCTCTGTTTTTAAGCAGGAGGTCATGCAGTGGATGGGAGTTGTTGTCCATAATACTGAGCAGTTTGTGGAGCATCCTTTTTTCCACAACCAGCTGCAGGGGCTCCAGAGCAGTCCCCAGCACATAGCCAGCCTTCTTGATCAGATTGTTTAGTTTTTTTCTGTCATTGGCTCTGATGCTGCTGCCCCAACAGATGGCTGCAAAGAAGACTGCACTCGCAACAACAGACTGGTAAAACATCTGCAACATCTTACTGCACACATTAAAGAACCTGAGCTTCCTCAGGAAGTAGAGTCTGCTCTGTCCCTTCCTGTAGACAGCCTCAGTGTTGCATCTCCAGTCCAGTCTGTTATCCATGTGCACGCCCAAGTACTTGTAGTCCTGCACCACCTCCACCTCCTCACCCATGATGGAAACTGTGCTCAGGTCAGACCTAGTCCTCCTGAGGTCCACAATCATCTCCCTCGTTTTGGCCACATTCAAGACGAGGTGGTTGCTCCTACTCCACACCACAAAGCGATCAACCACATCCCTGTACTCAGTCTCCATCCCATCACTGATACACCCCACAACTGCAGAGTCATCAGAGAATTTCTGCAGATGACAGGACTCAGAGTGGTGCTGAAAGTCTGAGGTGTACAGTGTGAAGAGGAAAGGTGAGAGTACAGTCCCCTGCGGTGCTCCCGTGTTGCTAACCACCCGATCAGACACACAACCCTTCAGCCTCACAAACTGTGGTCTGGCCATCAGGTAGTCAGTTACCCAGGAGATTGTGGAGGTATCCACACTGTAACTATGTCATGCAAAATCTCATTGGCTTTGAGAGATCATAACTTCCAGGGTCAGCCAGCAACAATCCCAGCAGCACTCCCATTTAGCCAGCATTTAGTGTTTACAACACAGCCAAACAACCTGACCTTTTAAAAAAGTTATGCTGAAATCTGTCTTTGACTGACTGATTTCATTGTGAACACAGCGTGCATGGTTTTCCAGTAGTTGGAGTACACCCTGTCACCTGAAATTTCATCCAACAGTTGTGTTCAACGTTTTAACCCCTAATGCTGCATTCACATGAATTCAGGCAGATGGTAGATGGCATTGGTGAATAAGAGCAGGACAGTAAAAAGCAGAGAATACTGTCAAAAGCAATGGTAGATGGTAGATTGTAGATTGTAAAATATTTTAACTTTCCTCCAATGGACTGTACAAACAGATATTATGTTACCCCTCACACAAGAAGGAAACATGGCTGGTCTGGACAAAGAGAGTCAAAGAGGACAAAGTAAGTAATGGTCATACTTGTTCCATTTTGTTGTCCTGCCTTTGGCGGCCAGAAAGTGTTGTCCATCTGCTGTGTAACATCTACCATCCATATGAATGCAGTGTAAGCCACAATACAACTATTTAACATGATGACCCCAACGAGCTGTAGACCAGCCTTCATTAAATTAAACTATTTTGCTGTCAAATTTTCAAGATTACATACAGATTACAAATGTTTAAAGGTGGAAAGACATCATATGTCATAACCAATGGATGGAGATATGAAATGAGGTATGTTCATTTGCCATGGAGATGGCTCAGTTTTTCAGTCCATTACTAGCTATCTCCATGACAACTAAGCAATCCCCATCCAGTGATTTAACTGTGATAAGTCATATAAAGCTATGAAAATACTGAAGTAAGTTAAATAAGTAGAACTATGGTTCAAAAACCTCTTAAGACTAACTGCTCAGTGTGTTTGCAATCAGAACCACAGGAATACATACTGCGTAGCACGCCCTGGCATTTATTGTTATCACTGATAACAGTGGACCGTGTATGCACAGTTTCTATGCACATAATCAGTTCTTAGACCTACTTGCTGGCTAATTGACTGGTTCTAAAATGTGCATTGTTGTTTTTACAGAACTACTAATCATTTTACTTTCTGTCTTTGCAGTTGGATAAAGCCCATTTCTGATGCTTATGCATCTCATTATTAATGTCATCTTGCCACCGATGTTAACCTTTTCAGTACCTTTACGATATTGCAGGTAGCAGCAGTAAGTATAGGTAGAGGCTGTGATTTTAATCACCAGACTTTGACACAGAGCAGCATTCAGCATTGGCTGGTAGCTTACAATCACTAGAAGTTAAATGGGCTAAACATGGGTGAATAAATGAATAATTGGATCAATGAAGCAGTTTGAATCTAAAAAAAAAAGTGTCATTGTCCAGGCATTACCAACACCCAACCATTTATTTACACATGACGTCCCAATCACCCAGTCTCCCCACTCCAGAGATATCCAGTTGTTTGCACTGGAGCACCATTTTTAATCACAGACGATTAACTGGTCGATTTTAAACGCTGCTGTGACTTGAATCAATAAGAGGAATGTTGTGGTTTAGTGGGCTGAAGCTATGATGCAGACTCCTCAATATCCCTTAACATGTTGCTCAAATCCCACGTACAGGTTTGCTATCTGTGTGAGTGGAACCGTATTGAACCAGCTGTTTTAACTGCCTTGATGTCAGCATTGCCTTGAAATTAGCCAAATCTATCAATTGATTAGACTGTATTTCACCACCTTAAACATTTAACTCCACATCTATTTGTCACAGATGGCCTCATTATATGTTAAATGTCAGACATGTTGATGTTGTCACGACTGCCTGACTCTGGCTGGGGGGCTGGGTGTGTGTGTGACTTGTGTTTTGCTGTGTGCTTGGGGTTTTGTTTTGTTTCTCCCCTTCTCTCCATGTATCCTGAGTTGGTGGGCGTGGCCTCCTTATCATTGATTGTGGCACACCTGCGTTCCATCGAGCACCTGCTCTCCATTCGTCAATCACCACACTATTTAAGACCTGCCCAGCTCTCCAGTCCTTGCTGGATTGTTGTGTACCATGTATGCTTCACACCAGCTCCTGACCTGTTTGTTTGCTGAGTTTAATCTGTGTTCCTGCTTACCTCTCTCCTCTGTTTTTTGCCATCAGGAAACTTGCTCAGTCCTCCCTGGTTCACCTGTCTTCCCTGCCAGTCAGCACCGTCATCTGGATCCGACCACACCTTGCTCGCTCCGCCAGTTCCCCAACTTCTCCGTCCTCAACAGAACCCGGACCTGGCCTCAATTCCCCCCGCTCTCCGTTCATTCATATCTGTTTCTCAATAAACATCTTCACTTACTCATCAGCTCCTCCTGCTTCTGGGTCCTGTTTCCTAGTGTGACAGATGTAAGGATTTAAATGATGACTGAAGTGAAACAAAACCATTATTTTATAGTTTATAGACACATTAATTAAATTAATTAAAGAGAGGTCGACTGCTTATATTTCCACTTTTTAAAAAATGACTCACAGTGATTATTGTGATATGTTTTCACAACTTAAAGATTAACATTTAAGGTCAACTTTATTGATCCCAAACAGAAATGGATGATTGCATCAACTTCAAGAAAGCTTGACTCTTTGACAAGATCAAGATATTTAAGCTCAATTTTATTTATTACCGCCCATAATCAGCAGCAGGTCCTCTCTGAAGAGCTGGGTTTTCAGGAGGTTTTTGAATGTAGAGATCGATGACCCTGATCTGGTAGGAACTGGTAGGACGTTCCACCAACGGGGAACAACAGACAAGAAAAGTTAGGATTGATCTGAGCGTACAGGTGGTAGAGCCAGGCGTCGTTCATTGTAGGAGCGCACAGATCGGGAGGTAACATGTACCTGTATAAAGGCAGGTAGGTGAGTGCAGAACCGGAGACTACTTTGTGGTCAGCATTAGGGGTTTAAATTTAATGTGGGCTGCTACAGGTAGCCAGCGGAGCTCAATGAGCAGCAGGGTAACCTGTGCCCTTGGTTGATTGGAAGACCAGGGGCCTCATGTTGCGTACGCACAAAACGTGGCGTACGTCCTTTTCCACGCTCACGTTCAGATGTATGAAACGTGAAATGACCGTGGAAATGTGCGGTGCCCATGCCAACTTCATGGCTGGCGTACGCACGTTTCTACAGCTATTGTCCCTTTGGCGACACTTAGAGGTGATGCTGGGAAACTGTTAATAATGTGAAAACAAGTAGTCATCAGAGTGATGTGTACATCAGAGACACACTTATGAACAATTAACACACCCACGTGTTTGCAATTATATGGGTGGATATAAAAGCATGCTCAATGTGATGAAGAAAATGGTATTAACAATGGCAGCGTTAGCGTTGTTAGAGGACCTTGAGGACCTGGCTGGCACAGTGCGCGATGGGTGGCTTCAGGGTGAGTAAATAGTTTATCCTTAATTGTCCCGTATGTAATTGATTGTCTCCCTGTGTTCAGTATTCATGTCAGTAAAAGCGGGCGTAAAGTTGGAAATGTCAGCATGTAAAGAGGCAAGGACAGAATTTACTTGTACACAAGTGCATTTATTGATTTGCTTATATCTCTGAATACATTAGTTGATCCAGACGATCATTGATGCCACCGATGGCTCACTATTTCCTCCTGCGATTCCAGCAGAGCCGGTGGTGACGCCGGGGCCAGCGGAGCCGGCAGAGTCGGTGGAGACGCCGCGGCCGGCGGAGCCGGTGGTGAAGAGGCCACTCTCTTGTCGAAGGGGGAAGAGTTCCTCCACTCCTGTCCCCCCGCCTGTTGCGGTCACGCTTCGGCGGTGGGCAGAAACCCTCCGCTTCACCTCCACCTTGAGATGTGACCATTTCTTTTTAACCTGTGTGCGCTGCTCGGATCCCACGGCATTTACAGCCTCACACACACGCTCCCACTCACGTCTTTTTTTCGTCATATTTATCCCTGTTGATAGGGTACCAAACAGAATCTCCCTGCACGTCTCCACTTCATTCACTAGAATCTCTAGCTCAGACTCTGTTAAATTCCTTTTCTTTCCTTTGTTCATTGCATTATCTGATCGGACAAAGAGATGAATCTCAGGTCCAGGGCCTATTTAAATTGATTTGCATATTTAAATGGGGGCGTGGACAGGGAGGAGTTTGGGACCTCTGCATGTGCGCTCAATTCCACGTTGATTTGGGATGTACAAAAGAAACGTGCTTGGATCGATGCGTACGCACACTTTGATACATCTGAATTTATTTATGCGTACGACAGTTTCTGGGTTTTGGCATACGCCAAGTTTCAGTAGGAAATCCACGCAAGTTTTTGTACATGAGGCCCCAGGTGAGCCAAGTTCTATGGATACTATGTCCCTATATCTATATACTATGTGTCTCTGTTTGCGTATACTAGTTTTTTAGGTGCACCAAACTTTATTTAATCACGCAGCCCTGCAATGAATCTTTCCCATGTCAAATGTATTCATTTTTTGTGACAGATTACAGAATATGGCAGACAAGTTTTGTTAATATGTGCGTAACCATGTTCCCACAGTAGCCAGAATGGATCAACTAAACACTGGCTCTAGATAGGACCTTTAGTGTTTACTGCAGGTATTGTAGTTTCTCCTTCACACGAGAAAAGGAGATGGTGAGGCAAGAGGGTTGCAATTAGACTAAAATCTTACACACTGGTCCTTCTTAAACTGTAAGCCTTTTTATTCACCCCGTGAGTTTGCTTCATTCGTTCGCCGCAGGCCAACGTGAAGGACGCACAGCGCATGCTCGCCGACCAGATACTGTGTGTGGAGTGGACCAACCCGGACTCTTTAGTTATTGTCCTTGGTGACTTTAACAAAGGAAATCTCACTCACGAACTCCCTAAATACAAACAGTTTATTAAATGCCTGATCAGAGAGGAGAATATTCTGGATCACTGTTACACCACAGTCGGGCAGAAACTAAAGCTCTGCAAACCTGTAGTGAGGACATCAAGTAAGTGGACCAGTGAGGCTGTGGAGGATCTCCAGGCGTGTTTGGACTCTACTGACTGGGATGTGTTCAGGACTGCTACCAACAGTCTGGATGAGTACACAGAGGCTGTGACGTCATACATCAGCTTCTGTGAGGACTGCTGTGTTCCATCATGCACCAGGGTGAGTTACAACAATGACAAACACTGGTTCACAGCCAAACTCAGAAGGTTAAGGTTGGATAAGGAAGAGGCCTTCAGGAGTGGGGACAAAGACAGATTCAAAGAGGCGAAGTACAAGTTTAGCAAGGCGGTGAAAGAGGCTAAACGACTGTACTCTGAGAAGCTCCAACACCAGTTCTCAGCCAAGGACTCTGTGTCTGTCTGGAAAGGGCTCAGGCAGATCACCAACTACAAGCCTAAAGCCCCCCACTCCGTCAACGACCAACGCCTAGCCAACAACCTGAACGAGTTTTACTGTTGCTTTGATAGACAAAGGGACAGTCCTGCAACCATCCCCCACGACACCTCCCAACAGCTCCAGCTCCAGTGTATCACCTCCACCTCCCCCACCTCAACAGGGGCCTTGGCACCTCCAACAATGTCCACCTTAAAGGTCCCCCCCTCAACCCCACCACCCACCTCAGTGATGACTCTTTCCATCCCTGAGAGGGACGTCAACAAACTCTTCAGGAGACAGAACCCTCGGAAAGCTGCTGGACCGGATTCTGTCTCCCCATCCACCTTGAAGCACTGCGCTGATCAGCTGTCTCCAGTGTTCACAGACATTTTCAACACCTCACTGGAGACTAGGGATGTCACGATTACAGATTTTCTTGGTACGATTATTGTCAGAAAAATAATCACGATATTACGATTATCATGATTATTTTTGCATTAATTAATTTCACACTGCCATGAATGAAAGTAAAATCACATGAACACTCCTTATAGGTCTTATTTTAATTTATTTTCCTCTTTGGATGCTCTCATAACAAAATAATATAGCAACAATGTAAAGTAACCAAGAAGTACAAGAAAAATTATAATAATCCCATTTGGAATTAAACAAAAATCACATCTGCTCTGTAAACAATCAATAAATGCTACATATTAACTATGTACTTCTCTCAGAGAAACCTACAGGACCTTTACCTGGACTCGGGAGGGTTCTTTCTGTAAACTACACTACAAAAAATATTTTTGAACATTTCTTTTGAACCTGTGAAGAGAAAACACAAGGAAAAGACATCTAGCTAGCTTTTGGCTTACAGCTGTCCATTAGCAGCTTAGCTGCCCCTTTAACATAAAAATAATACTGTGATTTTATAGGACCAAATATCAATCCTCAGGGGGAATGTCATATATACTAAATGTTTAAGCTATTAAAATCATTTTAATAATTTGTTTGTCTAATCTTATGTGGCCAGATAAAAATATGTATCTATTATTTTGGTCCTTTAATTTTATTTTTAAATTACATTGCCACAAATAAATTAGTAATAAATGAAAGGGACATCCCATAATGCTTTTAGCTCAATACAGAAAGCAAAAGGAGGTAATGATAAATGTTCACTGACTGAGGACCTTTAGAAGATTACCTTACTTTTTCTTATACAGTCCACTGAAACTGTTTGACGACTTACTACTATGAGACATGTTGGGCTTTACGTAACGTTACGTGAATGCGGCTTAACTTGACCCGTTGCACTGTATGCCGAATCGGTGTCGCACACAATTAATGGCAAATGACACGGTAAGTATTTTCTACCAGTTCATTGTTATGTTAGGTAAACATTGACATGACTTAACCCAGTTACTATTTACCTTCACTTTGGCATACAGCGCTGGGTGGTTATCCCACAGGTGGTGAAACATATTTGACGTATTGCCTGATTTCACGCCAAAAAAATCCCACACGTCACTTTAAGCGTTTTTTCGGAGGGAATAGCTCTTCCTCGTCCATGCTTCATCTCCTGTGAGACTGGGACGCCTCCGTCTGCAACTGCACGGACCGAAAACAAAGCAACACAAGCGGTGACACGCGGCTGTTGTGTAACTTTGTTTTCGTTTCGCGAGTTGCGCTGATGTACCAATATGGTTCCAGCATAATCTCTAATGGAAATTGACGGTATTTAGGAAACGTCACGATTAACTAATCGTAAAGTTTAATACCGCAATTAATCATGAAAACGGGTAATCGTGACATCCCTACTGGAAACATGTCACGTTCCAGCCTGCTTCAAGACCTCAACTATCATCCCTTTTCAGGAGAAGCTCTCCCAGCTGAGTGTGCCTGACTCCACCTGCAGGTGGATTACAAACTTCCTGTCTGACAGGAAGCAGCATGTGAAGCTGGGAAAACAGGTCTCCGACTCACAGCCCATCAGCACTGGTTCCCCCCAGGGCTGCGTTCTTTTTCCTCTGCTCTTCTCCCTGTACACGAACAGCTGCACCTGCAGTCACCAGTCCGTCAAGCTTCTGAAGTTCGCGGACGACACCACTCTCATCTGACTCATCTCTGATGGTGACGAGTGTGAACATCAGCTCCCTCATCAACAAAGCCCAGCAGAGGATGTACTTCCTGCAGCAGCTGAAGAAATTCAACCTGCCGAGGACAATGATGGTGCACTTCTACTCCTCCATCATTGAGTCCATCCTCACCTCCTCCATCACCATCTGGTACGCTGCTGCCACCGCCAAGGACAAGGCCAGACTGCAGCGTGTCATTTGGTCTGCAGAGAAGGTGATAGGCTGCAATCTTCCATCTCTCCAGGACCTGTACACCTCTAGGACTCTGAGGCGTGCAGGGAAGATTGTGGCTGATCCCTCCCACCCCGGTCACAAACTCTTTGAGACACTCCCCTCTGGCAGGAGGCTGCAGTCCATCAGGACCAGAACCTCACGTATGGGATTAGAACACTGACATAAATCACACTGTTTTTGCGAGTGCTTTCAAAGCACTCGCAAGCTATTTTGTATCCTGCATCTCTGCTCCCTGGAGCAATATTGTAGCCTGCGAGGAGAAAAACACGCTTGAGCGTGCGCAGAGTCCGCTCGCAAAACTTTCCTCTGCTTGCTCGTGAGTTGGTTTGGTGGGCGTTTTTTGTCAGTAAGGGGGCGGCCTGGGGGCATGCCAATCACCATTGTATCCCCGAGAGGTGCATACCGCCACCTGCTGTACGACAGTGTGTAGCATCATTTTACATTATTTCTTATATCTTGCCCATTAATCTTGTGTGATGTGTGCACCAGATTTAGCAGAGATTACTGAATTAGTGCATTTTGCATTTTTACAAGGAATTTGAACATTAACCAGGCGTTTATATTATTCACATGCCGACAAAAATATCATACAATTAGAATGCTGAAAAAAGATGAAAAGCCTATGCTTGTTGAAATAATATTTCTGTCAATATCTCAATGTATTCAACACGGATATTTACCCAAGATATGTAGCTCCTCACAGGCTACAATATTGCTCCAGGGAGCAGAGATGCAGGATACAAAATAGCTCGCGAGTGCTTTGACAGCGCTTGAAAAAACAATATGCATGTGCGGAAGTTTGATTTGCGCGCGCGCGCAATTTATGTCAGTGTTCTAATCCCATACTCACGCCACAAGAACAGTTTCTTCCCATCCGCTACTAGCCTTATCAAAGAGGCCCGGAGCTCCCCTTGACACGAACTCTCTCCCTCTCCCCATCCAGACCTACATGCTACATTAATGTAGCATCTTCAGACCTTCTGCGTTACATTAACCCACAGTCTCTATTTATTTGGGACCACTTCATCCTGTTGTATATCTGCACATTTATAGTATTTATAGCATTCTGTAAATATGGTGTGAACTATACTGTCATATACTGTCATATACTTGCACATCAGCTTGCACTACAGCTCCTTTGTTTTTAGAAGATACTGTATATATATTTATATTGTTTATATTTGAATACTTGTTTTTTTATCTTCCTAGATTTTTTACTTAATGTTTATTCTGCACCAACTACACCAAGTCAAATTCCTTGTAAGTGCAAACCTACTTGGCAATAAACTTGATTCCTATTTACATAAATGAGACTAGCTTTAAAATAGTCCCAATATAATCTAAATATAATAAGCTTCTTTATCGCTGAGTTTTTACATGAAATTACATTATCCTACCTTTCATAATGTAACAGTCAGGCAACTCAAAAATAGTTAAAGCAGCAAGATGTAAAAGAGACAGGCCCCTTAAAATAAAAGTGAATGTTTAATCAGGTTCTTCTTTCATTCCTGGTTCTTTGCAAGAGGAATGGAACGGACATATGATTGATGCATTTGTGTCATGGGATAATTCATTATTTAATGGCTGGCTCTGACTTTAATTCTTGAATTACGAAAAAGAAAGGTTAAAGCAAACGGACTGAACAGTTTTCAACATGTCATCTCATGTTGAAAACTGTTCAGTGGAAAGGCAAAGAAAAGGGAGGTTTAATATATATACACATGTGTACACTGTCTATTGTGGAAGGCAGAATATCTACATATATGTGTGTGAATGTGACCTAATACAAACTTGCAAAGCTAGTTTCCGACAGTCTCCCCTTATCCTTGTTGGCTCCACACAGATCTGATGGAACCTTCCTCACATGAATCCATGACATTACAGCGCTAAGATCTTCCATCACTGAACTGCCCAGGAATCTGGTGACCTTAAGTCATTTGTGCTGTTTTATTTGTTGCTGTTGGTTTTCAAACATGAAATTAACTTTTATTGATTTGCCGGAATGGACTCCAACCTGTGTTTAGAGCATTATTTGTTTGTGATATATCTGTATCATCTGGGGCTGTTATGTGGCGGTGGTGCTGGTCCCAAAATACGGGGGGAGACGAGGGAGAAGGAACAAAACAGCAGTTTATTGAAACTGAGGGTAAGAGGTGGAAGGCTGTGGAGGCAGGCAAGCTCACGGGGGGTAGAAGCAGGGAACGAGGGAGGTGGAAAGTGTGGCAAGGTTGAGGCTGGAGCTGAAGGGTGTGGTGGCAGGGTGGCTTGGTGGAGCCCAACCCCCAGCCTCAACACACCACAGGGGCTTTAGGATGATGTGAGGGGTTCAGATGAGTTGTTTATGCTCTTTGTCCTAACCCTGTGAACGGTAGACTCAAATAATTGACAGACAAACACGACCCAAAAATTCTTAGGCTCAGCCCTAACCATTACAACATGAACACAAATATCCGATTTATTGTACATCCTGTTCTCTGTTTGTTTCCCACCAGTTGAGCTTCCACTGGAGCTCTTTTAATCACGTCATCTTGCTGCACCCTCTTTTCCTGGTTTTCTGACTGCAGAATTGGCACCACATACTGCTTATCTTGTGAACCAACTCCTAATATTTGCATAACGGGTCCAAATCCATTCAACAGCTTACAGCTAGAAGCTTAATATATATATATATATATATATATTTGAAATGTGCATTTTCTCACTGAGCTCGTGCGTTTTCATGATGGGATGGTATTTCCTGAGAGCAGCCAGACTTAAACGGCACCTCCGGTATTGTAATTGGTAAGCAGCAGCTGAGTTGTGGCTGACTTCGTTTGGATGACAGCTGACAGTAAATCACTCGCTAAACTGGAAACACTGAAATGCCGATTTCTCACTAAATATGGAGCTAAGTGTTGGTCCTCATGAACGGTGACAGGTCCATCTAACGAGAGCTCAGGCCACACTCCTGCTGCTCTGTTTGCATGAAGGTATAAAACACCACCTTTCACAACTTTTACATTCCACCACCGGTACCAAACAGCCTGCAATTTTACTTCTATGGTGATAGCATGTCTGTCTGTCACAAATGTTTACACTGCCTATTGTGGAAGGCAGAATATCTAGCCTGTGTGCAGGCATGTCTCTGTGTTGTCGCTCTATGGTGGGAGCGTGTCTGTCATTACGAGGTGCACGGTGCCTGACGTAGGAACACCATCTGTTACAAGAAGGGGAATTATGCTAATCGCTGACTGCTGCACAACAGGAATCTGGAAGAGAGCGGAGAGAGGTTGAGAGGCGTTGGAGGGAGAAAGAACAGAGAGCGTTCAATGAAAGTGACAGTACAGAGAGATGAGGTGAACGGGGGAAGGGGGGGATGAAAGAAGTGAGAGGGGAACAGGCAATTGGGATAGAGATGATGAGAGGAAAAAGAGAATCAGGAAGTGTTGTGCAACACATTTGGGGAAGTTTTCAGCCTGTTAACTTATGCTATTATACTCTTTTAGATTATTCAGAATATCTTTTACCATCTGAAAAGCTTCAGTTACCTCAACGCTATTTAAAACTCTTCTGTTCCACTCCACAGTTCATGCAAAGACGGCTGCTGCATCATGGTTCAATCTCACTAAATAATTGAAGAGAAAAGTCTATATTTACTTTAATATTATATGCTGCATTTAGCTTACATTATGAGGAGCAGATAAAGAAGCCTCGGTGAGCTAAATATAGGAGATGATGAGGTAAATAAATTGTTGTCTGGCTCCAACAAACTTGTAACAAACTGTATAAACTTCCTGCTAGACTCAGCAGAAGCTGATGTGGAATGTTGTTCCTGCAGCCGTTGTGAAGCTCAGAGTGTGGTGGCTCTGGCTGTTGGAATCTTGGCAGTGCTGCCTTTGACACTTAAAAAATGAGGAAGCATGTTAATCGTGGGTTAGGCTGTAAACATGTTTATTTCTGCTGTGAAGTTGGACATTTTAACATGGAGACTTATGGAGAATAACTAACACAATAACTTTATTCACCTGCATCTGAACAGGATTCATAGTCCAGGAACACTCAAAGGTAACAGGACAGTAAATTCACATGGATCTCAACAACACAGGATTTAACGAGCAGGTACACTGAACTGAAACCAAGTGAATCCCGTGTCGATTTCATTTTATTTCCTGCTTGACCGTTGGCATCATTAACAGATCCACTTGAAGGGGTATGGGGAGGTGACAATGGTCAGTACCACTTCCTGCACATGACTAACCGTATAGATAGCTAGTGACAATTTTGGGACTGTGCGTTCTTAATACAGAGAAGCTGTCAATGAGAGCACAGAGCAAATGTCAGGGTTGCCCCACCACCAAAATTCAATTATATTACAGACTTGTCACTCCCATAGTTGTCATTGGAAAACTGATAAACCAAAAATAAACCAATATATATACAGTATTGTTAATAATCCACCATTGTCTTTTCAGTAACCTGAGTCAGTCTTTAGTACATAAAACAGGTTATATATATTATGTCCAGAGATTTCCCATACACAGACTTATTATTTAGCACAACAGGCATGCAACGAATGAATGAAACCCACTGTACTAACCTTTTCTGTAGCCAACCATGTCCAAATAATCTCATTAGTTTTAGTGTCTCAAGGTACTGTTGGTGCAGCATTTTTAGTGCTGAACTCCAAATGTCAAGCACTGAACTTACCTTATAGCAAAGTCATTTATGATGTCTTTAGAGTCCAGTTTCTGGGCAAGTTGACGCTCTATGGAGAACATTGCCAAAACGTTTAACCTCTCCCAGGACATGTTAGAGCACAAGTAGTTTTTATGATCTTCACTTTACCGAAGGCTTGTTTGCCTCCAGACACAGGAAGAGATTGGAAAATGTGCAGCAGGACGCACGGTTCTTCATAGAGGCTCTGTATTTTCATACTGCGTATGACATTTAGCAGCCCAGGGATCATCTTCATAGTGAATATGTGTGATCTTTCACATGCCAGAGAGTTTTGTGCACAACAAACTGATGGCGACCTTTAGAATATTTCTGAATTTCCATCGGGTAGTGTCACAGACCAACCCTAACCCTTTTCTTTGCATTATGTGACTCACAAATATTATATAAAGTTTTCACAAGTATGTTTTTGACAAATGATTCAAGCTGATTATTAAATATTGACCCAGGGCTTGGACCCACTATAGCACAGGCGTCTGCTTCCCTGAATGCAAATCTCACGTCCACATCTTTATAATGGTTTGACTTTTAAGTGTTTAAAACTGAGGATTCACTCGCTTGTATAGTAGTATTCTTCTTCCCTTTGTTTTCTGGTGTGTTGCTGCAGCCACCTGTATATCAGTAGGATAGTGTGAAGTTCATGTGGGTATTCATGTGTGTGTGCAAGAAAAATTAAAAGGATAACCACTCGTAGATCATTATTAAATAAAAATGCCAAATATTTGTAGATTCTGGATTTCTGTAATTAATATAAATAAACAAGACTAAGAGTCTACAGCTATGCTAGCAGCACTGTCAGGCTGTATTTAGGCTCCATGGTGCTTTGAGGTAAATGCTAACATCAGCCTGCTAACATGCTCACAACAACAATGCTAACCTGCTGTAATTAAGCAGGTAATATTCACAGTTTTCACCAACTTGATTTAGAATGTCAGCATGCTAACATTACCCAATTAGCACTAAACGCTAGCATGACTGAGGCTGATGGGATTGTCATCAGTTTAGCAGGTACTCCATATGTATGTAGTTACAGATTGGACCATGTTGACACATATACTGTATGTCTGTGCATACATGCCATATGTAGTGTGCAAATGCCGGTATGAGCATGTGTTTTGCATCAGTGCATGTGTGAATACGGCCGCACTGAATCCAACCCTTTTGTCTTGTTAACCTCACATAGTGTATGGTTTGAAAATGGTTTGTTATACTGGGTGTGGTGAAAATCTGACAGACACTATACAAAGAGGTGTTCTGCTGACACGATCACAAATCTTTTCTGTTCATCTTCATGACCTTTTGACCTTTTAGCTTTAATCACTCACTCAATCAAATCAAAGAATCAATAACTAATGGTGCACACACTGTTAGCAAGCGCACCCTTTGCCCGGCTAGCTCAGTCAAACTCTGAGTAGTACCTCAAGCCTGGGAAGTGATCTGTTTTTGTGTTAACACTATGATAATACACAGTGCAGCAATATGGACTATGGTCTTAAAGGAATTATTTGACTCATGACTCATGTACCAATCAGGAAAGATGACACCCAGAATAACAAACCTATAAAAAGAGGGAGCAGACTGTGCTCCAGGCCCCTGGTCCAGCGGAGCTTTCGAGTGAAGCAGATCAGACCCATAGCTGTGTAATTTACTTATTCTCTCAAATAAGGTGATAATAATAAGGTGCAGAGAAAACAACCTCTGCATCAACGTGAAGAAGACCAAGGAGATGATTGTGGACTTCAGAAGGGGCAGACACCTTCCCCCTCCCCTGCACATCGGAGGGACAGCGGTGGAAGTGGTCTCCAGCTTCAGGTACCTGGGCGTACACATCTCTGACGACCTCACCTGGAGCACCAACACTTCCTGTCTGGTTAGGAAGGCACACCAGCGCCTCTACTTCCTCAGGAGGCTGAGGCGCGCTGGACTTGGGAGCTCAGTCCTGACCTCCTTCTATAGATGTGTGGTGGAAAGTGTCATGTGCTCCTGCATCACCGTGTGGCACGGTAACTGCCCTGTGGCAGAGAAGAAGGCTCTGCAGAGGGTGGTTAAAGCTGCACAGGGGACTGTGGGATGCAGCCTGTCCACCACCACGGACATCTACACCTCCAGATGCAGGAAAAGGGCCTCCTGCATCATGAAGGACCCCACTCACCCTGCACACGCTCTGTTTGTCCCTCTCCCCTCAGGCAGGAGGCTGCGGAGCATAAAGACCAGGACCACCAGACTGAGAAACAGCTTCTTCCCAGAAGCTGTGAGACTGTTGAACTCTGGAGGACCCCTGTAGCCCCTGCTGCACCCCCCCTTGCTTAAATTTGCATATTTTATGTTGTTTATTTAATATTTATACTTAGTTAGCTAGTTCTTTTCTATTTTTATACTCGACATTGGGCTGCTCCGGGACCAGGGAAACTAATTTCGTTCCATCCCATGTTAACATGTGTTGAAATGACAAATAAAACTCCTTGAATCCTTGAATCCTTGAATCCTTGAATAAAAGAAGTGGAGGACAACTCTTCCTTTAATGTCCTTCCTCAAAACAACGAACACGACAATAGCTCCATCTGTTAGATAAAAGGTGAGACAACCTGTACTGGAAAAAATAGATTCTCTGTAGTTATCTTTAATTGCTTTTACACATCTAATAACTCCAGACCATCTGCTTTGTGGCCAGTACTTTAAGGCACATTAACTAAATGTTAACATGTTCACAATGCCAATGCCAGCATACTGATGTGTAGAAGGCATAAGTTTTACCATATCCATTATCTTAGTGAAGCTTGACTTGCAACTCTTTGTTGAACCTGCAGAAAAAATATAAAAATATCTGCAGCTGCTGACCAACAGGGTCAACTAGAGGCAAGGAAAAAATTTTCAACCTAAAGTTCACATTGTTGTCAGTCTCAGTGTGGATGACAGACTGAAAACTGACAGCAGCAGAAACACTTACCTGTCTCACATCCTAGCAAATACCATCTGACATCAGAGGCCAAAAATACACTGCTTTTCACGCTAAATGATGAGATCCTTAAGTTAACTGTTTGAGCACAATTAATCAGCCCACAGCCACCATATCTGGCATCTGAAACACTGGTATTAGCTTGTGTTTGGTACCAACAGTAGCTAGCAGGAAGGTGGGTGGCTATAGTAGATTTTGAGAGTGATGTGGAAAGCATCATCATGGTTCTCCAGCATTGCTTTGAAACACCATTGGAAACCCAAACTTTATTTTAAAGAAGTTAAAACATGTTTAACCTCCAATACTAAATGTTCTGAATGCTGAAATTATGCAGAACTCCCAGCTCTGCAGGAAAACATGTGACACAACATCCTTTCCATTGGAAATAATACAAAATACAGACAGCGCTGCTCCCTGTGGATAGCTGGCCTTTGTGTGAGATGGAAGGAGGAAGAAGAGAGGGAGCGTGAGGAGAGGGGAGAATGCAGGAGACAAAGGAGAGGTGGGGAAGAGGAGAATCAAATTTGTGAGAAAGGGAAAAACAAATGGCAGGGGTAAATTGGAGGGTTTGCTGCATGTTGGGGAGTCAGAGAAGATGGATAGAGCTACTGAAGGATAAAATGGCACTTAGGCAGCTAGGGGTGACTCGGAAGAGGAGCAGGGGTCTCATTTTTATCACATAAAAGGGCCGTGAAGAAAAGGGAAAAACTGACTGATTGCATGATGGGAAAGAAGGGACCCATTTAGTAGGAAAATGGCGTGGATAAGCCAGAAGACCAGTTAAAGCTACCATACGTATTCATTCCTTTATTTCTGAAGAACCCTTGTCTCATTTAATGAGACTTTCCATTGAAGAAATTTCACTTCATACTTAAATTGTTCAGAGCAGCAGGGAGGCGATGTCTTCCTTCATTAATAGCTGTTCAGTTCTACTATTTCTTTTTTCATTTCTTCTTTTATCTGCAAAGTGAATGATGAAATTAAGATCTTAACATGGACTGCAATATGAGTGAGTTATTTCGAAGCAGAAAATGCATTCTCTTTGATACTTTTGACATCAGTGGGGATGTCATTATCTCAGTTAATTTAAAGGTTTACCCACTGTGTACTGTCTACACTGTGTGTCTCAAGCTCGACCTCATCAGGGTCACTCTGACATTAAATATTTTTTATAGTAAATTGTATCAAATGACAATGTGAAAACAATGTGACAGCATGAGAGGGGTCTCTTGTAGTGATGAACCTGAGGAGGATTATCACCTGAATTTGCAGCTGGCTGCAACTTCATTGTTTTCATTCACTCGCACCGCGAAAAAGAAACCTCTGGATCAAATGACTGACGTCTGCTGTGAAATGGGTCACTCATAATAACAAATCCACAGATCACTATCACCTAGCACAGTATTTTTATCTTTTTTTTTTCATTCATACCCGCTGAAAACACCAATTGAAAACAGTGCCATATGCACCACATGAGTGTAGCTGAGCTTGCCCTGATGCTGTTGATTTTATTGTGAAACTACGAAAATGCCAAATAGGTTTCGGCTTGTAAAATAGTTTCAACACTGAATCACAGGACTATAATATAAAAAAACCCTGGCTCCTAGTGTCAAGGCCACTGAGAATCAACACTCCAGTCCACAGCTATTTGGGGGTTTCCGCCATTTCAGCTCATTAGTGTTCCAGTATGGTTGAGTCAGTAGAGTTGAGTCAGAGTGGTGTAACCAATCCCCTGATATAAAACTGTGGGCAGGAACTCCCAGTACACCACGCATGAAATGATGGAGGGCAAAAGTAAATATCAAGCTTCTTCATGCTCGACTCTCTTCAGAGAACACAAGTAAATAATAGACTTCTGTTAGTTAGCTGTCAGAAACATGTTTTTGGTAGGTTAAACAAGTGACCAGTGAGGGTCCTGAAGCGTCTGATAATGAAGATGCAGTAATAAGATGGTGGGCAAGCACAATAAAGGTCCGTCCAAATGTTCTGCATTGTGGCCCACAGATTTGTTCCGAAACACCGGAGGAGGATTCCTCTGAATCAGAAATGGAGTTCTACAGTTAGGCTAATCAGCTATTTCTCTGTAACCATAAATAGACTGGGAGGTTCTGTCAGCTCTTACATGACTGGCAGCTATCATTCTAGGCTCTCCATGAAAATTTTCTCATTAGTCCATTCGTTCATTTTCCTCTGCGTATCCAGGATCAGGTTGTGGTGGCAGCAGGTTAAGCAGGGCATTCCAAATGTCCCTCCCCCCAGCAAAGTTTCCCAGCTCCTCCTGGGGGATCCTAAGGCCTTTGAAGGCCGCTTGGGATATGTAATTCCTCCAGCGAGTTGAGGTCTGTCCTGACATCACCTCCCAGTTGGACATGCCCAGAAAACAGAAGGTGCCCAGGAGGCGTCCTATTAAGATGCCAGAACCACCGCAGCTGGCTCCATTTGGTGTGAAGGAACAGTGCAGGTACTCTGAGCTCTCTTCAGATGTCCAAGATCCTAGCCCTGTCTCTATGGCTGAGCTCAGCCACCCTACAGAGGAAACTAATTTTGGCCGCTTGAATTCAGTAATCTCATTCTTTGGGTCACTACACACAGTTCATGGCCATGGGTAAGGGTTGGAACGTAGATCTACTGGTAAATTGAGAGCTTTGCCGGCTCAGCTCTCTCCTAACCAAAACAGTGTAGTATAATGTCCATATTACTGTGGACGAATGCGAACGTACTTAGACACCTTGCTTGGGGGAACAATTCATTCTTAACCCTAATGGGAGCAATACGCTGTTTTCCAGCAGAGAACCATGGCCTTAGACTTAGAAAAGCTGATTCTCACTCCGGCTGCTTCACACTTAGCTGACAACACCCCCAGTGTGTACTGAAGGGCACGGTCTGCACCAACACCAACAGAATAACATCATCCGCAAAAAGTAGTGTCTTTGAATGCAAAACTGCGTCTGCTTGTGTTCTGAAACATCCACAGGCATTTGCACCACTTTATATAGCAACACATTTGTTTAACAAAAAAAAAAAAAGGAGACAAGAAATATGGACCAATGGAAAGAGGGAAAGATAGAGGAAATAGGACAGAGGGAAACTGTGACCAAGAAAGCAAGAAACCTGGAGACAGGTGGGGGGGATGCGTAGAGAAAGAGACAGAGACAGACAGAGAGCAGAAGGATGGCGACTTGCTGTGTTTCAAGGTTGGTTTCATTTGCCGGTTGTGTTCGCCGCCAGATGGACCGATACAGTGTTCAGACCAGCCTGTGTGTGTGTGTGTGTGCATGCATGTGCATATGCCTTTTAATGCGCCTGACTGCATGCTTGCTTGCTTATGTGCAAAGGTGTGAGTGTATGTGTGTGTTTGTAGCCACAATGCAGGCAGTTACCGTTCAGTAGTGAGTCCTGGTGGAGCCATAACTCTGGAAACTGGCCTCTCAACAAAACAATAATCATTTGTATAAGCTACTCCATGTGCGCCAACCTGTGTGTGTGTGTGTGTGTGTGGGTGTAGGCCTGTGTGTCTCAGTCATGGTACTCTATGTATGTATCTAAATTTATACACTGCACTTTATTGTGGGTGAGTGTGTGTGTCTGTAGTTGCGCTTCACATCATCATTTATCCCACTTTCGTCTTTGTGTTTTTCATTGGTATTTAAATCCTTTTCTGTGTGTGTGTATGTGTGTGTCGATTATATAGCATCTGCCTTCCTCCAAAGGCCACAGTACTGGAGCATTTCTCTTTAAAATGGAGACAAGCGATTTGCTCTCTTGTAAACTGTACAAAACAACTCCTTTTTTTTTTCCACCAGCAGGGAAAATGTCAGATCCTTGAGAAGTCGGCTTAGTAATAAATCTGCTGGCTTTTAAAAAAAGACTTAAAGTCTGCAAAGTCAACTAGAATATACTGCATTGCACGCATGTATCATCTAGTGTATGGTGTATCCTTAAGGTTGTGACATTTTGGCTTCAAAATGTCACATCCAGCACTGATCCGGAGTAAGGAGAGTTAGAGGGGATGAGAGCGCGCATGGAAAGGCTTTGTCCATCCATAAAGGTGGCCATCTGTGTCCTGGTCATGCCCTGTGCTCCCATGGAAATCATAACAGTGTTCATTTTTCAGCTCGGTCACCTCAGCTCTGTAACCTTCAAGTACCACATTCAGCTAGAGAGAGTAGAAATGAAATGTCCGGATTTCATGAAAATTCATTGACTAACGTCATATGTCGGAAGAACTTCACTATGACCTGCTCTGATAAAGTTCTTTGTGTACCAACTTACACAAATATTGTGTACTTTAAGCTCTGTGGACTTTTCTTTTACAGTAAAAATTAATTAACTTATTCATGTACACTGGCCCAACAGTATTGTGGCTGAAATAACATTAAGGCCAGCAAACCAGACAGATATAATAATACCATTCAAATACAGTGAAAAGGAATGACTAGAGCAGTGATACAAACAAACTGTGGGCTTATATGAGTTCATGGGAAGTAATTTAATGGTGTATCCATGCTATATTCTTCTAATCACTTCAGTGCTGTGTTGACAGATTCTGCCGACCTGGGAGATATTTTTTTTTCAAAATTTATAGAAGATTTCTATAAAGACAAGTAGTCTCAAGACCACTGTTTCTCAGGTGTCGGTCTCGTCTCAGAATCTTCAGAGTCTTGTCTTGGTCCTGGAAAAAGAGGACTCTGGATATTATTTCAAAACAGGGCAAGACCACAATTACAGGGAACAGCGTCCAAGAAAAAAACAAAAAAACAAAAAAAAACACAGTCTGCCATGCAACGCTAAATATAAGTAGGCAATATACTGTCTGGTCTTGGTCTCGCACTCGGTCTTGCCCTGCCTTGGTCTCAAAGTCTTGGTCTTGGTCTTGTCTCTGTCTCGATACGTCTTGGTCATGATTTGGTCTCCATTAAGGTGGTCTTGATTACAACACTGGAGAATAGGGAAGAAAGTGGTGACACAAAACAAAAACCACTACACTGCAGTCTGGTGTCTGTTCCAATATAGACAATGGTGTATCGGTGTATACACTGGTCCCTTGTATGAAGTGACTGTATCCTCACTGCTATTCATTATTATAAAGGCCACATTTTTCACTTATGCACTCTCTCTCTCTCTCTCTCTCTCTCTCTCTCTCTCTCTCTCTCTCTCCCTCATTATCTCCTCACTTTAGTTTTCTTGACTGTGTAGTTGAATGAATGAATGAATGCCTTTAATTGTCACTATACGCATGTACAATGAGATTAAAAGCGAACTCCAATAACAGTGCAACAGTGAAAAAATATAAAAACAGAAAAATATACAATATAAACATAGGCAAGAAAATATAAAAAAAATATATACAATATAAACACAGAAAAGGGAGGTAAGGTGCACTGTCCTGAGGAGTATGTACATTTGCCAAAATAGATATGGTGCTATATGCAGTGTTATATATATATATATATATATATATATATATATATATATATATATGTATACTGTATATATATATATAACTGTATACTGTATATATATATATATATATATATATATACTGTATATATATATATATATATATATATTAGTGCTGTCAATCGATTAAAATATTTAATCGCGATTAATCTCATGAATGTCATAGTTAACTCGCGATTAATCGCAAATTAATCGCACATTTTTATCTATTCTAAATGTCCCTTGAATTATCATTTTAATACTCTTATCAACATGGAAAAGGGATAGGCTTGCTTGTGCAAATGTTTTTTATTGCAAACCACAACAACAACATGTAGTGTTACAGCCATTCACGTCTGAAGCAAAATCTCAAACAAAGCAACACTATCAATAAACAGATGACAAAAAAATAAATACCTAGTCACAAAAACAGCCCCCTCAACAACCTTCAAAACAGGGTGATACAAAATAAATCCATCCATTGTCGCCTGGTTATGACGCGAGGAGGCGGAGAATTTGAATTGCCGGTGTGTTTGGCCATCAAGTCGTATTTCAGACTGGATGTGCTACGACGATAATTCAGTTCACACCGACAATACACACAGATAACTTTTATCTAACGAACTTTTCCATTCATAATTTTGTTAGCAGCGTCCATTTCAGCATCTCGTGCTCGACATCCACACAATACGGTAGCGTGGGGCGCGCTTATTGTTTTGCTTCCGGTTTACAGCTGGATCCTGTAGTTCTTCTAACGTTACTAGCAGTGGCCACAGCTTATGAAAAAACTACAAGTTCACTAGGTCACAAAGAGCGTTAATCTCGCGATAAAAAAATTAACGCAGTTAAAATTGTTTTGCGTTAACGCGTTAATAACGCGATATTTTTGACAGCACTAATATATATATATATATATATATATATATATATATATATTGCACATTATGGGATGGAATATTGCACATTGTAAAGTATTTGTACATTGCAGAGTATTGCACATTGTAGAATATTGCACACTGAAAATAGAGTATTGCACATTGTAAAGTATTTCACATTGTAAAGTATTGCACAGTAGGTAAGGGTTTTTGATAGTGTTTAGGAGTGATTGAAGAGGGTCCATGTGTCCATGTATGAAGTCAGTGCATGTGAAAGTTCAGGGTGGTTATTGCTTTTGGGAAGAAGCTGTTTTTGAATATGTTTGTTTTAGTCCTGATGCACCTGTAGCGCCTCCCTGAGGGCAACAGGTCAAACAGGTCAAAGCCAGGGTGGGAGCTGTCTTTGGTGATGGTTTTGGCTCAGCTGAGGTAGCGGGAGGTGTAAATGTCCATCAAGGAGGGGAGAGGGCAGCCAATGGTCTTCTGAGCTGCCTTTACAACTCTGGAGCCTCTCCCTGTCTGCAACAGTGCAGCTGCCGTACCATACTGTGATACAGTATGTCAGCAGGCTCTCTATGGATGAGCGGTAGAAGGTCAGCAGCAGGTTGGAGTTTAGGTTGTACTTCCTGAGGACTCTCAGGAAGTGTAGCCGCTGCTGAGCCTTCTTGATGACTGCCGTGATGTTCTCTGTCCAGGAGATGTTGGCGGAGATGAGGACGCCGAGAAACCTGAAGGTGTGGGCCCTCTCCACACACTCGCCATTGATGTAAAGGGGGGATGGGTCGGTGCTGTGCTTCCTGAAGTCAATGATGATCTCTTTGGTTTTCTTGGTGTTCAGAGTGAGGTTATTCTACTACAAACTTGATGATGAGGTTGTTGTTGTGGGTCGAACTGCAGTCGTGGGTGTAGAGGCAGTACAGGAGGGGGCTAAGCACACAGCCCTGTGGGGAGCCGATGCTCAGCGTGTGGGTGGAGGAGAGGTGGGGGTCAAGTCTCACAGTCTGGGGTTGGCTGGTGAGAAAGTCTTTTATCCAGGCACATGTGAGAGGAGGGAGGCCGAGTGTCACCAGTTTTGTGATGAGTCTGTCCAGGATTATTGTGTTAAAGGCTGAACTGTAATCCACAAAGAGCATCCGGACATAGCTCTGCTGCTGCTCCAGGTGGTTCAGTGCAGAGTGGAGAGCTACGGCAACGGCGTCCTCTGTGGATCTGTTCGCACGATATGCGAACTGGTGAGGGTCGAAGTTTGGGGGGAGATAGTCCTTGATGTGCTGAAGAACTAGTCTCTCGAAGCATTCCGTGATTACCGGAGTGAGGGCCACCGGATGGTAATCGTTCAGGCTGGTGATGGGAGACTTCTTCGGCACTGGGATTATTGTTGTTGATTTTAAGCAGGGCGGGATGACTGCCTGGGCCAGGGAGAGGTTGAAGATCCTGGTAAGGGTGGGGGCGAGTTGGTAGGCGCATGCTCTGAGCACCTTGCCAGGTACTCCGTCTGGGCCGGCAGCTTTCTTGGGGTTCACTGCCAGGAGCACCCGTCTGACATTGGGGGGGGGGCTGGAGCAGATGAGTGCTGCTGAGATGTTTCAAAGCGAGCAAAGAAGCAGTTTAGCTCCTCTGCCAGTGGCGCACTCAGGTCTTCTGTTGACGCATCACAGCCTCTGAAGTTTGTGATGTCTTGTATGCCCCGCCACACCTCCCGTGTGTTGTTGCTGGACAGGTGGGACTCTATGCGCATCCTGTGGTCCGCCTTGGCTCTTTTTATTCCCCTTTTCAGGTCAGCTCAAGCAGCTCTGTACAGAGCTCTGTCATGTCTAGTTAGTGTGGCTGCTTTGACATACAGGTTGTTGGCGTTGAAGTTTGTTTTCTGTTAATACCGATTAGATACAAATACTGCTAGCTATTGATATGAACGCAAACACCATTTCACTGCCGGGTCTTTCAGTCGTTCATCTTAAGCATGTTTCATCAGATCATGCTTTCAGTTCGGTCAATACTGCTTCTACTGATTATGTAACGGCTTGTGCCTCGTGAGTTTTGAGTTTCAAGCTTACTTTTGTCAGGTAATGTTTACAACCACATTGACAGTGTATTTGACGTTCACATCGGCTGAATTGATGTATCCAGAATTGTGGCTACTAATAGGACGTTGGTTAAAAACAACATGGCATTTGGTCTTAGCAAAGTGAAATGATGCTCTTTTCAGAAGTGGTCAATCGAGACTCATGTGGAGATGGCAGGTGTGAACTGGCATACTCAGGGCTGTCCACTTGTGGTCAGATCACCCAAGACTCTAACATTATGTGAATGCAGCGTGAGAGCTCTGAGTGACAGCAATAATGTGTTGTGTCTCGTCAAGTGTGTTAATGTTAGTCATGTTCATGTTCAGTGTTTTATGTTTAAGCACTTCCTGTTTTATTTTGTACTCACCTTTTCCCTCTCGTTTCAGACACCGGCTTCCTCCCTTTGTGGTGTTTTCCCGCCTTTGTAATTGTTTGCCCCGCCCCTGATTGGTTTCACCTGTTTTCACTCCCCTCATGTACAAATAGTCCTCGTCTCCCTTTGTCTTTGTCAGTTCATCTTGTTCCGTGTCTAGAAGCGTATGTCAAGTGTGATCAACCCGTCGTCTGGCATTCTCATGTCTAAATTGAAGTTAGAGTTATTATTTTGATCCTCATTGAGAGCGCCTTTTGTTTGATTGTTTTTTGAATCCTCCTTGAGAGCACCTTTTGTTTGGTTGTTTTTTGAATCCTCCTTGAGAGCGCCTTTTGTTTGTTTTTTGGATAATAAATACTTTTTTGATTGCATCGTCATCCATTCCAGAGTCGTGCATTTGAGTCCATAAGAACTGTGTCTGAGGTCGTGACAGAACGAACTGACCAAATATGGACTCAGCCGACTCACAGAAACTCCAAACCGCCCTCTCTGCACAGGGCACCAAGATTTTTCAGCATGAGGCCCAGCTGAGCACAATCGGCCATGGTGTGAAAGACCTCACAGAGCATCAGGAGGAGTTTCAAGCCTCTGTCACGTCTCAAATCAACCACCTGGTGGAGCAACTACACAAAGTCCTCACTCACCTGGGGACGGCACCTTCAGCAACACCACCTGCGGAGAATCCTGAAGCTGCACCGACCATTAACCAGACGGCTCCCATGTCTCTGCGTTTGGCCTCCCCTGAGAAGTTTTCAGGGGACTCAGGGGACTGTAGAACTTTCTTAGTTCAGTGCGATCTGCACTTCAAGCACAACCCAGCAGCTTTTGTGTCGGACCAAGCTAAAGTGGCATTTATGGTGTCTCATTTAACTGGCAGAGCTGCTGCTTGGGCTACTGCAGAATGGTCCAGAGACTCTTACATCTGCCAGTCACTCGAAGTGTTTCAAGATACCATGAGCAAGATATTTGATCACTCCTCACCTGCCAGAGAAGCCTCTCGGGCTCTCATGCAGATCAAGCAGCGCCATCGCCAAGTTGTCGATTATGCCATTGAGTTCCGCACCGTAGCCGCAGATAGCGGGTGGAACACACCAGCTCTAATAGACGCCTTTATGAATGGACTCTCAGAACCCATAAAGGATCATTTAGCACCTTTGGAGCTTCCCCAGGATCTAGAAGCCATCATAGCCATGTCAATTCGTGTGGACAACCGACTTCGTGAGAGGGGAAGAGAGCGGCAACGGACGGCAGTTCCTGCAGTTCTCCAACCTTCAAGGACCTCTTCGTTCCCTGCATCGGCAGGTGCCGGGAAGACAACGTCACTGCAAGGATCAGAGGAGCCGATGCAACTGGGCAGGACCAAGATCTCACCAGAAGAGCGACAACGTCGTCTACAGCAGGGCTGCTGCTTCTACTGTGGACAGCCGGGCCACCAACTCGCCACCTGTCCGGGAAAAGATCAAGCTCACCAGCTAGGAGGAGGGCGCTGGTGAGCAGGTTTGCCTCTGCCCTTCCTCCTCGATCACTGACTCAGGTAAAACTCTCCATCAATGATCAGACCATGTTTCAGGGGGGTTTAATTGACTCCGGGGCAGACGAGAGCCTCATGGACAGGAATTTAGCCCGACAACACCAGATTAAGACTGTTCCTCTGTCCCATCCTGTTAACGCGAGTGCCTTGGATGGCCGCTTATTGTTTAAAGTTACTTACTGTACCGAGCCTATACAGGTAACGATAAACGACAACCACACAGAGATCATGCAATTTCACTTATTCGACTCAGCGCAGCATCCACTGGTTTTGGGATTCCCATGGCTTATAAAGCATAATCCTCACACTGATTGGCGCTCCGGCAAAATTACAGGGTGGGGAGAGGGCTGTGAACACTCATGTAAAATGAATGGTGTAACTAAGAATAACATTTCAGAGGTAAGCACTGACAACGACTCTGACTACCCCGACTTATCAAAAGTACCTGCATGTTATCACGACCTAAAAGAAGTGTTTAACAAAACAAAAGCCATGTCACTTCCCCCTCATCGACCTTTTGACTTGTTACCCGGTGCGCCCATTCCCAAGGGGCGTCTCTACTCCATCTCTGGGCCGGAGAGAGCAGCCATGGATGAATACATCACCTCCTCGCTCAAGACGGGAATAATCCGTCCATCCTCCTCTCCAGCTGGTGCAGGCTTCTTCTTTGTGGGTAAGAAGGATGGTTCCTTAAGGCCATGCATTGACTATAGCCCTCTAAATAACATAACGGTTAAGAACCGTTATCCTCTCCCACTAATCTCATCTGCTTTTGAACTGCTCCAGACAGCCACAGTATTCACCAAACTAGATCTTCGAAACGCTTACCATCTCATCCGGATCAGGGAAGGAGATGAGTGGAAAACGGGTTTCAACACTCCCAGTGGACATTACGAGTACAGGGTCATGCCTTTTGGACTGTGCAATGCTCCGGCGGTATTTCAAACTTTTGTAAATGATGTTTTGAGAGAGTTTTTGAATGTCTTTGTGTTTGTGTACCTCGACGATATTCTAGTTTTCTCGCCAGATAACGAGACTCATGAAATTCACGTTCGCCAAGTCCTTCGGAAGCTGTTGGAGAATCAAATTTACATCAAGGCTGGGAAATGTGACTTTCATGCAGCCACTGTCTCGTTCCTGGGTTACATCATCACAGCTAATAAAGTACAGATGGACCCGGCTAAGGTCAGTGCTGTGGCCAATTGGCCTACTCTGGACAGTCGAAAGAAAGTGCAACAGTTCCTGGGGTTTGCCAACTTTTACAGAAAGTTTATTCGCAACTTCAGTTCTGTTGCAGCACCATTGCATGCTCTCACCTCTTCTAAGGTACTGTTTCGATGGGATCCTGAGGCGGAGAAGGCTTTCCAATGCCTCAAGGAAAGGTTTACCACCGCACCAGTACTCACTGTCCCTGACCCCCAACGACAGTTTGTGGTTGAAGTGGACGCATCCAATGAGGGCATTGCGGCGGTGTTTCAGAGTGTCTCAGAGGTCCGCCAAAGACAACAGGATGCACCCCTGCGCTTATCTGTCACGTAAGTTGACTCCAGCGGAAAGGAACTATGATGTGGGGAACAAAGAACTGTTGGCTGTGAAAGCAGCGCTTGAAGAATGGAGGCACTGGTTAGAGGGGGCAGACCAACCTTTTTTAGTGTGGACAGACCATAAGAACTTGGAGTATATCAGGAAAGCTAAGAGAATGAATTCACGCCAGGCTAGATGGACCCTGTTCTTTAACAGGTTCAATTTCACGATATCTTTTCGACCAGGCTCACAAAATACCAAACCTGATGCTCTGTCCCGCCTTCATGATCCTGAACCTGTTGCCAAAGAACCCAAAACAATCCTTCCACTGAACTGTGTGGTTGGAGCGGTGTCATGGCAGATAGAATCAGATGTGAGGCAGGCAAATGTCGTGGGCCCAGCACCTAGTGGATGTCCAAGTAACTGTTTGTTTGTCCCGGTGTCATTACGCTCTAAGGTAATCCACTGGGCTCACCCGTCCATGCTCACATGCCATCCAGGTGTCAAAAGAACTATGTATGTCATCAAGCAGCGGTTCTGGTGGCCAGCCATGGAAAAAGAAGTATCCCGAGTATGTGGCGGCTTTTCCAGTGTGTGCCCGGAATAAGATCTCGCCTCGGGCTCAGGTGGGCTTGCTTCACCCGCTGCCTGTTCCTAGACGACCATGGTCCCACATTTCCATGGATTTTGTGACCGGACTCCCACCATCAAAAGGTAACACCACCATCCTGACGGTGGTTGACCGCTTTTCTAAAATGGCACATTTCATTCCACTTGCCAAGTTACCCTCTGCTAAGGAGACAGCAGAAGTCATGATGACTCAGGTCTTCAGGATCCATGGTTTTCCCAGTGATATCGTTTCAGACAGAGGACCGCAGTTTGTTTCCGGCTTTTGGAAGGAGTTTTGCCAGCTCCTCGGCGCAACCGTCAGCCTGTCCTCCGGATACCACCCACAGTCTAATGGTCAAACTGAACGCCTCAACCAGGAGCTTGAGACGGGCCTTCGATGCCTGGTCTCCCAGAACCAAGCCACTTGGAGTAACCACCTCAACTGGGTGGAATACGCCCACAACACCCTTCCCTCATCTGCCACAGGCCTCTCCCCCTTCCAGTGTGTCAACGGCTACCAGCCTCCCCTGTTCCCTGAAAATGAGAAGGAGGTTGCAGTCCCCTCGGCTCATGCCATGGTCAGACGCTGTCGCCGGATTTCGGCTGGTGCTCGGCGGGTACTCCTGCGGAGTTCGGCCCGGATGAAAGTGGCAGCAGACCAACACCGACGACCGGCTCCTCCCTACAGGGCAGGCCAGAGGGTGTGGCTAGCAACCAAAGACTTACCTCTTCATGTGCACTCCAAAAAGTTGGCTCCCAGGTTTGTGGGTCCATATCCCATATCAAAAATCATTAACCCTGTTTCTGTGCGTTTATGTCTACCCAGGTCACTAAAGGTCCACTCCACGTTCCATGTCAGCAAGATAAAGCCCATCAAAGAAAGCGCTCTGGTGCCCGCCTCTGCTCCCCCTCCCCCCCCCCGGATCATTGACGGCGGGCCGGTGTATACGGTCAAGAAGTTACTGGCAGTCCGCAACCGGGGCCGTGGAAAGCAGTTCTTGGTTGACTGGGAGGGTTACGGTCCGGAGGAGCGTTCATGGATCCATTGGTTCATTGTGGACAAAAGCATGATTAATGACTTTTGCCCACCACCCAGAGGATCCTGGGCCGTCAGGAGTCAGCCGTAGAGGGGGGGGGGGGGGGGTACTGTTGTGTCTCGTCAAGTGTGTTAATGTTAGTCATGTTCAGTGTTTTATGTTTAAGCACTTCCTGTTTTATTTTATACTCACCTTTTCCCTCTCGTTTCAGACCCTGACTTCCTCCCTTTGTGGTGTTTTCCCGCCTTTTTAATTGTTTGCCCCGCCCCTGATTGGTTTCACCTGTTTTCACTCCCCTCATGTACAAATAGTCCTCGTCTCCCTTTGTCTTTGTCAGTTCGTCTTGTTCCGTGTCTAGAAGCATATGTCAAGTGTGATCAACCCGTCATCTGGTATTCTCATGTCTAAATTGAAGTTAGAGTTATTATTTTGATCCTCCTTGAGAGCGCCTTTTGTTTGATTGTTTTTTGAATCCTCCTTGAGAGCACCTTTTGTTTGGTTGTTTTTTGAATCCTCCTTGAGAGCGCCTTTTGTTTGTTTTTTGGATAATAAATACTTTTTTGATTGCATCGTCATCCATTCCAGAGTCGTGCATTTGAGTCCATAAGAACTGTGTCTGAGGTCGTGACATAATGTGCCTGAACACATGCAGCAAAGACACTGACAGAGGCCTGCAGCATTTCTGAATGTCAAGAAACCAACTTTTATTAAATGATATGTAGATGTTAAAATTGTCTGAGCAGCTCTTAAACACTTTGAGTTTGTGTTGTTGAGTTCCAGGTGTCTTTTCAGTGCCTCTCAATAACTTTACTTTGTCTATCCTTAATAACTTTGAATTGGAATTGACTTCCCTCAGCCTCCACTGCCCCAAAGGCACATCTACACAGTCTCCAGAGATGTCAAGACTCAGACCGGCAGTAATGAGGTTTTGTACCCCTCCTAGCCAGTGTCAACTTTACATCACCCTCTGGCACATTTTCTCTCAACCTTCGTGTTATTGGAAACTTTTCATTGACTTGTTGTTTTCATTCCAAAGGTTAAACAAAACATTTAATTTGTTGGATCACTTTTGTGGTCAGTACCAAGATTAACCATGTGCTTGCATCGATCACGGCTCTCTTTTTCCTGTTACCAATTTAGCATATACTAAATATTAAGAGACAGCAGACAGTTCGCACTTTATCAAGTGGAAATTTAGATGCAGCAGCTTTATCTAGCAACTTTTTGAAGCTTTTGGACTACAAATTGATATTGATGGTCTTATTTTTGCACTGCTCTGACACACTGCCTACGGCTAAACAAAGTCATATTTAAAATCTCTATTTTGAGTATCACACCATATCCCCTGCAAGCTTGAAAGGTGTCTATAAAAGCTTCTGTCTTTTGAACCATCACCCCCTTCAATAAGCTTGAAAGGTGGCTGTAAAAGCTTTGTTTGCTCTTTTGCAGAGAACAGCAGGTGTAGTCAGCTTGGATTCATGGCTTTTACAATGGACTCCAGCAGTGACATCATTTCACAGTGAACAAAGAAGGTTTGTAAACATCTTTGCTGTCCATCTGCATGTTGCCATGTTGTGCCAAAAAATCACTTATGTGATGTTCAAAATTTGTGATTTTTTTCATAGATTTTTGATGAAGTATCACTACACTAAACCAGTTATGGTGCCATTGCAAGCAGTGACATTTTGAATTATGCTCATGTTCATATAAATCAGTGACGTGCGGTGAGGTTCATGGCTGGTGAGGCACTGACTCCATCAGAATCAGATTTACAAATATATGAACCCAACAGAGTAGATTATTCACCATTTGATCGGCAGCAGTTAACGGGTTATGTTTCATATCTCATATCAGCATTCTTTACACATACAAACTGTAGCCCATGTGACGCACATTTCATTAAAAAAAAATGTTATTATGGTCTTACCCCTACTTATAAATGAAGTCCATGCGCCGATCCTTCTGGACAAAAATGTCCGTTACTTTTTTGTACAAGTCTTCCTTGGCAGTAACACGATGTCATTGCATGGCAGAGCACAGTTTGTGAGGGAGGTGAGGCTTAGCTTGCTGCTGCCACACCGTGCGTCTCTTCCCTGTATTTGAACGGGAAATGCGGAAATTCAGCGATTTTTAATAAAAAACAATCAAAATTGTTTAAGTTAAATGGAAAATGAGTTTATAGTTCAAACCATTTGATAAATATGACCATTTAATTTATTTGTTTATTGTATGTTTTATTTTTTCCATGATGACAGGTGAGGCTCTGCCTCTCCTGACCGCACATCACTGATATATATATATATATATATATATATATATACAGTACAGACCAAAAGTTTGGACACACTTTCCCATTCTCTTAAATGAGAAAGTGTGTCCAAACTTTTGGTCTGTACTGTATATATATATAAATATGCTCAAACTGTCCTCAAAGTTGATGGTAGAAGCATAAAAAATGAGCGTCAAGTGTCAGGATTTGTGTGACTTTGACAAGGACCTAATTAGCCTAGTCTGCAGTGGTCAGTACCTATGAAAAATGGTCCAAAGAAGGAAAAGCAGACACGGTCATGAGTGGCCAAGGATCATTAATACATGTGTGGAGTGAAGGCTTGCCCGTGTGGTCCGATCCAACAGACGAGCTACTGTTGCTCATACTGCTCAAAAAGCTAATGCTGGTTTTGATAGAAAGGTGTCAGAACACAAAAACACATTGCAGTTTATTGTGCATGGGGCTGTGCAGCCACAGATCAGTCAACCTACCCATGCTGACCCCTGTCCACTATCAAAAGTGGAAACAACGGACTGGACCAGAATCAGACCACCTGAATCAGAACTGGACCGTGGAGCAATGGAAGAAGGTGGCCTTGTTTGATCAGTCATGTTTTCTTTTACATCACGTGGATTGTCAGGAGCGAGTGTGTCACTTAGTGCATACCGGTGCCATGCGTTTCTCAGCTAAGGGAAAAAGGCAAGCCAGCGGAGGCAGTGTGATGCTTCGAGCAATGTTCTGCTAGGAACCCTTGGGACCTGCCATTCATGTAGATGTTACTTTGACACATACCTCCGACCTAAGCAATGTTGCATATTATGTATACCCTAGGAAACTGTATTCCCTGATGGCAGTGGCCTCTTTCCCCAGTATAATGAATAGAAAAGAACAGAATAGCTACTTTATTGATCCTTCGAGGGGAAATTCTTTTTTTACTTGGTTTACATATATAAGCCCAAAAAACAGCCACATACACAGAGGGCTCATAGATATGAAAAAGCGGAGAGATGGTGGAGTGAGGGGCAGCCACGTAACAGCACCCTGGGAGCAGTTAGGGGTTTAGTCCCTTGCTCAAGGGCACCTTGACAGTGCCCAGGATGTGAACTTGCATGTCTTCAGCTACCAGTACACCCTCCATACTTTAGTCCATGCTGGACTTGCAGGACACCCTGCAATTCCCAAGCCCCAAATCCCTACGGACTGAGCCTTGCCCACAGTCCAATTGAGCATCTGTGGGAATTGCTGGACAAACAAGTCTCCATGTCGGACTTCCAGGAAAGGATCTGCTGCTAACGTCCTGGTGCCAGACACCACCTTTAGTGGTCTAGTGTCCAGAGTCAGTGTAGAGTCCATGCCTGTTTTGGTGGCAAAACTTGGACCTACACAACAGTTGGCAGGTGGTTATAATGTTATAGCTGATATATGCACCTCTGTTCACATTCTGAAACATAGCCTATCTAATAAACAGTGGATAGAGCCACCATGACATTACCCATTGGTTTGTGGGTTTTTAAAGATGTAAATTTGGCATTATGGCTGTGCCATCCCGGCATTCTGAAACCAAAATCGACCATATGTGGATAAGAGCCAGAGGACACGATTTGTCATTCACAAGGTAGCCATACCCTAAAGCATACCCTGCTTTATCGTCTATTTTACTCTAAATATAACCATGATTTATAATATGAACATTATGCTGTGTGGAAAAAGACTTGAAACTAGAGAACCCATGAGAAAACTGGGTAAGGAACCAATACCTTACATACATACCTTACATACACTCATATACAGACTTCTTTTTGCAACCAGAGGAGGAATTCTGTTTTTTAGGGATTGGCTCAGTCCAATGTCTAGTAAAACAGAAGCTTGGAAAGGTGCAGGGGATTAGCAATAAATCTTGCATCTAGCAGAAAGGTCTCCCAATGTCTACACTCAATACAACTAAAATATGCATTAAACACAACATAAAAGCATGCAATGAAATAATCATGCTCTTTAATAAAAAATGCACTATTAAATGTTCACAGCAATAAGGTAAAAACACACAAAAGCACACCTCCCTTTATTCCTGCCATGTGACAGAACGACTGGAAGTGGGCTGGGATATATGATACAGGCGTAATGAGAGGATGGGGAACAGATGTGGTAGTCAGGTGATCTGGGAGATAACTGGAAGAATGGGTTTGCTGGAGGGCAGGTGAGAGTGGCAGGTTGTGAAATGTGTGTGGATGTGAGCCAGGTAGAGAAAAGAAATCTACTTCTTTAAGACTTCAAGCCTGCATGAGATATATTTGTCATATAGATACCACCAGGAGGCTGACGTAAAAAGGGTTTTCCCAGTTGACATTTTGTTTTTTTTATCCAATATGCACCGAACACAGCCTGAAGAGTGGGGCAGGGTGATGTAACTCAAAATAGTTATAATTCCATATCCAGGACAACCATAGACATATTTTCAGTCAGATAAGAAATTCAATGTAAGCTTCTCTCGGAGTGTTATTTATGTTGAAGGGATGTGTCTGAAACTTTTTCAGATTTGTGTTTGTGTAGCGCTTCAAGTCAACTGAAGCTATAAAGCTCCACATAGTAGTGACTCCAATAGTAGTGAAGAAGGCGGAGAGAAGAATATATGAAAAGAATGGTATCTGCAGCACTTCTATGAAATATTTATATATAATGAAACTAACAAAATCAAAAGAAAGATAAAGCAGAATCCAGATACATTTAAAAAAAAAAAAACAGCAGCAGGGAGAAAAACTATAGGAAAAGTGGAAATCAAAAGTGGAGCAGAAGTTACTTTGTGAAAGCCTGGAGGCGAGAAAATGTCAAAGACAACAAATCACCTCCATCAGCTTGCCTCCTGTGTGTCTGAGAGTGTGTGTGTGTGTGTGAGAGAGAGAGAGAGCACACCACTATGTGACAATAGCTCTGCTCTCCATCCACCTGTTTCTGTGCACACTTTCAATTTACTATCTATAAAGCTTTATACTTGACTGGGGTGGAAAAGTTGATGTAATCATGCGAATAGATCACAATCTCTGCAGTGATGATGACAATGAAACATTAATTAAACTAATATATATGTGATGTGTAGGCTTGGAGCCAATATGCTACCATCCCCACTGTCCGTCTCCCGGGAAACTCCGCCCCTTTGGCCTTATTGGTAGACGCACACACACATCCTGAAGATCAGGATTCAGATCCTGAAGATCAGCTTGAATGTGATTTTAAAACATGCAGCAATGTATTTCAGTAAGTGTTTGTGTACAAACTGATTATTTTACGTCATCACATCAGATGCGATTTTGCTATAAATGACCATAATTATGTTTAGTGAGAGCCTTCTATACAAGGGAGACAAATTAGGATGAAAAAATGTTTCTAATTGTGTCACTGACCAAGCTATATACCATGAAAATAATGCAATTACAACTTCAAGCAGTTTCAAGCACTTTATTCAAAATCCAATAACTTGAAAACCTTGAATGTATCAATACAATTAAAGCGTTTCCAAGGATTTCCAGCACTCATACGACCCGGTTGTCCTTAATAGCTGAGTGGTCCATGGCTGTGAGTGGACTCTGAAAGTAGAAGAAAGAGAAGGTGTATGAGTATGTCTTTGTTTATGTACACAAAAGCATGACATCATCACCAGCATTACTGTAGCATCCTGACACTTCTGAATGAACCGTATACTTAATACTCGTACAGTAACGTTACGTTTCCAAAGTACTTAGCAAGGCAGTCCCTCATTAAAAAACACACTTTTGTTTTTATTTTTGTTTATTTTTTTTATTTTTTTTTTTTTTTTGTTGTTGGGGTTTGCTGGTCTGTACACATGTAGCCTATTTTTTTAGTCTGCTGTGTTGCCAATGACGTACCGCTGATAAACTGAACAGGTTGGTGTTAGTTTAAAGAGTTAAGGTATGATGTACGTCCGATTAGTTCCCTTTTAAGTTAAAACATAGACCGCAAAACAAAGCCAGCTACCTCGCTAGCCCGCTAGCTGCTTAACACACAAGTCAATGGAGCTGAGTTAGCTACCGTTAGCACGTCCGCGGCTCAATTAGAGGTCGCTACGGCCTGGTTTGAATGAGGTGACAATTCAAGAAGTTGGCTTGCATGATATGTTGGTTGGCGTTCGTATGGTCTTAAAACCGCTACACATTAGACAATGGTAAACTTACACTTTTGACGTGAAGTCGTGCTCTCAGCTGCTCCTTTCGTGAGGTAGTCCGCCATGTTTCACTCCGGAGGTGGAGACACGAGATTTGGAAATCCGTATCCGGCCAGGTCGGGATCGCGGTGATCCACCCTGCCAGTGTTTTGAAATACTCAGATAAAGTCAGCAGGAATACCTTGATCCATGACTGAGAAAAGGAGGATTTCATTATCCGGATTATTCTGATCCAGATTTCAAGTTTTGAAATACTGGGCCCAGGAGACACAGCATTAATCTTCATAGACCTACATCGCCATGTCTCCTGATGACCTGATGAATAGATGCAATAACTGCATTTTAGACATAAAGTTATGAACGGCAGAGAATTTTTTACAGCTCAACCAGGACAAAACCGAAGTTTTAATTATTGGAAGCACAGAGAGAGATGCTGAATATGAAACTACAAGCACTGAATTTAAAACCTTGCCAACTTGTACAAAACCTGGGAGTTAACACTGATTGCGATCTTAGCTTTGAACCCCATATTAAAAGTATAACTAAAACAGCTTTTTTTCAACTTAAAAACATCGCCAAAGTACAAGCATATCTCCCTCAAGCCAATACAGAGACATTAATGCATGCTTTTCTAGCTCAACTACATTTATTAAGACCAGAAAGAGAGCATATATTACACCCATTTTAAAGTCTCTGCAGTGGCTGCCTGTGCACTCCAGAATCGATTTTAAGATTCTTTTACTGGTTTATAAATCTCTTAATGGTCTTAGTTTCACCTATTTATCTGGTTTACTTTTAACCTATGAACCCTCGAGGACCCTCAGATCTTCTGGGAGTGACCTTTTAATAATACCAAAAGTCAGAATGAAAACCCATTTTATTGCGTGAAGCACTTTGTGTATATGTTTTGTATGAAAAGTGCTATACAAATAAAGTGATTAATTGATAAACTCATGAGGAAACTGGGTGATAAAACAATTGAGGTAGGGTTTTGTCTTTTCTTCAGCAATGTTATAATTACACACAACTGAATAATTGATGCCACCTACTGCTTGTCTCGATCAGCCAACTCCTAGTAAGAACGGACTGAAACAGATTTTTGCACTGTATTTGACAGATTTTCCCAAAATTCAGTTAAAATTTACGATAGGCTACGTTTGGATGGAAAATCAGCTTAAAAGCTGAAAAACCTTCTGAGATGGGATGGATCAATGCTGTCAACAGGCTTTCATTTGTTAGCTTAAGAATGGTATAATTTATTTTGCCATCTGCTGTGACCAGTTGAGTTAACTAATGCTTTTTTTTTTTTTTTTTTTTTTTTTTTTTTTTTTTTGATTGAGTTAATTATTGACATACTGATGTCAAAAGATGGACAAAACTGTCCAAAAATGAACAAACGAAATACCCCAGATATGACAGCTTGCTCTGGAGCCAGAGTCTGCACAGTAGGTATCGGTATCCCACCTATACATTTACTGATCATCTTGACAGCTCATATTTAGGGCTGAACAGAAGTTTATCATGTCAGTCTGTGAAATTACCATGCTAGCTCAGCAGCTAAAGGGGATCAATTTAGAAGATATCTGATGGGAGGCTCTCAACAAACTGCTACGACCTGCAAGGCGAGAGTCAGATGACTAACGGGGCTATAGTCAAGCTAGCATGACTATTAGCAAGATAATCTGCTCAAATGTTTAAAATTGGTTGACCGCTATTGGCTGTGCAAGATGTAATTACAGTTTTATCTTATATACCAAACTCACTAGCTGTGGGTTTCACTGTGTTTTATTAAAACAAGGTTACCATGGACACTTTTCAGGAGGAAGTAATTACGGAAAATGATGTTTGTTCTCTCTTCGTTATCTGAACGTGCTTCAGCAGAAACTGAACAGAACTTGTAGAAGAGTTGTGACAGACACATTAAATAATTTAAATTTTGGGATTATTTAACTGTGATAATGGAATTGGAAAGTGTTTTTCATTGATGTAAATTATGAATGTGGTTTACAAAATCTGAATCTGATCTTTTGTGTTTTCGCTGTGCTTCCATCTCCAATTTTCTATCTGTGAGTGTGAATGTTCTCGATAATAATGGCCTCTCTCATACTGTATCTCTGAATGTGTGTCACCATAGATTGTCCCTTTGTTTACACTGTATACAGGCATGTGTGTTCTAACCTCATGCCTGTGTAAGCATGTAAGTATCTTCCTCCTCTGGTGCGGCTTGTATTCCTCTGCATATGTGTGTACATTCCTCTATTATTCAGTGTGTGTGTGTGTGTGTGTGTGTGTGTGTGTGTGTGTGTGTTTACACTCCGTCTCCCCAGTTGAGCCAGCAGCTAACAATCTAGGTTAAAGATCCCTGGCTCGTAGGATCGATCCGTCCCTCAGCCTCTATCGGCCTGCCTTTAATACTTAATGAGAAAAGGTGTTTGATGAATGTGAGCCACCCTGCTCCCTCTGCGATCTATTAACACTGTTTTACATTCATCTATAGGGCACACACACACACACACACACACACACACACACCTTTGCTTGGCTCTCTGTGTGATATCTGGTGGATTATGTAAGTCTGACTAGCAATGAGGGCCTCTGTTTGTGGATCGACGGTCTCATCAACTGCATGAAAGCAAAATGTTTTCCTCAACATTTAGTCTAGCTGTTGGCTCTTTGGCATTTTAAAATCAGATGTACCAGATTTGCACAACAACATGCGATGTTCCAAAACAGACTGAGCCTATGAGGGTCTTGTGGTTCTAAAATCTTGCAGAAAAACCATAATTAAATAAAAAAAAAAATAAAAGGTCAGACCAGTGGGATTATTAATTCTTGCAGAACAATACACCCAAAAAAAGAACATAGATATGTGGAAGAAATCAGGGTTAAACAACTTCCACCAATCTGATGCACACCAACGAACCACACAAGTTACTTCTGGTCAAATGGATATTTAATCACTCCATGGCTTATCTTCATGAGGCCAGACTCTATCAACATTGTCTGGCTTTTTGGGGGAACACCAAGACCTTGAGTAGGTCACTTTGACCTGGCACTGCTTGAGAGGGTTTTTTCCATAAAGGTCATAACAATCCAAATGTTGCTGGGGAATGGGTTTGTACTATTTATTATTAGAAAGTCACATCCGTCCAGATGTTCATGTACTCTAGTTCAGACCAGGACAGGGCAAGTCATATAAGGACAAATGAGCTGAAGTGAAGTCATCAAAATCAGCCTATATATTTTTGTCAGTAGCCTGACACGTGATCAGCTGATCAACAGCTCTACGCTGGCTGTGCCATTGTTTTCTTATGGGGACAGTGGTGATTCCGGAATAGCTGAAACACCACCCTCAGAAGGGCGCAGTGCTTGGCAACAATTGTGATAGGTGCACCATGCCTCAGATTGATCACGCATGCGAGCAGGGGCGGACGGAGAGTGATGAAAGAAATGTATGCAGTCAGAAGTGTCAACTAACAGCTTTGCCAATAGGCATATACTTTAAGGACTTGCTAAATCTAATGCTAGTTAGTTAGCTTAGCTTAGCAACAAATCCCACCATGTTTTTGCACAGAAATTCAGATTTGTTTTTGGTCAAGAAGAATGTACTCTTGCTAATCACGCTGCACATTCCCTCTTCTGACACTCTGCGTCCTACCTTGCAGCAAGCTCAGAGCAAATCTCTTCTCATGTAAAGGCAGCTTTATATTATTGCAAACTACAAAGACCAGACGAAGTGATGAAGCGATGCAGGTCTCTGTCTCTAGGCAACCCTCCTGAATCACACAGGGTGTTGAATTCTTGTCTATTCTTTTGACCAAACAAACAAAAGTCAAGCAGGCATCGTCAATGGAAGTTGGCCTTTCTCATTTTTGTTTGCAGCGTTGAATGGAAAGCAAGAGCGACTGAAGGACAGAAAGCCAGAGTGGGTCAAATGGTGGATGTGGAGATGCACAGAAATGGAGGTGAATGAACCTCATAAGAGAGGTGGGAGTCAGCTGAGCCATGTCTCCACACTCTGCGCCGAAGCCTTGAAACCTGGAAGAACCAGATTATATAATGATACCACTCTGACCTGAATGAAACGATATGCTGTTTTATTCCATTACTTATTTTTCTCACCTGCCTGCGAGGTCGATGGTCCAGACTCCAGCTGTAAAAGTCAAACATGTTTGAAAAGTCTAAATGGAAAACAACTGGACCAGGAAGAAAATAATAAAAACTCTTAAATGAATGATTTCATCTCTGTTGACACAGACTGACTGTCATTTTACTTGTTCACAAGTTTTAGTGTATTATTACAATTAATTCAGTTAATTACAGTAAAAAAAAAGAACACAGTGGTAAAGACATGGTTTGTCAGTCTGGTAACACGGAAAGTGACCAAAGTTTCCTTGCTCCATCTAAGTCAGCCTAGCTTGCAAAGCTCTCACTTGTTTGTCACTCCAAATGACTGACAAAAAGAATGGACAGTGCATGCGTGACGTCACCCATAGCTGTCCGTGAGTTATTTTGAAGCTCAGAATATGTGGCTATGGCCACCGCCATATGGGCTGTCTTGGCTCTTCCGCCTCCCATTAGAACTCTACTAACTTGCTAATCCAAACATAGGCAAAGACATGGATCATAGTAGACCTAAATCATGCCGAATGACACCTCAGTTCTCAAACAAGCCATCTATAACGGCACCTACCTGTCAATCAAAGAGGCTGTGTTGTTAATTAAGCAATATTACACTTGATGGTGTGCTTTAATGTCATTATTGGCACGACAGTGATGCAGTCAGTAAGCATCACTGAAGAGCCAATAATAAGTTAAAGCACACCCTCAAGTGTAATATTGCGATTATACAACAATTACCAACTTAAATAAAATATGTAATCAAAAGATATTCATGTTTTGGGGCAATTTGCTCTCAAAATAAACATTTCTTTGCTCACCGTTTCTGTTCTGATCTCCATTTCTATGGAGATACACGGATGGAGATCGTTGAGTTTCCCAAACTGAATAAATAGCGCACATATAAACACTAAACTGCTTTGCTAGTTCAGTCTTGTAGTGACTAAGATATCTGCTGAAAATGAGATTTTTCCGTGGACACATTGGCCTCCTAACTTCACATTTATTTTGAAGCTAGCGCTGTATCAGCGACTCACGGGCACAGCTGATGGAGGATGAGCCAAACATTTCCAGTAACTCCACAGCGTTGTAAAGTCCAAAAGTCAAAATGTGTTAAACAAAGATCGATGCAATCAAAATGAACAACATGTTTTATCTAATAAAATATTCCTCTTCAGTCCATATTAGTCCACCTTTAGTCTTTAAAAATATTTTCTCTGCGCTCACTGAACTGTTCGATCACTGACGTGCTGCACACAAACGAGTTACACACCTGTATTAACGAGGCAGTCTAACAGCTCCATAACACACAGAATATTCATTAAAGAAAGCTGAAATTGTAAATTCAGATGTATTACTTTATTAAAGTTGACTTCCAGTGGACTTATTCGTATTTGTTTACATGTTACATATTTTCAGGACGCGACAATGTGGAGATGACGGAGTAATATTTTTAGTGATGAGTCAGGTGTGCTGTCATGCTGATTTGAGCACATTCTAAACATCTAGTTGACCAATCAGATTGCTCGGTTGGACCTACTTGTTGTATAATTCTGCATAACTTTAATCCCTAATATAATTTGAACAGGTGAGTTGTATAAAAATTCACCCTCAGTACAGTTGTCATGAACGGGGAAATTAGCTATAGAGACCAAAACTGTTTATTTCTGCTGTGAAGTTGGACATTTTAACATGGCCCAAATAAGTGTGCTTTGAATCTGCCATCTTTTTTGCCTCGTTCTGCTGCATTAAGCTGTAATGTGCTCATCACTGCCCCCTTGAGGCAGGGAGACAGAAAACACCCTGTTGGTGTCATGCAGTTCTAGTGTGTCTTTCTACCTCTTCAGCCACAACGGGAAATAGTGAGCCCGTTCCACACTTAAAAACAAACATGGACAAACAGTACAGATGACATGTATGCTAGATCTACCAAGGCAGTCATTTTGACTATTTTTAATCTCACATTGTAATAACTTAGATAACTTGTTGTAACTTGAAACCACAGTAAACAGGCTGTATATATATTTTTTATTCTGATGTTGTTATTTCATCAAAATTCTGACTACTTCTGCCTTGAATTGAAAAGCCAGTTTCAACTTTGAGCTATAACCGGAGGAAAGAGAGAGAGGATATCAGAGGAAAATGTCAGCAAATGGAAGAAAGATGCCACAGAGACTCTAGCCGCTTCATTCAAACACTTCAATATAATCTTCAAATATAAACATGACCTGATGAAAATGATGTTTGGTACAACCAAGGACGAACAGTCAGTGAATGGTCGCTATGTTCATTTTAGTCCTTACAGAATTCTCGCGTTCTCTCTGTCAAATGTAATGAGAGTCCCATACAGCTCAAAAATCTGTTGTCGACTATAGTTTGGTACTCCACACTTCTCTTTCACCTGTGGCATTAGTGTTTCATGTTTACTTTGAGGTCACATTGCAATTCCCCACCTCATTATAAGAAGCCAGTCACAGAAACATCGACATGTATTAAGAGAAGCCACAGACTGAGTTAACCAGGGTCTATCTGTGTCCTTCTGAGACACTTCCTGCTTCATTTCTTCTGTGTTCAGAATAAAAGGGCAGAAAAGAACTGAGAGAAAAAAAGGGCATTGAAATGAAATTTAAATTCAGAACACAACATTATTTTCTCTGAGGGTCTCTAAACTAACAAAGAAGACTGGTGTGGTCAACAGCACTTTCTCTTTTGGAGGACTTCTGGATAAAATGAATGTTGGCCCTAAAAAAGTGGTTTTATATACTTGTATTTATTTACTTATTTACTTACTCTGGTGTGTTAATAAAGCACTTGTTATTATATTTTAGAATTGATTTTACAATGATGGTATAATCATGACGATGATCTTTTGTTATTATCACTGAAATGCAGTGCCATGGTATAACCGTAGTGAGGGCCTGGCCTCGGGTTTTGGTGGCCTAACCAGCAAATCACACACAGTGTTAATAATTTAGAAGCTAGTTACATGGGATAATCAAAGCCAGAACACAACAGGTAGATATCAGACTTTAGTCCATGAATCCACCTGGATAGTCTCAGTTTCAGAGTCACTTCAGACTGACTGTGGAGGTTTGACTGATCTAATTGTCTGATTGACTTTCCATTCATTCAGTCTGCTCTCTACATCAGAGGTGTCAAACCCATTTTAGTTCATTGGCTACATGAAGCCCAAGTCGATGTCAAGCAGTATGGGTTAGTAAATCCACTGCATAATAACCTGTAAAAAACAACATATCAAAATTTGCCCTTTTTAATGTAAAGAAGTGACTTAGTCAATCATTTACACCAGATGAACAGCCTGAGCAGACATGAAAGTGGAGAGAATGGGAATGAAATGCAGCGAAGGGCCACGGGTTGGAATTGAACCTGAACTGCAGTAGGACTTAGCCTCGGTACATTTAGAGTAGACTCATTTTAACACTGTGCACCTTCAAAGAGGCTCTGAAGAGCTGAAATGACATCATGTCTCATCACATTGGAAACTGGTGCAAAAGAATGAAAATTAATAGAGAGGTGAGTGAATTATTTAAAAGACAGGAAAATGAAGAGATAGAGTGTCAGACAGAGAATAATGAATTGTCCAAAAGTTTCCAGGTTTTACTTCAGCCTCAAACTACAATATAGTTCCCTTTTGTCATATGTCATAAATCAGTACAGCTTGACATGCACAAAACATATGCTGCAACACTCACGTGTTGGATTAAAACAATTATAATTCTGAAACAATTATGAAGTGACAGTTGAATCCATGCCATTTTCCATTTTCTGAAATAACTCTTGAGTAATTCATATTGAGTCATAACTTATTAATCAACACAACCCTTTTTAAATTTGCTTTTATACAGGAAAGTTTCACTCTCTTGCAGAAGCACCCTGGATCACAGTTGTCCACAGTCTGATCTGCTGGCCCATAAACAGTTCCACTGGAGCTGGTTTAGTTTGTGCACACGTCTCGTATCCATGGGGACGTGGGATGCCCGGCGCTAACCCCTGTCTCTGACTGCAGTCCTTTCTGATATTTTCATATCCGTCCTTCACTTTTGACTACTGCAAGGATTCATACCGACCCGGTCTTTGGCTGTCTCAGTTTATCATTCCACTGCTCTCTCTGTATTTCGGCACACAACAGAATGAATCCCCTCAATGGAGTCCACTCTTCAGCAGATGTCCAGGCTGTCACGGTTCATTTTATCATAATTGGTAGTTCCACCTCAGGGAGAGAGGGAGACGTAGAGGAGGGGGGTGAGGGCAGAAAAGCAGACTGGGGAGACGGGGAGGGGTTAGACAGGAGAGGATGGGCAGAGGAAGGGAAGGATGGATAAGCAGAGAAACGGGTAGGGAGGGAGCAAGGGTGGAGGGGGGTGGAGGAGGGTAAGTGTGATGGAGGATGAGAGAGGAGAAAAAAAGCCAAGGAGGGCGAGAGAGAGAGAAAGGAACCTTCAGCCAACATTTTAGCAGGGTTGGCCTGGCGTTTAGATGGTTCAGGTCTCAGAGCAGATGGTTTAAAGGCTCACTGTGGGTCTCGCATTAGTGAGCAAAATGTGGCACACTGAGACTGGACACGCTGCAAACTTTCCTCTGCCAGTACACTCTACCATGATATGAGATACTGGGTTAAATGGATGGACACAACAGTGACCATCGCTTCTATAGGTGTCAAAATGTCTCCTCTGCGGACATTTGTTGAGTGTTTAAGATCACTTAGATATACAAATACATTCATACAAAACACCAAAGAATACCGGCTGCTGTATGAAGTTCATCATATATGACTGTCAAAAAACAATGTTCAATGTTTCAAAACAATGAACATGCTCAAATCTGCATGACAGCACACCTGACATTACTGATAACTGATTACTGACCTGATATTACTCATTTTTGCATTGTCACATCCAGAAAATATAAATTAAAATGTAAAAGGCAACTTTTAATAAAGTAGTAGTATTTCTTTAATGAATAATTCGGGTATGTTCTTTGTTTGTGTGCAGCACGTTGGAGATCAAACAGTGACAGTAGAAAAAATGTTGTTTTTGTAGGACTAAAGTTCAAATAATATGGACTGAAGCTGTAATATCTTTTTTAGCAGATATATTAGTCACTACAAGACTAAACTAGCAAGGCAGCTTAGTGTTTATATGTGCAGTATTTATTCAGTTTGGGAAACTCCATGAACGTTAGTTGTTTGGCAGTAGAAATCTTCTCTGTTGCTAGGTCATTACTAAGGCTCCGGCTTCTTGCTGGAGTAGTAAACTGGTTTCCGTTACATATAGGAGTGTACTGCTGTGACTGATTGTTTGACCTGTATATATCTCCATGGAAACGGAGATCAGAACAGAAACGTCGAGCAAAGAAATGTTTGAGTGAAAATTGCCTGAAAATTCAAAAACTTTTTTATTTTATTTAAGTTGGTAATTGTTGTATAATCACAATATTACATTTGAGCGTGAGCTCGACCAATAATGATGTTAAAGCACACCTTTTCATGTCATATTGCTTCAATCATGCAACTCTTCTGGTCTTTCCAAATGTTACCGGACTAAATGGATTAAATTCTGAGAGTGAAACGAATAATTTTTCAGTTTTCTGCACTTGTACCTTTACTTTCTATCTAGCTATCTTCAGAGAGGTGTTGGTAGTGCATGAAAATAAGGCATCGTCCTTATTCATTTTAATGAGACCACTGTATTGAAACTTTAAGTGTGTCCACACAGAAGACAGCAAAAAACCTCGACCTTGGCTCAACTTTTGCGACATCAGAATGTGATGTCATGCTCCAGCACACTTCGCTGGCTAATCAAATATGAGTAGGCAGAAATTCCCAGAAGATCTGAGAACTGTTCACTTTGTGACCAGCTCAATCAACACTGTCTTTTTCATTTTGAAAAAACACTGTTAACCACACCTAACTCGCAATGGTCATTTTTATACTGAGTGGTTGCTGAATATCAATAAGGCAGGCTTCATGCATTATGAGCGGGCCAGAGACAGACGGCAAGACTTGCTGAGCCTGTGATGGACAATGAGCAATAAACCTTTTCCCTGGAGTATTTTAGTTTACTCTCTGTCTTTGTTTACAGTATATGTTAACATAAACGACCTGAAACCAACATCAAGATATGAGCCGTCAAAATGTCAGACCCGGCTAGAAGAAAGTGACGTCCTGGGAAATAAGTCAAACTGACTGGGGTTCAGGTGAGTTTACATCCTTTCTTTGGCATCTGCAACGCATGGCACAGTATGCTGTATCCCGTAAGTAGCTCGTATAACTGCAAGTGTTCATTAAATAATGTATTCTCTTTGACGTAAGAACAAATCATCTCTCCAGAGGACAGCTCAGTGCTGGAATAGACAAAGATCTTTGGTCAAGGATCTACGAGGTCGGAGATATAACAGGGCTTCTTTCCATATTACATATTATTACATATTGTGGGCCTCTTACAAAACATGCACTGAACCAATCAGATGAACAAACCATAAAATGCTTACTGAATCCAGTCAGGAGAAGTGAAAAGATTTTTTTTTTTTTCTACGAAAGTGGTAGAAAAACTTTACTTTATTTTTTTTTCTTCTACAATAATACAATTATTTAAAGGCATTATTTCTGCTTGTTTGTTGTTGCCAACAGGCATTACAGACCTTTTCAATCTGTAATGGAATAAAGTAACTGTAAAACACCACAAGCTGCATTTTAAAGTTATTTTGTCAAGTCTTGAATTAAAAACAAAAAAGAAAATTAACAAAACAACAGTTTCAATAAGTAACATCTTCGTGATTGCTGACACTGTTGCAGCAGTAGGAACGGCCCCTGTCAGGGGTTATTGGGGCATCTTTGGGGTATTAGAATGTTTGTGAGCTGTTTGTAGTCATCCCCTCCTTCTCATACCATCTCCCTCTATAACTCTACCGGCTGCAGCAGATGGCCGCCCACCAGCTGAGTTTTGCTCGAGGTTTCTGCCTGTTGAAAGGAAGTTTTTCCTTGCCCCCGTCGCCAAGTGCTTGCTCATGGTGGTGATTGTTGGGTCTCTGTAAATGGTAGAAGAGACATACTCTATATGAAAAGTGTCATGAGATAACTTTTGTTTGATTTGGTGCTATATAAATACAACAGAATACACTGTTATGATTTCCACAGTTGTACCAGATAATCTCCTGTGTTTCTACTAATGTATCAAATTGTCTGAGAAGGCTGCACCACAACTTTTGACAGATGGGACAAAAATACTTCCCTGCTCTTGTAAATGTGCTCAGCTTGACTTCACACGAGTGGAGTCCACACTTTAGAGGCCTTAAGCAAAGACAGACCGAGTCAGTGATGTGTGGAAAGGGAGAGAGAGAGAGAGAGAGAGAGAGAGAGAGAGAGAGAGAGAGAGAGAGGGGAAACAGTGGGCAGCATGATGACTGGCCAGAGAGAAATGGTCCGATCCCACGCCAGATGGTTGTAAAGCCTCTCAGGATGTCACATTATCAACGAGAATCTGCAGTGGCTCTCAAATCAAAATGCAACTACTCACCAGAGTGTGCTTCACTGCTGGTTTTTATCACAGCAGCTGCTAATTATCTGAATCAAAAGCTTGTATTTTATAACACCAAGGAACCTGAACAGAACCTCTCAGAAATTCAAAGCATTACATACTGAGCAAAATGGAGAGAAATGACTCTTTTGTCTGTCTTCAGCTTTTGGAGAAGGAATATAGATCATAACACCAGAGTCCTCAATTAAGTAATTCTGCCTAGTAAGTAATGCAGTAAAAATTAATAGATGTATTAATTAATTTATTAATTTTGTAATTTGTGTAGTTTGTCCTTGTTTTCTTAATATGAATAAATAATAAGGCAAATGAATAAATCCTGAAATAAATGAATAATGCAATAAATATATAATTAAATGTAACTATAAATATATAAATTAGTCAATATTGTTCAATAAATAATACATTGTTTAAAACAATTTTCAGAGGACTGTGGTTGTTTACCTCAGGGCCCATTTTTACATGTATTGATTCATTTAAGTATTCATATTTACATTTTACATATATTTATTATCTCGTTTATTTATTAATTTATTTTTCATTTAGAAAATACATACAATCAACATAAATGAACTCAACATGCCATACTCACAAATAGTCAATCTGTAATACAAACCAAATACCAAACAAATATCTAGACTAATAATACATAATCCTAAACTAATAAGACACTCACATGCACATGTGAATACAAATATTGAAACATTTCGCTGTCACGGAGCTCGCTCCACCCTTTATAAAGTCTTCATAGCGCAGATATAAATATTACACAAGAAGATAGATTTTTGACTGGGATCACTTTGGCCAGTCACAATAGCTGTTATCTCAGAATGTGTGGGAAGAGTTCTGTGTTCTGAGACGTCAGATTGTGAAGCTGATTATGAAACGCTCCGGGCACTTTGTGCTGCAGTGACAGCTAAGGTTATTATGGTAGACTGAAACTTAAACCAAGGTGAAAAATGAGGCCCGGTGACAGTTCAATCAGTTCTTCATTCATGAATGTTTCCATCAATGAGACTCCTCACAGTAAAGTCACCCGGCTGCCAGAAAGATAAATACATGAATAAATAATCATAAATTACCGTCTCCGCACAATTTTAGGGAGTCTTTGCTGAAGTGCCCTTCAGCTTTATTCCTCTGATCAAGAACAAATGTCCTGTGTTATTTACAAGGTAGTTTCACAGTGGAATTTCCCTGGCTTTTGCAGTTCAACATTTGCTGCCTAAGAACACTGTTTTCCCAATCTTTGCTCCTCACCGAAAAGCACAGCTTCATTGTTAACAACCCGGCTGTCGGACTTTGTACCAAAGGAAACCAAGAGGAACAGCGAGGCAAAAGATCTGACGTCTGTACATCCAGCTCTCTGTGGACACACTGCTGAGGAGACAGAATGAATTGAAACTCCCAACAGCAACTCCAAACTCAAGACATCCACCAAGTCCATAACCACCACCAGAAGTTCATTTGGCTACAGGAAGTGTCTGTGTCTCTTCTTCTTCTTCTTCTTTTACATCATCTGTCATGGAATCTACTTTTGTTGAAGGCTTACCTAATATCATATTTATCCTTTTACCTTTTATCATACACACAGTGTGTGCATCAAACATCATCATCCTCTGTGGCTTGTTTGAGCAACCAGAGGCTGAGGCAGGACTCACAAGATGGTGGACACCTGTGGGTGATGCCATGGATACAACATTGTGTGCAGTTGCTCATCATCTTTCAAATGCTCTACAACAAAAAACAACTTCTTCAGTAGCATAAAACTTCAAATTACACCTTGTATTATTCATTCAAATTTGACCGTTGTAGTGTTTGCGTTCCAAATGACGCCCCAACCAATGATTGGTTAAATGGTTAAATGAGAACATATGAATGAGCCAAGGGGTTGCAGTTGAATGTAGAATAAACAAACCTGTTTCTGGAAGAGTCAGTGTAAGATGAGATGATTTTTCACAACCTTTGTTCAGATGAAATGTCCTCACTTCAGAGGGAGGAATGTATGGCAAGATTTATTTTGTAGATTACCTTATTTTTGTCAGATTTATTGACAGGACTGGCATAATTTAATTAACAGTAACTACTTTTATTCTGTTGCTTAATTTAGAACAGAAACTACAAAAGATGGTGCACCTTACCCATAATGTGCTTTTTCTTCACCTAGGGCTCAAAAATAATTTCATTCAGGAACAGTCAAGTTTATAGTTAATGCTAAGACTAATTGCAGCACCAATCAGGGGATGGATATGATTACATTTCCAAATCACCGATTATCCCTTGGAGTACAGTGGAATTAATTACCATAAAATATGAAAGATTTGGCACAGTTGTCATCGTGCAATAAGGATGCAGTGAGAGAGGCTACCAAAAGATCAATGACTACTCTAAAGGAGTTAGGTTCTGTAAGACTGGAGGAAGTGTTCATGCAACATCTGAGTGCTTCACCAATCACAGTTCTGTGGGAGAGTGGCAAGAAGAAAGCCACAGTTAAAACAACTTGCATAAAAGTTCACCAGGAGTTTGCTGGAAGGCAAAGGGAGATCTAGTTAAGATCAAGTTAAACTTTTTGGCCATCAAACAAAATATTGGCTTGAGCCAAATGCTGCAAATCTTTAAAAGCGCACCATGTTCTCTGCAGCAGGTCCTCAGGGGTTTGTTAAGGATGAATGAATGCAGCAAAATACAGAGAAGTCCTGTCAGAAAACCAGAAGCAGTCTGCAACACATCTGGGAATTGGGAGACGATTTGTTTTCCGACAGGAAACAACCAAAAACAACCAAAAGCTACACAGAAATCGCTTGAGAATGACAAAGGTCCTGTGTGGCCGAGTCAGAGTCCTGAAGTCAACCCAACCAAGAATTTGTGGCTCGGCTTGAAAAAAGCTGTTCAGTCACTCACAAAATCCTTCTAACCTGACTGAGCCAGAGCAGTTTTGCAGAGAATGGGGAAAAGTTCCAGTTTCCAGAAGCCCAAAGGCTTATCTGATCAAGGCCTATCCACACAAAGTCAAGGCTGTAATTGCAAGATTGCAAAACCACTGACAGTGCGTTTCTATTGTTGTGAAAAAAAGGACCAATTTGTAGAAATTTGTATGCAGTTTGACATGAAATGATATTTTTCTGTTGATAGTAGATAGTTTGTGATTTAATGTTGTAAGACAATAAAGCTTGAAAACTTTCAAGGAGGTGAATACATTTAATAGGCACTATTTTATTGCACATAGCTTGGAGACAGCAGGCTGTTAAAGTGTCTTGTTGGCTGCATTACCTGATTATTTTCAGTTAGTTTGACATTAAGTGCATTCTTTCTTTTTTTTTTTCCCCACTTGGGGGTAAAAAATGAGCTGACAGACAGCTCTTATATACCTTTTAAAGTTCTCAGAGTTTCAAAGATCTTTCAAAGTGTTAGCAAACTCCATATTTACACATCCAACAGGCACAGAACAACATTAGCATTCATTCGGAATCGCGTTTCTGGCCACCTCATGAATGTAAGTCCAATATGTGCTCTCCTTTTGACTGTGTTTGGGTCTTTACTGCCTCTGGAGAGAAATATCTGGGTTATTAGCTGCTACATGCTCGATAAAGCTCACCATGCTAGTCACAAAACTTTTGCCAGTCTGTTGTTTGGTGCCGAGCATGTGTACAGTATCATGAAGTTTATTAGAGCATTTCTTTTCTGATACTAGCTGCTGGAAACAGGGTTGATGAGCCATCCAGAAAATGTGTTGTAAAACCAAAGCAGTGAACTAAACAGACTCAAAAGCTGTTGTGGAGCTGCAGAGTTGGGGGACGTTTCTCTGTGGGATGAAAGATTTCCCTAGACTGTTTTCAACACTTTCCTCTGCCAGCAATTAGTAACACTTTATTGTTTGTACATTCTTGGTCCATATCAGCTGGGAAGGCTGTGATTCAGAAGGTAGAGTGCAGGGTTCGCTCTAAGATTTCGGTCACCCTAAACAAAGTTTTGTTTGTTAGCCCCAAAACACACAGCCACTGCAACCACACACACTGCTCATATTGAAGGAGGATGTAGAAGGTTGTGGTACCTCTGTTAAGACCTCTGCAGCTGCAGTCACACCAGAGGAGCGACTGGATGCCCCTGAAGTCTCTGAAGATGTTTCCTCAGCAGCAGCATGTCAGCTGATGAGTTAGAAGGTACTGAAGAAGTGGAGGTTGCTCCAAAACATTTATGTAACACCCCAGTCTGCATGTCGAAGTGTCTTTAGGCAAGATACTGAACCCCACATTGCTCCTGAAGGCTGCGCCATCGGTGTGTGAAAGCATATGAATGGTAAGCTCATTAAACTGATGAGCAGTTGGCACCTTGCATGGCAGCCAATGCCATCAGTGTATGAATGTGTGTGAATGGGTGAATGAGATATGTAGTGTAAAAGCGCTTTGAGTGGTCGGAAGACTAGAGGGGCTATATAAGTACAGTCCATTTACCATTTACCATTCCCTGCAAAGAATCACAATCATTGTCTAGTATGGCTGCAATCAGCTCCAGTGGCTGGGGTAAAAGTGGGTGGGTAAAGACCCAGCATGTCCAAATGTACCAGTCACCTGCTTGATTGATTTACTGACATTTTAGAAATATACTTCAGTGCTTCATTGAATAATTGACCTGGTTAGATGAACGTTAGACCATTTGGTTGGTTAGTAAGCTGAACAGTAGATGAGTCTGGGTTCAAAGTGCTCAGACAGAGCTTCTTATTGAATATGTTGATAAGGACTGCAGCCAGTCTACCTGTGTTATAATGTGAATTCTAACAGGACTTCTCCTTTGTGAAAAAAAAATCCAGTGTCTCAGCTGCAGTGTGATGACTGCTGTTTTTAATCACACCTTTCAAAATGTCACTGCATGACTTATCTAAGAGCCTAGAGAATAGTAATTCCTCTTGTATTTGCCTCCCTGACAATTTATTACCTTTGTATTAGACCACCCACATTCACCAGCCTT
>OX336893.1:27403561-27623561 GCA_946959425.1 Argyrosomus regius
TTTATCATGTTTCATAATGTACATGTAGCTACATTACGGCACGGTTCTAAGGAGCACTGCAGTTTCCATTTAGTACCATTTACTGGCCAGTTTTACTAGTATGTAGGATCCATGCACTAAACATGACATTTATTATCCACATTCGTCTTCCTTGTCAATACTCTAAACTCTTCACGTAATACTACTATTGTAGAAAGCTACATCCAACTTTGAAGCAATTGTTGTAAGTCATTTTCGCTCCGTGCTCCAATAACTGTTAAAGCTAGGACGTAGCATATCCGAAGTGCTGATGGAAAATTGCTTATGTCTAGTCTAGACAGGCTGATATAAAATAAATAGGCTATGTGTATATGATATAGTATTACATACAGTATATACTATTGACTTCATCATGTCTCCCCCTCTTGTGAAGCCAAACAAAAGCTCTTACAAACACATACGGATTCCTCACAGCAGCCAAAGACCATATTAGTGTAATTAAAGTTTAATGGACATGGCCTCTTGGAGGGGCAGGTGCTCAAAAGACATGTGTTCTTCCTTTTTAGTGTGAAATCAAATCAAATCCCAATTATTGAACAAAAATGAAAATGTTAGAAATACGAAATACGACTTGGTGAACGCGCACTTTGTCCTCGTGGTTGGGTTGATGGAGTTCTACAGCCTCAACAATTACCTGTCAATAGCAACCAACATATCTATAGTGCTTAGGAGTCCATTGATTCTACTCGAAGGTATGTGGACTGCAAAATTTTCTTCAGGTACCTAAATTTGTTCACTGGATCATATCGTTCATCTTGCATTTGAGCACATTTGCTTACATTTGACGTATTCCTTCAAGTTGCATCTGCATTGTCTAACATTTTACATTTTGCTTACACTTTGCATTTGGTTCATTTGATTAAATTTATTTGCTTCCATCTACTTACTCTATTTGCGTCATTTCTTTTCACTTCACATTCGCCTATTTTCATTCACCACTATTTTTGTCCAAATTTTCTCCAGTACATATGCCACATGTCTAAACGATGATATATTGAGATTAATCCGAATTCGTTGTGTGCTGCCAGCTCTTTCTTTGCTCCATATAATCCAGTCTAAAACTATCTTTTTGTGACAGCTGTGGACAAAAAAAAAGAACAAGGGAGTGGAAAGAGCTGAATTTCTGGATGAATGAACAGACAGCAGCCACCTTTCCTCTCCTATATCACTCAACACAAGAGTCTAGTCTATGTGGAGTTTAGTCCCAGAGGGATGCATTATAGGGCAGCAGGCCTGAGACCTATTTGTGAGCTACCTTGAATGTGGGCTGGGGGGAAGGTATGGACTGTAACAAGGTCTTGAACTCACGATCAGCCAGGTTAGCCACTTTTCTTTGTCTATTCCTGTCTGGCTGCAAGCCTTGTAATGCTCTCTGGTTGTCTGGTTTTGTATTTTTCACAGTCTGTCTTCTGTTTTTGTATTTGTCTAAGCTTTTCTCACTTTACATATGCATATTTTCTTGGTACTGTTTTCTTTCCTCCTTAAATGTCTTGTCATTCTGTCTTGAAAGACTTTTTTCCTGCAGTAATTAATAACTCTGTAGACCAAATTAAACGCTGAGAACTTGGAACACAGAAACATTAATGAAAGTCCAACTAATTAGAAGAAACTTGAGTGCTCCGACAACTGGTTTTAAACCATTCTTATTAGTTTAGGCCAAAATTATTTATAAGTTATGTGACCGGGTGGTACATTGATTTAATATCAAACGTTCCATGATGTTGTGTATAGCTCCCATGTATGTGTTTTTGGTGTTTCTTGTTTAATGTTACATTTGTTTCAGTCAAAATGATGCAAATTAGATTGTAAGTGGGACACCACAGGTTCACACGCTAGTACAGACTTTGGTCACAAGGTGGCAGTATGGAGTAAGGTTATTGCTACTCCGCCTGGTGCATGACGGTATTTTGGTCTGTTTTATGCACGAACGACCTGGAGAGTTGCAGAGCAGACGGTGCGGTTTCTCCGTCGTGTGTAGTAGGTAAATATACAGATATCTTGTAAAATAATCCTGCACAAGTACTGAAAAGTCGTTGCCTGTTGATATTTTAACAAGATGGTTTGATTTAGGCACTACTAGAGTTTGTGTTGTGGACTTTCTGGCGCCCGTCGTCGAGCTACGGTGTTCTCTATTGTCTGGTAATGTTAGCATGCATATCGTCACACCGTGCTATTGTGCTTCATAACTAAGGAAACTCTGTATGATTTACATTGATTTTTACTTTTGTTTGAAGGTAAATGACGAATGACGAAAAAGTGTGTTGAGTTGTGCAATCTCCGGGGAGTTCCACGTGTAATTTGTGAAACCTGTTGAAATGTAAGTGTCTTTTAATAAGTGCATATTTTATATCTGTCACCTTTGTGTGGGCTTGTGATTGTTAAGAATGTAGTTAACAGGGTATGTTGTCCTTCTGTCTATATCCAGAGCCCACTGCCGTATTTTTTATTTTGTCTTTTGTTAGTATTTTTCCTTTTTTCTAAATTTCTGTGAAGTAGAAGCTGCCATAAGCTAGCTCATACACTGAGGTGAGCGGTTAAAACTGTGGTTCACAATAAAATTAAGGCTACAAAACCCGGAAAACAATTGTGTCCTGTGTGGCATCTAATACCACGGGCTACAGTTAAAATAAAGGTTAATAGTGAAATCATTCTTTTCATTTTTGATTATTATTGTTGATTATTACCAATATTATGGGTGAGCTAACTTACAGACAGACTTTGTTGTGGCAATGTCATCATAATCCCAGATCTTGATTACTTTCAAGAGGACAATGTTGCCATAATGCATATTTGAAAATGATATGATGGCTAAATATACAAAAGATAACGCAAGGTGTAATAAAGCAAAAATATCCCTTCAAGTCGAAATGTTTAAGTGTTTCTATCACATCTGTCACCTTTACTCGAGTGTTAGACCCGACAATGACAAAAGTCATTTTTGAACTATTTTCAGTTATTCTTCATGATATTTTACAGTTTATTATTTCCTGATGAACAATAAAAAAGTGTTGATGACTCATCCTGCACTCAGGGGTGTACTATTTTGTCGCTGTCTTAGCGGAGTGCTTCCTGTTTGATCCAGTCTATGAGTGATTGTGAGGGCTGCTACAGTCATCTATGGCCGGGCCTCACTGATTACTGTACAAAAGCACAACTTTACAACTTTATTCAGTGATTTTAATGAAACTGGATCAGATTTTACACACAATATATTATATTATATCATATGCTTTTCCCTCTGATGTCCTCCAGCTGCTCAGCTTCAACTCTCTGAGATTTACAGAGTTTCCTAAAGAACAAATAGCTTTAGCCTAAAGACTTGATCAAGTAGCTAATTACCTTACACTACCAAGGTAATTTACAGACTTTCCTGATGGAAAGATTGCTATGTAGCCAACCACTAACTGTTGTTAGCTCAGTCAGCCGTGTAGCTAACAGGACTGACGCGATGCCAGGAACCCAACCTGGTAAGAAAACCTCTGTAAGCTACTGTATTTCCTGCCAGACTGGCCACCGCTTGTTTAGGAGGTTGTGTTCGATCCTGGGTCTGGCCCTAATCACTGGAAGGTGGATGCTGACACGAGCTCATAGCGCTAGCTGCAATGCAACATATACTCGCAATTGACTATTGTAAACACAATTAATATTGACAACAAGTCCACCCCAAAGCATGTAAGAGTAGGAAGTAAATACTGGACAACATAAATGCTTGACAACAACCGGGTCAAACTCATGATCAAGTCACGGGTACACTTCAGAACTGCCGGTTCACAGGCTGATCATGGAGAAGACAGTCCATTACAGCCCGCTGTGTTCATACAGAGAGGACTGTATTTTTACAGAAGGGAAAACTAAATAAGATCAGTCCTGTGTGTTTTTAATAATCAAGTCAAGTCAACTTTATTTGTCAACGCTGCCATATGTACAGGACATACAAAGAATTGAAATATTGTTTCCCTCATATCCCTGGTACACATGAAACATAAAATATAAAAATGTCTGTTGTGTTCTGTTTAATGTTTAACTACAGCCCTCTCCTTTCCTTATCCCTCTCCCTCGCTGCTCTTTCCGCCTCAGTGACCACTCGCTCCTGTTTACCTTCATAAATGATTAATGATTGTTCACGAAAGCCCCTGAAAAAAACAAAAAAAAAAACAACTGCTAATACGTCTCATGTTTGACTCGTATCATTTGAACCGCATGAATGATTCATCAGTGGAACACTTAATGCTCGTTGGGGTATGTGAACAGAAAAGTGATCTTCAGTCTGTTAACTCACTCCACCATGAGCTACAGGGTACATTTCACGTGTTGTATGAAATATCAGTGGTTTGAATGAATGTCTGTGTACGTAGTCTTGTGTCTGTGAGTGAATTCCTCACCCGGTGGACATAAATGCAGCATCCCTGCAGCATCCTCGGGGCTGGAATTCTTTGTCACATGAAATGTGTTAGTTTGTTTTTGTTTTTTTTCTATTTCCATGCACACCGTGTCAAAATGTCAGGATTTGGGATGCATGTCATGTGCATGTCATTCCCCTTCTTTCTCCCTGCAGTTCCTGTTTATGTGTCTTTATTTGATAGATCCCTTCATCAAACTGGGAATATTGGCACTGTCATGAATAATTAATGACGGTATCTGGAGTTGCCATAGCCCAATGCACACTTTGCGTCATAGCTGATGGCACCAGAATAAGAAGGAGAAAACTCCTAAATTCCGATGAGAGAAATTAGCTTTTGATTATGAAATAAGTCTGTACACAAAAATGAGTAGTTCAGTAGTTCCACCTCCTCTGAAGCGTTTTCCAATGCAGATGCAAGAATCACTTACTCATGTGCTAGTTCCTACTTTAAGTTATTTAGAGAGCTCATTTTTGTTTTTTTCTTAAATTAAATGTTATTTTTTGTCTGTTGTTGTATTAATTTGAAACTTTAAATCAACTGCCTCGGTTTGAATACAAGGTTGAAGGGGGCAGCCCACGCTCTGAGCAATTTGTCATAATGATATCTAATAAAATGTTTGGTTTTTTTTTGTTAATGCTCTGTACAAACTGACCTGTTGAACCTTGTTAGTTGAGTTGAATCCAAGATGTCTGTCTTCACTCAGGACTTTAGATTTCAAAACCCGTCTTCACTAATCTTTGTAATGTTAATAACAAACCAACCAAAGTCAGAGTTCGGTGTTACTTTCTATCATTCAATGTGTTTGGGATGGTTGGCTCAGTTATGTGCATTAAGCACATTACACTGTATTTTTTCCACTTCCCTCAGCACGTGATCCCTCTTGCACTACATGCTGCCCAATTATTACACTTTATTAAATATCCTGTTTTAATTACGTAATAATTAATTGCTGTGAGATTGATGGATTTGCCCTCTTTGGTACTTGATTTGGACTTAAAAACAGCTCAGTCATGGAGTAGAGTATGAAGTGTGGAGGTTATAGAACTTCTTGTTTCTGTGAGTTCCGACAGTTTGGTCATTTGCAGCAACCGATGAAAAAAGACAGTGGTGCTAACGACTCCACCTCCTTTGAATATTGCCAGGCAAATGCAAAACTCAGTGAGCAGGAGCTTGACAATGTGTTGAAATAACATTTACAAAAAGTAATGTGCAAGGGGAATCAGTGCTAATGATAGCAAGCTACGCTAATTGGCTTTCAGAAACTAGTTGTATGAAACATGTTACCCCAAAAAACAACTGAATCAAAGCGGAAAAAATTGAGTATCGAAGAATTATTTTGTATTGATCATAGAATATACAGTATGATCTTCAGTCAGCACAACACCATATCTCCGAGCAACACCAGCTCTCAGATATCAGTCAGTCGCTATAATGGGAAATGCATACCTAGAGACGTGAAGCTCAGAATCCTTTTCTACAAGTGTCCAAAGCTGCTTTAAGTGGGAGAATATGAACAATAACTGCATGATCAGCTTAGTATATATTTCCTTACACTAACAGGGAGAATTACAATTTCAGTTAAACTATAAAGCCCATATTTGCTTCAAAGCGTGCACTTTGCTGCTCATAAAAAGATGAATCCATCATTTGTTTGGTATTTGTAGGCTATAGTACAATAAAATTTTAAATATGTTCTCAGCTCATTGAGTTCCGCATGAGTTTAAAAGAAAATCAAGAATCAATGTTCATCTCATTGTCTCGACTCTCTCCTACCGGCTTCTTAATCACAACTCCTAATCACCTGATAATGTGAAATTAATGAACCTCAGCAAACTACGTGTGTGTATAAGTATTATGTGCATTTGTGTCTGTGTCTGTTAATGTTCTATTTCGCCTAATCTCCTGGTAATATTAAAATACTGAACCTTTGAAAGCAGCAGCACTGCTCTGTAATGTGTGTGTATGCATAGATACATCTATATGTGTGTGAGTGTAAATACAGCAGTAATTTCCTGGGTCTGTGTCAGAAGGCTAATGATGCGTGGAGTCATTAATCAAAGCACAATGAGGTGCTGTCGCAACAAGACTTGACAGTTATGTATGGCATGTGCGTGTAGGTGTGTATTTTCATCCAATTAAAGACAATACCTTGTACATTAGGACTTCAGTGTGTCATTCTGTGCTCGGTGCTGTTTTTGAAGTTCATATTTTGAATGCATGTCTCTGATGTACATTTTGCAGTCACGTTTGAGTGTCGTGTGTTGAGTGCAGTGTAACAGCAGGTAGCAGTGAAAAGATGTGGAAAGTCACTTGACCTCAGTCTTGTGAACTGATGTCCTCTGTCTCATTTCTATTCTTCAAATGTCTTTATTTGGGTGACCATGAGCCAGAGCATAGCAACAGTAGATCAGTCCTTGTGGGACTTGGGTTGGTTGGTGACGTAGCAGTTCCCTCTCTTTGGAACGGCTGAAGTTCCCTTGAGCAATGCGCCTAACTGCTCAAGGGCCATCACTAACATCCCTCCCAAACAACTGCATGTGTAAAACAACAATAGTGTGAAAAAAATGAATTTCCTCCAAGGGGAGTAATTCCTCTTCCTCAGTTAACTTTCCACAAGACCGACTTCTTTCGGGATCTGTGGACCTCCTTGCTCTCACTGAGACTTGGATGACGCTAGAGAACCCTTCCACCCCTGCAGCCCTATCCTCAGCCTACTCCTTCACTCACAGACCTGCAGGCAAAATTTTCTCTTTTTCTATTTTCTCCACCCTCTCACCTGCTGACACCACCTCTTCATCTCCTACTCTGGCTTCCTTTTCACCCATCTCCCCTAATGAGGTACTAACCATGGTTACCTCTCACCGCCCAACCATCTGCCCCCTTGATCCTATCACCTCTCAGCTTCTTCAGCCTGGTGTTCCTGAGCTCCTTCCTTTCTTCACCCATCTCAGTGTGTCCAGTATAGGAACAACTGGTTGCTGTCATCACACAGCTGGTGTGCAGCTTTAAAGAAACTAACACTCATCCTATCTGATGTAAAGAATTACAGACCTGTCTCCTTCCATTTCTTTCTAAAATGCCTGAACAGGATGTCTTCACTCAACTCTGTGCTCCACCAGAACAACCTTTTTGACCCCACCAGTTTGGTTTTTGAGGCTGGCCACTAATGGGGTCCCCCAGGGTTCTGTTCTGGGACCCCTCCTCTTTTCTCTTTACTCTTTTCTCTGTTAATCACTGACATGGCTTTTCCTACCACGGCTATGCAGATGACATACAGCGAATTCTGTCTGAAAAACCATGATATTGGGTTTGAATTGGTTATGCTCTGACATTTATTATGAAATGTGTATTTCTGTCATGAAAGGAAATATTCTTACACCCTACAGACCTGAATTCAAGTTTCTCTCTCAAACTAAGATTAGTTTCCTTGTCTTGTTATATCATCATAGAACTCTCGCTTGATCGAAATAACTGCTGTGAAAATATTCTGTAAAATTACTGTTTTTGTAAAAGGAGCCTGGTCTGGTGGCTTTAAAGAGACCGTAGAAACCAGTTTCAGTTCCTCGTCAGAAAGGAACTGACTGACTGCAAAGTATAGCGGTGACTGGTGGTGGCTAAAATACATTTTGCTGTTCCCCGTCAACAGCAGTACATTAGCTCACGAGGGGGCTGTCAATCAACACATGATCTGCCCACACAGTCTTGAGAAATGGCCTCAACAGCAAAAAGAGCTGTTCTTAAACCAGGTTTTGTAATTATAAGGGTTTATTTTCACTCAGATTTTGTGGATGCTTGATGAGATTACTGCCATTTACAACGTGCATTTTTATGATTTCAAGACACATTTACAAGGCTTCAAGATTTACAGAGGAGGTCGGCCATTAGCTTTATGAAGGCTCAAATGTGCAGTATACAGGAGATAGAGGATGTATAAACCATTGGCATGAGTGTGTGTTGGTATGTGCAGGCACATATGGCTCATTATTAATGCATGTGTGTTTCCGTGGAAAAAGGCCAGTCCTCATGCTACATACAGCACTTTATGCCTGTGTGTTCTGTTCCGTGCCTATGTGAGTGCTCATCTTCTATTGTGCTTTACAATATGATGATAAATATGTATGATATGAGTGTGTGTGTGTATGCGATGGTGTGTGAATGTGATTGTTGTATTAATCTAAAGTGGATCATTTGAGGTGTGAGTGGTGAGTGAAGGCATTGCGATGTGAAATCAACACAGTGTGAATGGAATACAATCGACATCTGCATACAAACTATGCGGAGCATGTCATGTAAAATACATCAGCACATGTAGGCGCCTTTGTATCACACATACTGCAGATTTCTCCACAGGTCAGTATGTGAGTTCATTGTGAGTCTGTCTGTCCATCAATGTGACTGCCAAAGGGTTGTGCTGCTGATGAGGGCTTTCTATACATGCAGGGTGAATAATTCCTACTTAGCTGGCTACACGCTGCGCCCACCGGGTCGTGAAAGTCACTTTGTGTCGCAGTAATTGGCAGGGCGATCCGCCGCATGGTGATTCGGCAGCTCACCGTTGCTAAAGACGTCTGTGTATCCAGGAGAAATCACAAAGGCGGCAGCTGCGGCGGAACAAGATGTCCCACCGGTTGAACACATATTGTTATAGAACACACTCAGTGTAGGCATATTCATATAAAATAATATACAGTACATTTGGTGCCGCAATAAATCTCAGTCCACACATTTTCCATTAAGTAGTGTAGGTGTCTGAGCGTATGAACAGAGGAGGAAACAGTGAGAATTTACTGAGGGAACTCTTCTCTTTCTCTTCCATAGGCTCATGAATGTGAGAACATATTTTGAGCAAGGGGTGCTGCCATGGAAACATTTGTGCATGTAACATCTACACATACACCCACACCCGTATCATAAACTATTGACAGATGTTATGTGGTTAATTTTCTTGGTTACAATGGAAATAATATTACAGCACTGTAGCATAGTGGCTCAGAGGGCTCTATCCCACCAGGCAAGGCTGTGGCATGTTACAGCTGTGCCGGCAGAGTTGATGGCCGTTCTAGACAGTCTTAATGATTCCACCCAAAGCACCACACTGCGTTTCCGAAGCTTGTTGTGGCATCCGTCAAAAATAGATCCACCACGTCAAGCAGCACAGAGCAGATCGAGCTGCCTGGAAGTGAGACACAGAAAAAGCCAAGAGAATCCGGTCAACTTTCAAAATAAAGCACCCTGTGCAAACTATTTATTTCTCCATCTCACCTTAAACATTTTAGATGGGGTATGAACGTGTGGAGAATGGACCCAAAACACCATCAAGGCCACAACGTCACAGAGCCATGCCCAGTGGGATCCAGAGGTAAGGAAACGGTCTGTATCATTAGAACAACTGACCACACGATGAGCCACACACAAAGCATGAAGCAGTACAGTACTAACAAATGCAAACTTTATTACCACGCTTTATACTAAACTATACTCACTGCATGATGCAATACTTCAGTGGCAGCCTGTGTAACAGTAAAAGCAGCTTTACTGTTGTTGGTGCTGAAGACGTCTCCACAGTCATTTAAATAAAAGTCCAGACACAAATCGACTATCTAAGCTCGCTGTGTCTCAAAAATCATCTCTGCTTCAGAACTCTGAGGTCAGCATTATTCTTTAAATTCAGTCCATTGTTTGAATAGCAGGAGATCACCATGGGCGAACCAGTTCACACACACCTTCTGAAATTAAGACAGAAAGACGAGATAGCTGTATGAAAAACTGCTGCAGATCAGACTGCTGCGAACACTTGAAGCTACTACTAGACGGCCTTCCACTTCCACGGCTAGGCTGTATTTCAACAGTAAATTGCATCTAAATATAATAACTAAAGATGTTTTACTTTCATTATTATTTTTTCTAGCAACAAATGTGTGTATGGTTAATAAAGTAATGTAGGAAATGCTTTTCTCTTAACTGATCTGAAGGACTGTTCATCAATAGGAACTCTGATACTAACATGAATGTAATGTTACATTTATGTAAAATGACAGACTAAACTCTTCTCGTGTTCAAAGATTAAAAACTAACAAAATAAGTGACTGCATTTGGTATAGTTGAAATATGAATATATAATGCAATATATAATGCAAAACACACACACTGACACACACACACACACACACACACACACACACACACACACACTGTTGGCTATCAAAAGGTCTGTCACTGAAGGTGTGCACAGTGACTTTACAAGTGCAGTGATGAGCAGCAGTGATCTGATGTGTCAGCAGGAAGATGCCACCTGCTTGTTGGTCAATCTGCAAGAAGCATAGGTGACACACACACACACACACACACACACACACACACACACACACATTTCTTGGTGACATTTCTTTTCTTGCCAGGATCGAGAGAAATAAAACAGGCACATCTAAAATACTTTTAGTTAGGGCCACTTAATATATTTTTTGAAAAAGTCCAACTGCACTTAATCATGTCAAGAGTTAATCACCTCGGTGCAGAGTTTAGCAGAGTGACGCAGTATGATGGAAAAAAAAACTGTTCCTGAGCCTGCTGGTTCTGGAACGGAGATACCTGTAGCGCCTACCAGAGGGGAGGAAGGCAAACAGTCTGTGACCTGGGTGAGAGCTGTCCTTGACAATGCCGTGTGCCCTCCGCAGGCACTGCTTACTGTGGACAGCCTCAGTGGTGGGGTGAGGTGAACCTGTGATGCGCTGGGCAGTTTTCACCACCCTCTGCAGTGCTTTCTAGTCTGAGGCAGAGCCGTATCAGACTGTGATGAAGCTGGTTAGAATGCTCTCAATGGTGCAGCAGTAGATGTTCAACGGAATCTGGTGAGCCCTCTTGACCAGGGTTAAGGTATTGAGGGTCCAAGAAAGGTCTTCAGAGATGTGGACACAGAAACTTGAAACTGGAAACACGCTCATCCTCTGTTCTGTTGATACGAACCTGTGTCCACAATGATCTCTTTGGTCTTCTTGCTTTTGATGGCCAGGTTGTTATTGGTGCACCAGGTCACCAGGTGCTGGACCTCCTCCCTGTCCCTCTCAAGGCAGGAGGCCATGTTTGTGCACATGCACCTCTTCAAAGACACATGAAACACATCCCTCACAAGATGCCCTTTGATCACACCTGAAATGAAAGTTTCAGTTCCTCATGAAATCAAACAGCGATCGAAAGTCACAGTGACATCGGCAATCCCAGAGAGGCAGCCGGTAAGAAGCTTCCTAAACTCACTGCTAATGCCGCTATTAAACATGCTGCTCATGCTTTGTTTGGTGCTCACCTGAGCTGCGCGGTCACTTGGGTGGAATAATGATAAAAGAAGTATTTTCATTTGTTTAAAAAGATGGTTAAAAAGACTCTATAATGTAATATTAAAGAGCTATGTTAAAATATATTTAACTATAAAATATCGATTAAAATACACTGTTAAAAATATTTGGTTAAAATAATTTGGGAAATGCACTTTTGGGGTTTGAAATATTTCTGAATGTGTGTTTTCTGTATTTGTTGTATGCATTGGCAGTAAGGTAATTTCTCTTGTGTTTGTATTTTTAAAGTTTTTCACCTGACTGATAACTGCCAGCTAACTTTCTGATGACTGCCCACCTTTTGGAAAATAAAAAGAGTAAAAAAGGAAACACGGACTGGTCATTGAGAGTGAAATCCAGTGTGGACTCTGGGTCGATGCCACCTCCCTTTCAAGTGGGGAGCTGCACATTGAAGTAACTTGACAATGAACATGCAGCTGGGCTGATGCAGCTGCAGCTTCATCAGAAAGTGGAGAGGACACTGAGAATCCTGTCCATCCTGACAGTGAGTGGACAGCAAAGAACGGGCAAGTCTGGTCTCCATCGCATGCCGAGACGTTGCCCTACATTCAGGCACCCACCGACATGATACCAGGGCCCACAAGATATGCCATATCGAGGATTCATGATGTGGCATCCTCCTTTGATCTGTTCTTTACGCCTGACATGATCCACCTCATCGTACAAATGACAAACGGCAGGCGTACACTGACAGGATGGAGTGATGTGGATGCCCAGGAAATCCAGGCCTACATGGGACTTCTCATCCTAGCTGGTGTATACCGCTCTAAAGGGGAATCGACCCTCAGCCTGTAGGACTCTCAGAGTGGGAGACCAGTATTTAGGGCCACCATGTCCCACAAAAGGTTCCAGATGATTAGCACTAGCCTGCGATTTGATGATAAACTCACGTGTCCGTGTCGACACAAGGAGGACAAGCTTTCTCCTTTCAGAATTATGTGGGACAAGCCACCCAAACCTAACCCTAACCCAACAAGCCAGCAAAGTACAGCCTAAAAATCTGGGTCACTGCAGATGTTGCCAGTTCATATGCCTGGAGGTGCCAGGTATATACTGGGAAAGTGCCTGGTGGAGCTCCGGAGATAGGCCAGGGGAAGAGAGTCATCATGGACATGACTGAGGGGCTCAAGGGAGTCACTCTTACCTGTGACAATTTTTTCACTTCATACTCCCTTGCCCAGGAGCTTTTGAGGCAGAAGCCTGAGCTTCCCCCCAAGCTGAAACAAACAAAGGGGAGAGCTGTTTTCTCCTCTCTATTTGCTTTTACAAACAACACCATAGCAGTGAGCTATGTCCCACGGAAGGGAAGAAATGTGCTCCTTCTCAGTACCAAACACTGGGAGCCAGCTGTCTGTGAGGATGAGAAGAAAAAACCTGAAATCATCATGGACTACAATCGATGCAAGGGTGGTGTGGACAACCTTGACAAGGTATGTGATTGTGTGCTTTTATTACTATATGAATTGATTCCAGACTTAGGCTACTTATTCTCACTGATTTCATGTGCTTGTTTGAGATAAATATGTATTTATTAGGATTGCTCATCATTCATTATCCTATTTCTTGCATTTATATAAAGAATGAATTATATAAAATACTTGTGAATGGTGAGGAACGACATTTATTTATATATATTTTTTTCTTGGTCGTTTGTAGGTGATCACCACCTACAGCTGTAGGAGGCGGACCCTTCGTTGGCCTCTTGTCCTATTCTTTAACTGTATTGATGTCGCTGCCTTCAATGCATTCATCCTGTTCACTGCTGTGGTTCCCTCCTGGAACCGGCAAAAAGCATTCAGGCAAAGATTGTTCTTAGAGGAGCTGGGGAAAGCAATGGTGTCTTCTGAGATCATGCAGAGGAGGCACCCTCCACGCACAACAGCTGCTGCTGCCATGGTGGTGGACTTGCAGACCACTGTCGCTGGCCCCGGAGAAGCCTCCAACACCACCACTGTCACTGCTGCCACGAGCTCCAAGTCTGTGCTGGTTGTGCGCAGCACCAAAAAAGAGGTCAGCTACTACCGGCACCGACAAGTGCATTTGTAGAGACCACCTGGTCACGTGCTGCAGGACCTGCTGGTCTGCTGCAGGAAACTAAACACACACGTTATGGGGGGCATTTTATGCCAGCACACTATACTAAAAATGCGTGTACAAGCACCTATGCGATGACATCAAACCTCTAATGTGCGCGTGTAAATTCCATTCACTTTCAATGGACAGACGGGCGTCACGTAGGCGTCACGCAGACGTGACTGTTAAGTACAATTCTGCATGAGCGTACAGACACACACTGTGTAGTGTTTGTGGAACTCAAATAGCGAGGGGTCATTCGTGCCGTGCCGCGTGCAAACGCAGCGGACTCCTGTGCGCACGCTCATCTCAATGTACAAATAATTATTTACTTTATGATGACGAATTTTGAGTTTAACAGCTGCTTCGCTTCACAATTCAAGCAGTCCATGTATTACCAAGAGAGACCGATGTGACAGTTTATCGCCCGTCATCCTTCATTATTTGGTGTACTCGCAATACGCGTGCCTGTATGCACGCATATCGGACGCGTATTTTTCAGTCTTTATGCAGGCGTAGGTGACGCGGTTAAGGCATTTTAGTATAGTGTGCTAGCATAAAATGCCCCCCATACACACGTATGCATGCACGCACGCACACACGCACGCACACACACACACTATGGGGGGCATTTTATGCCAGCACACTATACTAAAAATGCGTGTACAGCGCCTATGCGACGACATCAAACGTCTAACATGCGCATGTAAATTCCATTCACTTTCAATGGACAGACGGGCGTCACGTAGGCGTCACGCAGACGCTGCACACGCGTTTTTGCGCATATGCCTACGTGACTATGGGGGGCATTTTATGCCAGCACACTATACTAAAACGCCTTAACCGCGTCCCCTACGCCTGCTTAAAGACTGAAAAATACGCGTCCGATACGCGTGCAAGTACACCAAATAATGAAGGGTGATGGGTGATAAGTGTCATGCCACGTGCGAACGCAGCGGACGCCTGTGCACACGCTCGTCTCAATGTACAAATAATTATTTACTTTATGATGACGAATTTTGAGTTTAACAGCTGCTTCGCTTCACAATTCAAGCGGTCCATGTATTACCAACAGAGACCGATGTGACAGTTTAGGCTATTTCAGTCACACGTGCACACGTTAAGGCATCTGAAGCGTTGGCTTTAGTACAATAGTGACACGCGCATGACGGGTGAACTACGCCTCAAAGACGTGACATGAAGACCACGCGTGACTGTTAAGTACAATTCTACATGAGCGTACAGACACACACTGTGTAGTGTTTATGGAAATCAAATAGCGAGGGGTCATTCATGCCGTGCCACGTGCGAACGCAGCGGACGCCTGTGCGCACGCTCGTCTCAATGTACAAATAATTATTTACTTTATGATGACGAATTTTCAGTTTAACAGCTGCTTCGCTTCACAATTCAAGCAGTGTTGACAAGCTTGAGCTACCAGGGTGCCTCATGTTCACTTTATTCTCTTGGCTTTTTTTTGAAAGGCCCACATTAAGGCTACTTGGACTTCCGTGAAGCTCACCTGTTTTACTTTTCTTCACCTTCTTTACGAGATTAAAGATGAAAAAAGGCATTTACAGAAACCAAAATCGGACCGTTATTTGAATTTGGTTTTCTCGGTTTTTCGATTTTGATTCAGACAACAAAAAAACGGAAAAAAAGGTCTGTTTATTGTTTTTTGTTCGAAACGTAAAAAAGGCAAGGGTGAAAGGGAAAACTAAAATAATTTCAGCTACTTAAAAATAAAAATATCCTGACAGCTCTGATGGGGCTTGGGATTCAAGTTATGCTTTCTTCTAAACAATACAGCTGATCTGCTGATTTATATTATTACTGTCATTAATGTTACCATATCTCCATTACAGTTTATAGTAACTTTCTTCCACTTTTTTCCCTGTTAAAAGGGTTTTTTGTGGGCAAGTTTTTCCTCACTCGAACCGAGGGTCTAAGGACAGAGGGTGTCACTCCCTGTACAGATTGTAAAGCCCTCCGAGGCAAAATGTATTTTGCGACTTTGGGCTATACAAATAAAATTTGATTTGATTTGATTTGATCTGTGTAGATAGGCTGCAGAACACAGAAAATGAATAACTGTCAGGTCCTGATGATCCAGTGTACCTCGTGCGTAAATGCGCACAGCCTCTTCCTCAGTTTCGCGCCTGAGCAATGGTACAGTCCCTGATATACCTCAACATCCCGTTATAGGCGTTCACACGCTATAGGCGTTAACGCGTCACTATTGTACTAAAGCCAACGCTTCAGACGCCACGCACGCACACACACACACACACACACACACACACACACACAGGGCCCACACTCTTGGGCCCTGTGGTGGTCACATGGCTCCATAATATAACAGGGAAATATACAAGATATATAAGAATTTCATGCATCAGCCTACAATGTGAAAATGGTTGAATCTGGCGGAATACAGTGAAAATGTCAAATATCACTACTTTTCTTCAAAATGAAATGCTGACATCCCATAATGCATGGTTTTATACTGCAGTGACAGTGAGATTAAAAAATGTGGTTTTCATGGAAGTCAATGAGGCATTTTTGGCCACGAGAGTGTTAAAAGGGAGTATTTGATACTACATGAAAAATACTAATGCAATCAAATCAATTTTGTTGCTGATCTTTGACATATCCAAGACTCTAATTACCACCAAAACCCCATCCCCCTACTGTTTATTACATGGGAAATAATTCATTTTTTGTGTTTTTTTGTAAAAAATAATGAATCCTTCAAATAGTTAAACTGGCATTTAAAGGGTTAAAATCCTGAAAATGATTGAATGTTTGGTAGTTTTGAGCAAGTCTGAAGTTGTTCAGATGATTTATGAAAAAAAAAAAAAAAGTAGAAAAATATATTGATGTATGAGGATTTTAGAGTGTTTTTTTGGACGTGTACATTTTTGGCACGAGGGTGTTGAAAGGGAGTTTATTTGAAGATAGTACTAGGGTTAAGCCAGCAAGCTTTGCTTAACCCTTTAACACCTAAGCCCCTTTTCCCATAAAACTTGGAATTTTCAATATCTAGCAGTAATTCACAATTTACTACATGTCACAAAAGTGTAATAACAGTTTAAAATGAAGAAAAACACAAAATCGAAATTTGATTTTAAGAGTTTTAGTGGGAAAAACAATGCAATTGAACATGAACAACAGGTTTTGTATGTTAAAAGTATAAAACTATTTACAATAAAATGTCTGATTCTTTGTCTCTAAATGTGCAAAAACAGTGCATAAAATGTAAACTATGTACAGGCGTTTTTTATCACACAGGGCAATTCTCTCCTCCCTGGCTCCTCAAAGGCCTTGGTGGTACTGCCAGTGACAGTTCCTGTCTGGCTGCAAACACAGGCCCACATCACAGGTCTCACACTTCCAGGGAGTGCTCTTGGTGCAGAGTTTGCAGCGCCGTTGCCCTATGCTGGCTCTCTGCCCTTTGGTCTGTCCGCTGCTTGTGGGGACAGGTAGGTGCTGACCTGGGGTCTTCTTGAGGCCACTTTTCAAGTCAACCCCAAGGAGGTGTGCAGCAAGCTCCTCCTGGAACTGCTGACGGGTCATAGGCCTCTCCTGCAGGTTGGCACAGCGAGTCTTGTGGATGACAAAGGAGTTTGTCACAGCAATGTCAACCAGATGCTGGAAAACAGTGGTGGGCCATCTCCTGGTTTTCCGGTGGACTGAGTTTGTCCCGATCATCTGGTCCGTCAGCTGAAACAAGTATCCGGTACGGATAAAGCACTTTTGCCGAGTACGAGTATTATACGAGTAATACGAGTCAATATCTGTGCCCGGATTGAATGAAAATCCTCATTGGGTAGCTGACTGTGTCTGCGTTCTGTGACAGGCTAGTCACAGCGCCCCTCCCCTACACACATACAGATGTATTGTGTTGCTGTGTCCCGCTCTGCTCACTCACACACAGAACAGCTCTCAGTCTCTCCCTCAGTCACTCAGGTTCGCGGGTCTTTGCCGTTAACGTTTAGGGTTTCTTCAGCTTCAGGTTTGTTTTTACTTCAGTTTGTACTTACTTATTAACCAGTAGAGTTCTGGTAAACGTGGGTTCGTTCAGACGTGGTGCGACTCGCGTTGCGTCTCTCTCTCTCTCTCTCTGCTGGTCGTCGGAGTTTTTTTTTTTTTTAAACAGTCAGCTGGCTCTAACCAGTTTTCTTGACTTCACGCACTGAGTGTCTGACACTTTCTTGCTGTATTTCATAAAAAAAATAAAGGTACACACCTGGTGTGGAAATAATAAAAAAAAAAAAGAACCAAAAAAAAAATAAATCACACTGATCATAAAAAAAATTTAAAGTTAAAAAAAGTAAGTTATGTTGAGTATGAAAACTCTTGTTCATTACATTTTACTATATAACTGCAACCGCATGTGTTGTATTCATTGTTGCAAAACTTGTTCTGTAAATAGTTTGTTTGCTATCGTTATCAAAACCATTGATCTGAAGCTCAATGCTGATGCTGTCCTGTAAATAGTTTTCTAATCAGCAATAAATATAACAATTTCTGATCAACCCATATCAATTGCATGCTTAAAATAACATACCGGTTAAAGCCCAGTGCATTTCAAGACAACCAGACCCACTTCCGGGTTAAATCCTGCCCACTTCCGGGTTAGGCCCCGCCCATTCCGAGTACAGATACGGATACAGATAATTCATATGGTTAACAGATACAGATACAGATAATGCTGTACTCGCTCATCCCTATTAGATACAGTAGATAGATAGGCAGGCAGGCAGGCTTCACGTAAGTATTCAGGTAAGTATTGTATTTAGCTAAGTTTGTTTTCAATAATCCACACAAAAATCTACATAGCACAATATCATATTCACATAGGACCAATAGCAATATGAATACCTGTCTTCTGCCAGCGCTGCACTGTGTCTCCACTGTACACTGGGTGGATGGTGGAGCACAGGGAGACCTCTCTGGTGTCCATCCACTTTACAAACAAAAGATCGCTGTCCCTGATCCACCGGATACTGCCTTGTGGGGATCTTTTGGTGAGGGCATTTTCTTGGGTGGTGGGGACACCAACTCTTCCCTGCCTGTATAAGAAGGAGAAGAAGAAGGAGAAGATTACTTTATTGTCATTTCATAGTACTTGCATACACTGAAACAAAATGTATTCTCTGCATTTGACCCATCCTATATATCAGTTTTTCCCAATCGTGGTCCTGGGGACCCACTGCCCTGCATGTTTTAGATGTTCCCCCACTCCAACACACCTGATTCAAATGAATGGCTCGTTATCAGGCTTGTGCAGAGCTTGATGATGAGCTGATCATTTGAATCAGGTGTGTTGGACTGGGGCCAGGATTGGGAAAAACTGATATATAGGATATACTTCACTAGGAGCATTGGGCAGCCGTTGCACATTACCTGTATGTTCCACGAGCTCCAAATCCCTGCTGGCTCAAGTGTCGGAAGAGGAGGGGACTGGTGTAAAAGTTGTCTGTGTAGACAACATACCCAGACCCCAGGTAGTCTTTGTTGACCAGACTTGTGACAACATCAAAAGAGAGCCCCTTCCCTGATACCGTCTTAGACTTGCCCGTGTAGAGCTTGAAGTCGATGGTGTATCCATTTATGTCTGCTAGCACAAAAAACTTCAGCCCCCACTTTGTTGGCTTGGCCTTCATATACTGCTTGATGCCAAGCCTGGCCTTGGTCCCAACCATCCTTTTGTCCACTGAAAGGTGCTGTCTTGGGTGGTAGATGGCCTTGGAGTTTGTGCAGATCATCTCCATGAGAGGTCTGACCCGGTGGAGGTGGTCATAATCCTCTGTGCCCTTCTTCTGCTCATTCTCCTCATTCTTCTCTGGGTCGCTAATATGAAGACTCAATAAAATGGCCATGAACCGGCTTCGGTCTCTGACCACATCACCAGAACCTCCAGCATCCCCACGACTTCTCCCTCTTTGGCCCTGAAAATGACCTCTGGTGGACACCTCCTCATCACCACCTCCAGCATCCCCACAGGCTCTCACAGGACACAGGACACTTGAAGAAAAAGAATATTTATTTATTTATTGTCATTTCATAGCACATACACAGTATAGCTGTTCCTGGACAAACATAAATATATACATACTTACATTATAAGGTAACTTGTATTTGATGTAAATGTATAGTATATTTTAGGCATACAAGCTTTCTGCTTCTGCCTGTTTCAGTCTCACATGAACTGTTCTTTATTTTGTAAGATGTACAGTATTATGTTGTGTGACTGTCACAAAAATGAACTGAACTGAACAGAACATACAAACAAGACTTGGTAACGCTACAGTATTCTAAAAAGTCGTCAAACGCATTGCGCAGTACGAAATATGCAATGCGCACATTTACGCATATTTCGTAATAGAAAGTACAAATATGCACACATAGTACAAACTAACAGACTTAGTACACTGTTCTAAAACAGTCACCACACAATACAAGCGTTGATTTACACATACAATAACGTATACAAAGTAAAAACTAGCTAGCGCGGGCTTCATTCATCCAGAAATTCAACCCGGAAATTCAGCTCGTCTAACGTTACCTTTCCTCGCCAGAAGTTGCTCCTCCCGTTGCTCCTTCAGTCTCAAAACCTTCTCTAAACCTCCATGGAGGTTTTATCACACGGGAGGGTCGTCTTGCTGACATTTTTCTTCTTTTCTTGCTCTTGTAAACGTTGTCTTTCACCGCTCTGCTCTCTGTATTTCTCCACTGCTCTGTCTGTCTTCCCCAGAAACAAAGGGGCTATTCGCGGGCTTCCGAGTGGAATTACCGCAATGACACCATATTGACTGTTAAGTGCAATGTCTTAGCTTTCAGAAACCGTTTCAGATAGAGCAAACTGTTAAGTAATTACGGTAATCCAAAGTGCGCTTGCGCAAACGTGTCATCGCCGACACGTCAAGGATAAAAGGGTTAGCATAAAAAAACTAGAAACATCTTCACATCTAACCCCTGACAAGAAAATTAAGAAAAAATTGATTCACCACAATGTCAATTATGTCTAAACTATTTCTGGGCTGCACCTGTAATAATAGACCTATCCTAATTCATTATCAACTCAACTGAAATCTTTGATGCACATACATACAGTATTTACTAGAGAATCTTACATTTCATTCTGATAACGTACCTTTCTCCACGCTGATGATTTTTTTCTGAAATATGTCTTTATCTTTCCGAGAAGCAATGAAGTGCAAGGCTTCCTTTTCAGGACAAATCCTTCTGGGTCTCATTTTTCTGTGAAGAATATATTATACATGATATGCTGTCTTGACCAACAAGTAGTTTTAAAAGAGCATTTCTACACTAAGTGACGAGAAACAGCATACCCTGGGTGACTTTGTTAAAGGACATCTAGTTTTACAACACAGTTTCACAAACAGCCTGAAGTTAGGAGTCTAGAAATTTGTTAAATGTTGAACTTACCTTTTGCTTCAGCCTTGATTAATAGACACAAAACAGTTTAAAAAGTCAAAAAACAGAATAAAGAAGATTATAAAACGCAAAAAAAAAACGTAGATAAATCTCAAAATTGGGCTTTGTCGTCCTCGTCTGAGTGGTGAACAATTCCAAAAGTCAGAAAAGACTGGTATAAACCCTCTATGCAAAGCTCAGTATATATACACAATCCTGGATCTGTCTGGACCGTGATTGGTTCTTGCTAACTATTGCTGGCACAGTAATGCAAATGTTCTCTGATAATGAAGAAGAATAACCTGCATACCTGTAAAAGAGGCGTGTACTAAGAATTTTGCTGTGACCTTTGAATTGTAACAGAAAAAGGATTGTACAGACTCCCTATTTTTGTTGAAGAGAATGATACCGGCCCCACGTGGAGCGATGCTCACACTCCTTCCTGATCTTCCTTTGTCTGCAAAAACTCCAGGAATACACATTTCTATATCATGAGATACTGGCTCTACTAGAGTTTTTACTTACCATCTACATTTTGTCATGAACACAAAGACACTCAAATTGAACATTAATCTATGTTTTTTATTAGTATACACTGCATCACATAATGATGGATATGGAGTTTTAGACTGGGAAGGGGAAAACATATTTCAAGACTGTCAAAAGGTGCACATCTTAACAATGGATCTGAAAGTTTGCATAAAGTGGACGACACACAAGTAATGCTGCATTAAGGTCACACTGTTACTCAGCATGAATTAATTAAAAAATATGATGATTCATTAGATTTTCAGACATACAAGGCATATATCAGCTATAGGATAAATCCCACTGTCTTTAGGAACATAGATCTCTACTTCTTACTCTACTGTTCTTTACTAACCATCTCCATTTTTGTCATGGACAAAAACATTTTTATAAATACTTGACATATTACTAGTACTACTATTTTATTGCTGGTTACTGCAAACTAATATGACTTTGGCACTGTCTAAAAAGACATGAATTAAATGATGTGTATCTGAACAAGAATAAGAATAAGAATAATAAGTTGACTTAAAACTCATGGGAGCACAATAGCATTATTAGTTATACATTACAGTGCAATACGAATTACAATGCAGCTGGTCCTGGTAAACTCATCCTACTTAGCTACTGCTGGGCAGAATAATGAATACAAAAAATGTATATCAATGTCATGTATTGATCCACCTCTAGGTCAATGTACATATTTGTGTCTTCTCAAATATGATGTCATACTACAGTGATACTTTTCATGACCATGCATGCTTAGCGGGCATCTGCGTCATGCCTTAGGTGCAAGACCATTCATTTTAATTTGGATAATTTCGGCTACAGCAGTTGCAAAAAGGTTCAGGTGCACAAACCTGGGCTTATCTTATTCAAAGCCAGGTGTACTTGTATTTCTACTTGCAAACAATGGAATATTCTCTAAAGGCATTGTAGCAAACAGAACAGGAAACACTATCATTGCAAAAGCAAAACCAACCAAACATTCACAATTCACACATTTCTGTACTGTGTGAACTTTGTAACAGCTATTTGACAGTGACCACGTCTTTTTCTGTCCTAATGTATACATACCTGCAGGAATGTGAGTGTTGTTTCACACCATTTAACTGGGGATCTGTGTCATTTTGTTCTTTACAATACAAGTGGGGACGATCTTTTTTGTTCAGTAAAAAAAAATGTTTGACACACTTGAAGACTGATAATGAACATGTCCATTTTGATAGATTAGAGTGGATAATTACAAATAATAATTACTAAACCAGATAATGGTATTTTTCTCTGATCTAATTTACATGACACATTACAACTGTAGTCCTCACCAGTGTAGTCCACCAACCCATTTCTTCCATTTTGTGGGAGGAGCTTTTCGATAGTATTTGCATAGCTGTACGAGGAGCCGTTAGCAAAAGATACCTTATCCAAAAGGAAGGATCACTTTATATATAGCTAGCCAGGACTGAATTTACTCTTGACTCCCATCAGAATCTTCACAGGTGTCTTTGGTGCCTTTTGGAACTGTTGTACTTGGAATCTTTGAGACAGGTTCTTTTTTCTACAAGATGAGGTAAGTTACAAATGGCAAATACCTTTTTTTCTTAATAAAAATGAATTTTACATAGATTTGCACCCATAGAAGGCCAGTTAAAAAATCTGCACTTACTCTATTCTTCAAGTGATTCTATGAAAATGTTTACCATGCTTACCAAGTTTCCTGCCTCGTACCCACTCTCTTTTATTTCTTTTACAGAAAAGGTAAGTCTGTGGTTTATGTTGTTCATCCTAAACAACAAGTTCAAGTCATAAGGAAATTTACACTCCAAGAGAATGGTATGTTGTCAGTATTTTTTTTATTTTTTTCATCAATGAAAATCAGGGTTTTACCCGAGTAGTAGCTAGTTTATTTCAGAGCAAGCAAATTGTTACTATTTGAAAATATTCTTTGTTGTGTTTCATGACCCATCTCTAAAATATAAGCCATTGAGGCTTTAAAAGTGATGGAACTGACAAATTAACCTTGTTAACAAATAGTCATGTGAAAAGATAAATGCAAGTTATTGTGCAACATCTGGATAATATAGGAATAATACAGATCAATTCTTTAGGTTAAAATTTACTTTCAACCATGTGTATCCTTTCTTCTCTTTCAGCAGCTTGCAAAGTCTGGATTGTTGGTGATAGTTATGTGCGTCGAGGTGAAAAACAAGCAAGGAAGACCATAGAGACCAATCTCGGTGTGCCTGCCCATGTTCAGTGGTTTGGCAGGGGAGGAATGTGTTGGGGTGACTTAGTTCATTTCTTCCACCAGTGCCTAAAAGGAAGAACTGCTCCAGATGTACTAGTGATTCATTGTGGGGGCAATGACCTTGGACGTGTGAAAAGTGTGCTGCTTCTCAGAGCAATGAAGGGGGATCTGCATGACCTCCATCAACAGTTTCCTCAGATGAAAATTTAGCTTTCTTCCATCAACCAGAGACGGCACTGGAGGCATGCACCCCCAGTGAAGATTGACAAAGCACGTAAGTTTGTTAACAGTGTGATGGCTGCCTTTGTTTTGTGTGTTAATGGGAGGATTGTGCATCATCCACAGCTAGTGTTAAATAAGCCTGCGCTATTCTTAAGTGATGATGTTTGTTCCGGCCTTCGGCGTTGAGTCATGGTTCCTAGTTGGACCTATTTTATTACGTTTGTGACTGTATCGGTTTTCACGAGTTACACTCGCAGTAAATACCTTTTGTTTGCCGACGTAGTATTTAACCTGCCTAGCAGGAGGCTTCGGCACTACGCCTCAGACTGATTAGTGGATTTGTTTATCTGTTGATTCATATTGATAACGGTGTAGCAGTGAGTTTGGTGATACCATGGATGTTTATTTCATTTCTATACATTAAGAACATCTGTAGTTTATTGTGTTAATGTGTTGATACAGAAGATACTGTGAACTTTATATTTTATTGTGTTAAAGACACAACAGACGTTACACCTTTGTAATGTTTAATTTCTGTTTATTCTTTCAGTCTTACAGAATTAATGGAGAGAAACTTAAGAAATAAAACTGAGGAAGAAAAGAGAACAAAAGATAAAACATCAATCCTCAACAAGACTTCTGGAGTTTTCCCTTCTTCATTGCTGTTAACTATCTGTCTAGCTGTACAAAGCTGACGTCGTACTGCGAGGGCAGAATAATGTTCATTTAAGCTATATAGGAAGCTCTTCTTTTTTAAATGATATTGCCCAGGGTCTGAAAGACTATGTTTTGTGAGGCTGATACTGGATTGAGTTTTCACAACTGCAAAAAATAGGAAGGCGTTTCTTATGCCATATGATGTTTGCTTTTCTACAGTTGTCTTCAGAGCCAAGAGATATGCAAAGAGGCATTATGCTGCAAATGACATTTGAAATCTCTGTTTTTACTCTAGACAAATGTAATTGTGGAGTGGGAAATAGCCCTGATGATGTCTTGTTTACTTTTTGAAACTTACAATAAATGTTCATAAAAAATAATTCTAGACTTCATCATTATTGTTGCATTAGACACCACCTACAGTGAGCGCTCGCTCACTGTTATTGTTACTGTATGTCTCTCGAACAAAGCGCTCTCTCTTTATGTATAAAGGAAACAACAACAAACATCTTACTTTGCTTCTCCGACGTGGAAGAGATTATAAAAAGGATCTGTTGTGTCATAAATTATTGTGTGTTGTTCCACTTCAACAATTAGTCTCTCGTCGTTCATGTTGAGACCCTTTGAACCTGGTGCCACCGGTTATAACGTAATGTTGATGTGAAGTTGTGATAGGCTACATGAACTGCGTATTGTGTTTTATTTTGAAAGGGGGCGGAAGTGTATTATGCTGATTCTGTGTCGGATTTCCTGTCTGGTGCAATCTGCTCTGTTTAGCTTCACACGGTTTAGCAATGGCTCGCGTCAAAAATAAAAGTGCTACGGATTGATAGTGCTGCAGAGCGGAGAGACGCTGCTGGGACGCTGCTGAGACATTCCAAGACGCGCCCGGTGGGGATGCTTTCATTGATTAGAGTGGCAGCGATCAGCTCTGGTGACCGCGGCGAAGCCGTTACGCGGCGCTTACATCCCCGGTGGAAATTAGGCTTTAGTGTTGAACATATATAGCTCTGCTATATTCACGAATAACTCACTGCACTCTGGGTAGCCCTTATTATAAATACAGTGTCAAGCTTGAAAATGGTTAAGCCATTTCCCCTAAAGCTGAGCCTTTATATTGTGTTACAAAAACATAATAAAAAATCATGTTTGAAAAATAATTATTAAATTATTTTGTGGAGATGATTTATTTCAATGGAATATTTTTAAATTTAGCTTATTTCTTATTTTTCTACATGGTGGAGTTTGAATGTCGGTCCATCCTGTCCAAGAGGGAACTTATGTGTCACTACATGAAGGGACTAGAGTATTCTTTTGTTATGTTGTTTTGAACTTTGTCCTGTAAAACAAAATTGCTGATATATTTGCAAATCAAACTCGATCTTTAGACCGTCAGTGTCTATTTTAATCTGTACATTTTGAGGAAACATTTTTGACAACAATCATGGGATGTGTGATTCATGTACAAATATAAAATAGGAAAGTTTTTTCCATTCAAGATATATAATGCAATCCAGGATGAAGGGGCTTCTCTTTGAAATGCATCCTTCATCATACACACAGGTCTAAAAAATTACCAAGATGAGCACAGACAAATATGAATTCTTAATTCATTAAAATTAGTGCCCTAATGTAATAAAACAGTTTATATATCTAAAGCCTAGATAAAGTGAATTTAATTGCTAATTCTGCAGTCAAATCAAATTCAAATCAAATTTTATTTGTATAGCCCAAATACACAAAACACATTTTGCGTCTGAGGGCTTCACAATCTGTACAGGGAGTGACACCCTCTGTCCTTAGACCCTCGGTTCGAGTGAGGAAAAACTTGCCCACAAAAAACCCTTTTAACGGAAAAAAGGTGGAAGAAACCTCAGGAAGAGCCACAGAGGAGGGATCCTTCTCCCAGGACGGACATACGTGCAATAGATGTCACGTGTACAGAACAAATCAACACAAACATATTGTACAATTACAATGAATGATAAAATGATTACAGTAGCAGTGGAACCTGTGATAGAGATAGAGAGATACAGATGCACAGCAGCAGCAAGTCATTAATTAACTATAAACTAACTATAACTGTGATGGAGATATGGTAACAATAATGATAATATATGTAGTGGACGTCGTGCAGGACCACAGCAGCAGCCACGATCCATGAGAACCTGCTGGACAAGAGAGCACAGAAACTCCAGGGAAGAAGTTTAGTTAGGAAGATGCATTAATGAGACATGTATGACAGACATGTATGTTTACAGATGGTGAGAGAGATAGAGAGAGAGAGAGAGAGAAGGTTTGAGTAGAGTTTACTCCCTTTTAGAGTAAAGGGAGATGTGACTACATCTTCAACCAATACCCTGCCTGACTAGGCACAACCCTGAGAAAGACAGAGACAGAGAGGGGGTGGGGGGGGTGGGGGGGCAGTCAGTCCTATAGCAGCATAACTAAGGGATGACCTGAGCCAGCCCTAACTATAAGCTTTATCAAAAAGGAAAGTCTTAAGTCTACTCTTAAAAATGTTGACCGTGTCTGCCTCCCGAACTCAAAATGGTAGTTTGTTCCACAGAAGAGGAGCTTGATAGCTGAAAGCTCTGGCTCCCGATCTATTTTTGGAAACTATAGGAACCACAAGGAACCCAGCATTCTGAGAGCGCAGTGTTCTAGAGGCGGAGTAAAGTACTTTGAGCTCTTTTAGATATGATGGTGCCTGACCATGAAGAGCTTTGTATGTAAGGAGAAGAATTTTAAATTCTATTCTAGATTTAACAGGTAGCCAATGCAAAGAAGCCAAAATGGGAGAGATGTGATCTCTGATCTTGGTTCCTGTCAGAACACGTGCAGCAGCATTCTGAATTACCTGCAAAGTCCTAAGAGACTTATTGGAGCAGCCTGATAACAAAGAGTTACAATAGTCCAGCCTAGAAGTAACAAATGCGTGGACTAGTTTTTCTGCATCCGCTTGAGACACGATGCGTCTGATTCTGGCGATGTTATGTAAGTGGAAGAATGCAGTCCTCAAAATTTGTTTTATGTGGACATTAACCCTTAGAAGCCGACGATCACGCCGGCGTGATCAAATCATGTGACCACCTCATTACGTCACTGCACAGTGTATAGCGCACGTAGAGCGATGCATACATTTATATGAAAGTGCAGGCTTCAAACTCTTTCCTAGTTTTGGTTTGATGTCGATAGACCAAGTAAAACAGGAGATATGATCGTTTAAAGTTTTTTTTTAAAAATCATACATCGTGTCGCGGACCTTACGCACGTCCGCGATACGGGATGGCACGGACGCTGTATTTATTTCAATATCTTCGCCATTTTTCGTTATATCAGAAAACGGTAAAAAATGCCAGAATGTGCTGGCTGTCCTCTACAGCATAAAAAAATGCGGGAGGAGTTTGGCGAGCAGAGAGAGAGACACGGAGAAAGTAGGTTAGTGATATTTAGTGAGTTTTTTAGCGATATTTAGCGAGTTTTTGAGCAGTTTAGAGAGTTTGTGCACAAGTAGGAGACAGTGAAATAGAGAGGTGGAGATAGGGAGAGATATTTAGGGCTGTGATGTGGCTCTCTGTCTCATCGTGGACAGAAACTGTTTCAAGGAGTGGCACAGATAAAAAACAAACAAACACCTGCCTTGATTGTATATAGTTGTATATTGTTTGATGCATCTCAATTTTACCTGTTGTATTTGACATTTGCATTATTTGGAACTAAGTAAGTCAAAGCATTGATGTAGCTCTCAAATTTTGTACATAAACTATTTCAGTGTCATTACTAAAAAGGAAAAGAAAAAAACGCCTAAAGCCACACCTGCTTTTTATTGTATATAGCTGTATTTTGTTTGATTTTATCTCAATTTTACCTTTTGTATTTTACATTTGTACTATTTGGAACTCTGGGAAGTCAAAACTTTGATGTGGCTCTGTCAAATTTGTACATGAACTATTTCAGAGTTTTATTACTAAAAAGGGGGGGGGGGACGCCTATAGCCACACCTGCTCTTATTGGTAAATAATTGTATATTGTTATTTTTTTTCTCAATTTTACCTTTGTATGTTCACCTTTGCAACCTCTATTGACATTTTCAAGATTTCAAATGCTTCATTAAGCATGTTTGTGTTGTTTATTGCAAAAATTTATATAATTTTTCAAATCGGATTTTATGTGTTTTGTGTGTTTTTTGGCAAAATGTGTTGATACAGTATGTCAAAGTGAAAAAATAATAGTCAGATCATATAGGAAATGCTGTGCTGAAAAAAATGATACCAAACATGGGCATGGTAAACATTTTGTAATGTGGTACATGAAGACAAAATCAAAAGTATTCAAAAACGGCCAAAATAGGCTCAGGACTCTAAGGGTTAAAGGACAAATCCTGATCAAAAACAACTCCAAGATTATTTACGGTGGAGCTGGAGGCCAGGGTGATCCCATCTTAAGTAACTAAGTCTCTAGAAAGAGAGTTTCTGAGGTGTTTGGGTCCAATTACAAGAACTTCAGTTTTGTCTGAATTTAACATCAGAAAATTGTAGGTCACCCAACTTTTTATATCGTTAAGGCATGCTTGGAGTTTGTTAAGTTACTGGTTTCATCAGGCTTGATCGATAAATATAATTGGGTGTCATCGGCATAACAATGAAAATTAATGGAGTGATTTCTAATAATGGAAAAAAAGGAAGCATATATAAACTGAACAGAAGTGGTCCTAGTACAGAACCTTGTGGAACTCCGTGAAAAACTTTGGTATGCATGGAGGATTCATCATTGACGTAAACAAACTGAGATCGATCTAAGAAATACGACTTAAACCAGCTTAGGGCGGTTCCTTTGATGCCAATTTGATGTTCCAGTCTCCGTAAAAGAATTTGATGGTCAATGGTGTCAAATGCGGCACTAAGATCTAACAGGACAAGTACAGAGATGAGTCCTTTATCTGATGCCATTAGCAGGTCATTTGTAACTTTGACTAGTGCGGTCTCTGATGTGCTCTAAATCCTGACTGAATATCCTCAAATAAACTGTTCTTATGGAGAAAGTCACACAGCTGATTAGCTACAGCTTTCTCAAGTATCTTAGAGAGAAAGGGAAGGTTTGATATCGGTCTGTAATTGACTAAAACCTCTGGATCTAGAGTGGGCTTTTTAAGAAGAGGTTTAATTACAGCTACTTTAAAGGACTGTGGTACATATCCTGATAATAAAGACAGATTAATCGTATTCAATAAAGAAGGGCTAACTAGAGGTAAAACATCCTTGATATCAGTGCATGCAGCCAGGTTACTTATGTTATGCAGGTAAAAGTTTATCTATTCTTGGGCATGATCATTTTTTTGTAATATTTGTATTGCAGAAAAATGTTTAAATATTGAAAACATTAAAGTTAAAATGTCCATTTTGAAAGAAACAAAGAAAATCTTTGCAGTAAACCAGCACTCATGAAGTGAATGAATGGATACAGGCAGTCACACTGTAGTCTATGGAGGTCCGTTGATAGGTAGACATCGCCAAGTCCCCTCTTAGCTTCTTATTTAAAAAAATAAAAATGCACATTTAAAGTAATATTATGGTAAAAGACCTTAAAACTAAGAGTAGCATTTTAGTTTTGTATTTTTAAAATGAACAGAAACACCAATCACCACTTACCTGGTGTTCTCTGACAGTCCACTGTACACAAGGTACACATGTATAGGTGTGTGTGTGTGTGTGTGTGTGTGCAGAGGCTTGTATCCATGTCTCCCTGCTCTTATTGAACACAGACTAAAGGTCTTTTGTCTGGCTGCAGACATTTCCACGGTGCATTTTGTCATTCTCCCTGTCGCTCTGTGCCACAGGTTATGTTTGGACAGGTTAATTGGTCGGGATTGATTTTTCACCCTCTAGGGTAATAACACACACACACACACACACACACACACACACACATAGATCTGCACAGACATTAATCTTCTGGTTACAAATGCTAATAGCATTGCTGATATCCATGTCTATCGGTTATTTAGCTGCATACTTCTCATGAAAACACACACCTACAGACACAGACACACACACACTCAGAGGTGTGAATGGCCCTGTTTGTTGTTTGTTGATTGTCATGTTGGCAACCTCTTATTTGGAGGAAGTCGATGTTTCCAGACAGGTTTTCAATAACATCTCTCCATATGAATGCAAGAGTGTGTGGATGTGTGAGTGTGAGATCATGGACGTCGAGTAAATTTACCAAACAATTCAAAGCAGCTGTTTTTTTTTGTTTTTTTCACTGTGATGAATACTGATGATGTAAATATATGTACCCTCTACAGTGCATTACATATAAACAGCTGCATGTGTGAATTGCTCGTAATGAAACATGTCAAAGGTCTACGACAGGAGTCTGCCAGTTTCACTATATTTACATAATTTCTTCTAATTTTTAACGTATGGGATCAGTGTAGTTATGTACAGTCTACAGTAGGTTTTTCATTGGTCCTGTAGGAGCCAAATGCAGGGTTATGGGGAAGCAGAGTGATGATTTTGTCTTTTCCTGTGGGTACAGTAGGTGGCGCTATAATCATCCAGGCTACAGGTATAAAGATAGTAGGAAGCTGTTGACATCAGGTGTTGTTTGATGCCGGAAGGGCAAACGGTTTTTGACTGCTAGGGCGCAAAGTTTAAAAGCTCAGCGTTTGGTTTAATGAATGGACTCACAATACTGTTATATGTTGCATGGGAAATAAACTAGCCCTAACCCCAGCCAGGAAAAATGGAAAATTTTGCGTGTCACATAAGTTGATCCTGGGTCAAACCCTCAGTAGCTTAGTAATGGACTAATGTAGCCCAGGCTTCATAAGCTGTGGAAAAAGTAAAAAGGAAAAGGAGTAAAAGTCCATTTATTTAGTCTGAATGAGTGTGTGAGAGAGATAGTTGGTATTTATAGGGCTAACTGCGAGAGAGTAGTGCGTTATGACGTCACGAGCCAACTGCGTTGCAGTTGCACACAGCGCTCGGGGAGATAGTTGGAACGGGAGGAGAGACTGCACTGTCCGGCTGCATGAGGAACGCTCTGCCTGAAAAAATATCTAGAAAACAGTGAAAACGGTCAGAATCCACCGCGAGCTGAACCCCCATCGTTCTCAGTTGATGATACTCGCTCGGCGGTGAGTTTATTGTGTATTTTGAGGGAAGGGGTGTCGAGTAGAGTGGTGTTAGCCGCAGCGCTAATTTAACTGCTAAATGCTAATTTGATGCCTCGTGTGTTAGCCGCTAGGATAGCAGGCTATGTGAATTTGCATTAAACTCAGCTAACGACAGAGCTAGCAAACGAGATAACGGCTAATATGGTGGGGTAATCCAGACTAAATGCCAAGCTATTGTGTGTGTGTGTGTGCATATCAGGTGTACTGTGTGTGTGTGCATATCAGGTGTACCGTGTGTGTGTGTAGCAGGTGTGCAGTGTGTGTAGTGTACGTGCGCCATATTGTGTGCATGTGTGTGTGAAAAAGAGAGGGAGAAACTCATTTTGCCATCAATTGTTTGGATAAAATGATGAAATAAAAAGGTTTATTTGAGTTATTTGAGAAATTTTATTTGATTTACACTGATAAAATGAGACCTATGAGGAAAATTGATAATTAAATATTTTTTTTTGTGACTTTATTTAAATTTATATATAGGTCATATTTATGTTATTAATTGTTTTAACCGAGAATTTATGACCTGTAGTAATTTAGTTTAACTGAAATGAATGTGGCCTGTTCTATAGGTCAGGTTTTTTGAGAGGATGAGATTCGGTGACACTTGATGTTGAGAGAGAGGACATCAGCGACACCAGTAGTCGACGCTAGAGAGAGGATACCAGCTCTGGATAGCCACCAGGCGGCTTTCCAGACACCTGCTGGACCAACGGATCCAGAGAATCAGATGGCGAGCCAGAACAGAGGAATAAAGGACAACTGAATCTACCTCCCGAACCTGCGGTGTGGTAGGACAGTGAGATACACAAAGATTAAAGGGCCCCAACAAAAAAAACACTGAGCTCATACCATAATAAAGAAAAGACAATACAGACTGAAAGCAACGCATTTTTTTATTTTGCGCGCAGTTTATTATTTTTCATATCCAGTTGAAGTTGTTGTCGCATTGTTCTTGTTGATGACTGACAATATATTTTTGCAAACTAAATTTTGTGTGAGTGTGATGAATGTTGATGTCCCGCCCTGAGCTCCATGGGCGTTTACTTAGAATCCTGATAACTGGTCCAAACTGTGAACTGAAACTGAGACCAAATATTAATACTCGTAGCTTCATCAGGCAAAGAGGGGTTACACTAAGCTTTTAACAGGTCCAATTAATGTAATGTGCTGATGACTGATGACCACCTGAATGAAAAGAGCCGGTAAATATATACAGTGTGTGGTTATTTTATTTCAACTTATACTTTGTATATCTTGAACAACAATGTTTCTCAGCACTGGTTCTAGATTTTTGGATTTTCTATGCATTTAGCCATCATAGTTTCTCCTTCATGCTGGGAAGGAGCAGGTGAGGCAAGACAACTGCACCACTAAGTTACTCTTTAATTGTGCTACAACTGATACTTTTGTAGTAAGACTGAAATAATAGGGTTAACATTTTGAAAGCAGATCTTGTAGCTTGTAACAGTCAAAAAAAAATAAAAAAATCTGCATGTAATTCCAATCAGGTATAATCAGCCAGAGTGACTTCAAACATCTGTGTGGGTGTTTATGACAAGAAATCTACATCTGACATCTGTCTTAAAAATGATGAGTGAAGTATTTTCAAAGCAGTAGATTGTGTCTGCAAGCTGCCTTTAACAGACTTTTAAAAACAATGGTAAAGGCAACAGATGGAAAGCTATGCTGAAATGAAGGAAACGTTGTTTGCAGCAGAATGTAATTTCTCGGAAACAGCCGAGGAAGCAGGACCAAATAAATATATCTCTTTTTAAGAGCATAATAAGACAGTGGAGCGGTCAGCTATTTGATCTTTCGGTTCAGTTGCTGAGCAGGATTTGAAGCTGCCACTGGAGGTTTGGCTACTTTAAAGTGGAACTGTGTACCCATGCTTGTAATTTAGTTTGAGTCTGGGAATACTGCTGTGGAATAAAGAAAGTGAAAATATTATCTTTTTTTTTTTTTTTAGCCCCATTTCCCTCTGTGTATTATTCATGTTTTCTCGGTGTCCTCGCTCTCTCACCCCTGGATCTCTGAACTTTTTTCTTCTCTTTCCATCTGCCAGTTTCTATCCATCTCACTCTTCTTTTCTCTCTCTCTTGTTCTTGTCGTTTAATTCTTGATCTCTCTCCTGTTTTTCTGCGTCCATCTGTCCCTTCTTCCTCGTCTTCCATCATTGATTTTTTTTTCTCTATCCATATCTTATCTTCCCTCATTCCTGAAAATATCTTTTATTAAAATGAGATTTCATAAGAAAATGATTGGCGTTATCAGCCATAAAGTAATATTCACATCACTGTAACAATGTGTCTTTTCATTTATTAAATGTCCTGTGTAGAAAGATGAAATCATGTAGATACACAAAACAGATGGAGGCTCAATCAAACAAAAGTCTTTTTCACAAAAAGACATTGTGTGGATACTTACGGTCTAACAATCACATTTTCTTCCTCATAAAACATCTGCAAAGCCAAGTTTTTATTTTTAAATTGTGCAGCCGTTCTTGAAAACTTCCAGTCCACTTCTTTACTGACTTTGTTGGAACACTGACATTTCCTTGGTGCAGGTGCAGGTGGCAGAATAGAAGAAGTAAGAAGAAGTAACACGGCAGGGACCCACTCAATAAAGTCTAATGCGAAAGCATTTAATAGACCCAATGATCCACCTGTGGATGCTTTATACTCAACTTGATCTAGATGTGAAAAGTGTGTATGAAGGTGCTGTACCAGCAGGAGATGACAATGGCAGGAGCAACGGACAAACATAGTACAACTATTAAGACTAACTCCGGAACTCTAGTGTTTCAGAAGTGGAGCGCCTTGCCCCCAGCCTTAGTTAGTTAATTTGCTTTTTCTGGTTTAGGTGCTTCTAAACATGTAAATATGCTATGTAGTTACGTTGTCTCGCTTTTGGATGTTTTTATGACTGGCAGTTTGCATGGGGGTGTTTTATTTTGAAAATCAACTGGATTCTCTATGCTGTTTCTGTGTCTGGCTTCCGGCCAGCTCGAACTGCTCTGTGATTGATGTGGGCTGCTCGCGGCGTCCGTCAAAAATAGCGGCCTGCAGCCTTGTCCCAGCGGAGCCGAGCAGAGGCCTGCTTCTGCGACGTTTTTGTATTTACAGCACAGTTCTTTATGCTGTGTATGTGCTGTGTATGTGTATGTGTCAAATTGGCAAATGTGTTTCTTAGAAAGCTCCCATATGGAGTTTTGGACCACTAGTACCATTATAGAGAAATGCACTAGGACACACATGCATGGGGCTGAACCAAATGGTTTCACAGTATTCCACTGTTATACAAGTGGCATACAAAGAAACACTGCAAATCTGGAGATGTAGGAGGCTTGTACAGCTTGCCTCTGTGTTCTTTTGTGACTTTGTTTGAATCTCTACAACACAGACGGTGTGCACATACTGATCAGTACCAATCACATTATGACAAAAATGCCAGGTATTCTGGAATTTACCTTTCAGTTGCAGTGCCTTCAGCTCTCTTGCCAACTTTTCCTAACCTGTCCACTAGAGGTCCTCGGTGTGTTTCTCTGTCTGGTACACCTGTAATTCATTACCTTGTCAGCCATTGTTCTCTGCTACCTGTCTCACCAGCTGTGCCTCATTAATAATTACTTCCTTTGTGTCTGCAGTCACTGTTTTACCGGGATCAGTTTCACATGGTTTAAACAGTCTTTGTGTTGTTGCTATTCTTGTTCTTGCCTACAGTGTATCCTACCTCCGTGTTGTCCATGTGTTACTTTCAGGATGATGAAGCAACCTGCTTCTGATTAATTTATGTGAGGCGCAAGGTAACCCTAGTTTTCCCCCTTTACAGACTAAGTTGCTCTGTTGCTTTATGACTAATTAGCATTTCTCACTAAAATTACTGATGCCAGATGAGCTGACAAACTGATATCATCAAACAACACCATGAGACAGTCCAAAACAATACTTGACATAACAATGTGCAGTAGAACAGTTGATACTGTGTTGAACTTTGCAGACAGACCAGAGTTTGGAAATGGGAAAACACTGTCAGACTTTCAGCAACTGCGAGAACTTAATTAGACAGGAAATGGAGAGAAATGGAAAGCTGAAGGAGGTGCTACAACAAAACAAAGTAATTAACTTTGTGAGACACTGTTGATGCAACAGTTTGTTCAACGCATACAAGTTTCTATTATTTGGGTTGTGCAGAAAAGGAAGCCTGGCTTGTCTTGAACAGCATATTTTGTCTTTGCTCATGTTTATAAGTGGGCATACCTTCAGTACACATCAGTGTACTCAGTGAATGTTGAAGTATATTAACAGCCAAAAATACCACACACTGGAAGTGCCATGGAGAACTATATGTTTGCATATGTTTCCATTCATTGTTTCAGTACAACTGATCACCTCAGGAGGTGCTTCCACTGACGCTGTATGTGAACACATTGGTCAGACGACTTTGAAAAGAACAGACAAAACAAAGTGTGAGACAGGAAAGGGAAGTATAGTGACAGAAAGGATGAGCTGCAGGAAGGAAGAAGGAAGAGAACTTTGAGAGAAGAGGCATGACAGGAGGTGCTTCCACTGAGTTCTTCCCCTTTTCTTGAAGGTGCTAGGAGTGAGTAAGTGAAGTCTTTGGGTGAAATGAAATCCTCCAGAATGATGACCTGTTAGTTTAGTGTGTGTTGGGTGGCTTCTCATTATTCTATTTTAGGCCACCTCTGTCCTCTGTCTTACTGCCTGTGGCCCAGAAATCGTAACAGGATCTTGAACGTCTCGAATTTCCAAAAGTGTTCCATTTGTATTCATAAATTGTATTCGCAATTTAAGCATGACCAAACTTGCTGTCATTCATTGTATCCCATGTCATGATGTTACAAAGTGCAAACTGCTGCTAACATCAAATTATATCAACAAGAGCATTTTCTTGCATTCAGCACCAATTTGCTCAATTTCATGTTGTCATATAGTGGTCAGTTGCCCGTTATGTAGTCTGCAAACTTCATTGCAAAAGTATAGTCCTGTGACAATTGGGGCTGTAGGCTACATTTGAGATCAGTTTTATTTTGTCATTTCTTACAGGGATTGAAAATGAAATGCTCACTCTTATCAGACTGAGGGCTGAAAATGAACTGTTTGCAGGCAAAAGGCACATAGCCAGTGAGTTGCTAAATCTTTATGTAGTGTGTGATACTACAATTTAAATACCAAAATCACCCTTCATGAGTGCACCATCACAGCTTTATTTAATCTAAAATCAACAATAACTTCCTTGGTTTTGCTGATGTTGGGCAGTAGGTTGTTTTCTGTGCACAACTCTGCAAGACTGATTTTCCTCCCAATATGAATTCTCATTATAATTTTGTAGTCGAGCCAATGATGGTGGAGTCATCCACTTGACAACATAGTTCACTAGATGTAGGTGGATTGCAGTCATAAGTGTACAGCATGAACAAGAGGTGACTGAGCACAGAATCCTGTGGGGCTCCAATGTTCAACACTAATGGAGGAGGTGTGACCGCCAATCCAAACTGTCTGGGCACCTTGGCAGTGCCCAGGAGGTGAACTGGCACCTCTCCAGCTACCAGTCCACCTTCCATACTTTAGTCCATGCTGCACTTGAACCGGCCACCCTCCGGTTCCCAAGCCAAGTCCCTATGGACTTTGCTACTGCCGCTCCTGAGCTACTGCTGGATGTTGCACCAATTACCCAAACATGTGACACTGCACTTCTGAGGGGGTTATTAACCTTGCACAACTTCACTGATGGTGCAAAATGCATTGTTTCATAACAGCAACTTTAAGCTTCTAGAACATTGTAGAATTAGAACAGTTACACTCTGTAAACAAACAACATCTGTAGTCATTTGGAACACAGTTTACTTAAACTTTGTCTGTAACACAGTGTCTCATGGCATGCTGGGGAATCTACCTACTCCAAGAAGCTACAGTATGTCCTTTCACACTAATTAGAGCATTGCAGCTTAAAACATGAAAAACACAAAAGAGACAATGTATAATGTATAAGTGTAACTTTTTAGACAACAAATACTAACAAAACATTCTCTAACGGGCCTAAAGTTTAGATATGGTCAAAAACAGACCCTTCTGCTGACCAGTGTGTGTGCACAATGGAGGCTGACGCAAAGTGTAAAACCGAGTATCAGAGTTAAGAGTAAGGACTTCAGAGTTAATATTTATACAATTACACTTACAGGTTTGATTTAGTGACACTTTGTTATTACACTCGATTTTGACACCAACTATGAGAGTATAATTAACTCTACTCTTGCTCAAATTTCATTAACACCAAGAATTTAACTCTTCTGAATTTGCTATTCCAATTCGAACCCACGAAGGCAACGAGTACTGGTCAATCAGAGACAGGTAGGATGTCTCTTTCTCTGAGTAGTGGTGTAGAAACACTGTCAGAAAAAAGAGTCGCCGATCAAAATGTAATCTCTGCCAAAACTGAATAAAACCAATAATATAGACCAATATGTCGATTCCAGCTCTGGGTCCAGACCCGGACCGCGGTACAGAAAATGTCTTAAGTATTATTTTTATATATTTTATTTGAATATATCTTTGTATGTTATATTTCTCATGCCACAGTTTTAATTGTACTTAATTTTTATTTTGGTGTTTACTCAAACTTATTTTACCAACTCACCTCCTTCTCTTTTCCCTAAACACACACCTACACCTGCATCTTTCACTGCACACACACCTGCTTGCCTCGCCTCTCGCTGTTTTCACAGCCGCAGGTGAGCCTCGTGTGGAGAAGGCTTGTTGGTAGCCAACCAGAACCAACGTGGTACCGAATGACGTCGGCACCAACCAGGTGTGTTCACTGTCGTGGTCTGTGCTTGGAAAATAAAACACTGTGTCTTATATACAGTATAACACCTCTCTCTCTATGTTATAACTTTTGTACTTTACCATCAAATATATAATTAACAGAGGTCGTACACGAACACATGGCATTGATTCTATTGACAATCCTAGATTGGGGAATGGCCTCATTGTCTTGATGTGCGATGTCACTGATGATGTCTTTTTCCAGACTGATGTGGTTCACCATCTCCGGACCAGTCTGTGCACTCTTTAAAACAGTTCCTGCAGAGTTGCTGTATCTCTTGCACTCTGTCCCTTTATTATTATTTTTTTCTCCTGCTGTACCTCTCCACTCCCATCTTCCTGCCTGTTGTTTCTGTAATTATCCTGCTCTGCATCCCTCTGCGTTATTCCTGCCACCCACTTCCATTTCCCTCACCTCTCCTACACCGGCTGGTACACTTGGACCTCTGCTGTTACTTTGACTTGCATTTCAAGCCACACACAGTTGTCTGTTTTACTTTGAGGCTGGCTGAAGTGAGCAGGTTGTTATTTTACTGACACACTCTCTGCATTCTCATCTGAATGAAGCCATATATTCGCAGGGAGCAAACACAAAATGGTCACCATGAAATGGCAGCAGGGGGACAAAGTGACATGCTGATTTAAAGTACAGGATTCTATTGTGGCTTTATACTGTTTGGTAGACATGTTGAATTTCATCACTTGTGAGGCCTGGACTTGGGTAAGTAAGAGAGTTGTGTATCCCAGCTTGTTATTGTAATGCATTTCTCTCCCCCATTGCCTCTGTAAAGGTTAGAACGGGAAGGAACATCTTCCAAAAATATGAAAATGCTTCAAAAAAGTGCCACAACTGCATGAGACACAGGGCTATGACGCTGTATGTGAACACATTGGTCAGACGTCTTTGAAAAGAACAAACAAAACAAAGTGTGAGACAGGAAATGGAAGTATAAGGTGACAGAAAGGATGAGCTGCAGGAAGGAAGAAGGAAGAGGTGCGAAAGAGAAACACTCACTTTGGAGAAGAAACATGACAGATTTTTTTTCACAAGAGAGATGGGTACATGGGTTAAGAGAATGCACTTTACCCACAATGAAATTTCCAATTATATTAGAAATTTGCAAAGTGATGCATGAAATATTATGGTTGCTGTCTAATGCCTGAAAATAGACCTTGCTTCATGTGACACAGTATAGAAACTTTCTGTTTCCTCTGGAAAAAACTATGACTGAAAAATAAGTTTTGTCAGTTGTCTCGGAAGTCAACAGTGAGGTCCCAGAGGAGCAACAGGGCAAATCTGCTGGTGAGGACCATGTGATATGGACGAAAGCTTCACACTAAGGAGCTTTGTGATGTTGTGATTACTCAGAAGAAGAACAGGTGTAGTTGGGCTAACCATGCTAGTGCTAGTCAGTCACAATAGCTTCCTTACTGCAAAACCCCACTGGGCACATCTCTGCACATCGTGGCAGCAGCGCTTTTTTGGTCCGTGCTCCACCCAACTTCAAACCCCACCAAGAGCGTTTGAGAAGCAAAGCATTGTGCCCACCAAGACTTTGTAAACTTAAGCAGATTTGGTCATTTTTGGTTCAAGCGCTTCTAAATATGTAAATATGCTATGTAGTTAAGTTATTTCCATTTTAACCGTTTGCACAGGGTGTTTTATTTTGAGTCTTTATGCCGTTTCTGACTTCCTGCCAGCTCGAGCTGATTTGTGCAGATCGTCTAAAACAGAACCGCTGCGTACTCTCTGTAGAGCCGAGACCAGCTTCTGAAACGGACCATGGCGATTCCAGGGTGTTGCAATCTTGACAGCCTTACAGTCAACGTACAACAACCTGTACAGCTGCTTCTATCTCATCAATGCTTGCTGCATTTTTATGACCATGTTTTTCACTAGTTTATATCCTCAGATGTATCCAACCATGAAAATGAGATTCCCATCCTTAATCCTTGTATATAAATCACTAAACAAGTCAGAAGTTTTGTAGAAGTTGAAAGTACAGTGTTCTGCTTCACGAATGACTGAGAACCACCAGCATATAATTTCAGTTCAGTTCAGCTACAATGAGTTCTGTCATTTTAGGTAGGCATCACTGATCAGAAATGGCATTTATAAGTCTTTAAGATTTAAACTGCCATCTGTGCTTCCTAAACAGATATATGTAGCCAGCAAAATAAACCATATGGTCCAAAACACAGCCTGAATCACAGTTCTGGAAGTAATCATTCTCATGCTCAAGCACTTGGACATGTTGATCAGAACAGAAGAGTAATCTTAAAAATTTGCAGGTGGGCGATGGACCATGCAAAAATTATTCCTGGCACCAGAGTTTTTATTAGCATTGTGCTACTGGATTGGCATTGCCACACATCATGCCTGTCCTCCCATTGGGATGCGTGGTGAGTTACCAAGATACCAAAATGGCCACAGCTGAGGAAATAACTTCAGTGTGCCACAGAAAAAAAAAAAAAAAGACAAGTTCACTCTGTTCCACGCCCTGCAGCAACATAAAAACAGAGCCCTCGGTTCTTGTCTTAACCTCGCCTTTTGAAAGCCAAAACATGAGAGAGGGAGGCTGAAAACAAAGAGCGAGAGTTTTATGGACAGGGGTTCACTGACAGAGACACATTGGACAGTCCCCTCCACAGCTAGGAGCCGACAGTTCCAACACCGTAACTTCGAGCTGACAAATTGCCTCTTTCTCCCGTCACATGAACATCACAGTGCAAGAACAAGTCAGATACTGAACCGGGGAAGGTGAAAGAGAAAAGAGGCTGCAAATTAGACAGACATAAAGGAACTGAGATTTTCCATCCGGACAGCTTTCCACTTTGTGCAGTTTCAGCATCACGATTTACACCTGAAAAATGGCCCTATTTTCTTTTGCACTTTCCTCTCATATTTTCTGTCTGTCCTCTGCACTCTTTTTTTTTTTTTTTTTATTAACACACTTCTGTACTTTGTTAGGGAGGTCTAGCAAGTGAGAACGACAACGACAACTACAAGTCCTGTAAAAAAAAGAGATGGAAGCCAAGATTGGTGGTTATATGAGGAGAGTTTCTCATATTTACAAGCATTGCTTTCAACACTAACTTGCTTCTGTTCCCAAAATCTGACTCCCTCGTTGCATTCATGTGTCTGTCTGCTTCTTTCTTCCACTCACTGCATGGTGGTAAAGATGGAGAAATGAAGAGGCAGACAGATGAAGTAAGTGAGTCTGGTCAGAGCTTCCGGGGAAAGCAAACTTGGGAGGGAATGAGGTTGAAAGCTTTTGACAGAGACACATTGACCAGTCTGGTCCCAACTCAGCCTTCATACTTCTCTCTCTGTTTCTCCCTCTCTCTGACTTCAACACTACTTTTCTCTCCTGATAAATGGCTTCTTCTCTGCCTCACTGACTGAAGATGCAGTGCCGTGTGTCTCACTGTGTGTATTTGTGCAATTATGTGCAAAAATATGCATTTAAACAGACCGTGGCGTGTTTGAGGATGTCTAGACGTCTGGGCCTGCATCTGACAGATAATTACGTTGGCGCTCAGCAGTAAGTGTGTGTGTGTGTTTGTGTCTGCAAAAGCAGAACGGACAAATGACCCAGGCTGCATCCCACTGTGTGTGTTTGTGTTTGTGGACTGATGCTCATGCTTTATCTATCTGTACATCGTCTTACAGATGACAGTGAGCAGTAGGTGTTGTGTTCCACTGCAGACAGAGGAGTGGGATGTGAAGGCTGACTAAAGTCTGGAAAACATACATACTCATCTGCGCTTTCATATTCAGCATAGTGGACAAAGTCCGCTCTCCTGAGAGTGTCAAATCATTAGTTTTTTTCTTTAGACTTAGGGAATTGCACTATTTTAAGATTTTAAAATCTATTGCCTTCAACAATCGATCTCTTCATCCTCTTGGATCACCTTAGGCATGTTGCTGACATTCAGAGACAAGCCTCTGTCAGAATCAATAGTGTCCTCTTTTCTCTGCACCCATCTCCTGTGGAGTACCACAGGGCTCCACATTAGGCCCCTTACAGTATGCTTCCTTTGGGGTCTATTCTCAAAAAGCTAACCCCCTAACCTTTGTTTTACAGATAAAACAAAGCTGTACCTCCCACTGAAGCTTTATGATCCATGCAATGTTAACCCCCTTTTAAACTGCATGAAGGATGTAAAATCCTGGATGGCAAAATGCTCCTTTCAGCTAAACCAGAATGAAACTAAGACTGAGAGAAGCAGAAATAACTGAAACTTTACATCCTATGCAAACATAAATTATTAAATACAATAAATACCTAAATAAAAAAAAGGTTTCTAGTTTAAAATTTGATAAACAATTTAACTTGGCATTCAGGAGTACCTTCTGTCATCTTAGATCACTGGCAAAATCAAAGTCATTCCTGTCTGTTAAAGATTTGGAGACTACTTCATGCTTTTATTCATCTTGACTCAACTACTGCAATTATCTATATATATAAGAGAAACCACATTTCCCAACATCTACTACTACTACTAGTAAAGGGGAGAATTGATTTTAGAAACACTGCATGGACTACCGCCAGGCATCTCCTCAGATCTGGTGACCAAGCAAAGGTATCTGAGAATGTTCAGTTATTGGCCTAAATTGTGAAATACTTCCAAACTAACAATTAGATCTTCCCCCTCCATTGATCTGTTTTCTTTATCTTATTTAAAATCATGGAGACATGCCTAACCACACTGTTTTTTTATTTTTATTTTGTTGTTTACCTAATGCTTTTAATAATTTTATCTAAATAATTATATTCTCTTATTCATGTCTGTTTTTATTTGATCATTGCTTGTATTTTATTTAATCTCCATAAAGCACTTCTATATATACACACTTGTTTTGACATGAGTAAAGTCACTTTGAGCCACACAAAATTAATTTGACATGCTGCTCTGTTTTTGTTTTTGTTTTATTCCTTCAACAAACATAAGAAAAAGTATAACAATCAACATAAAATAACAATTTAAATACTACTAAATTACTAAATAATTATTATTATCATCTTTATTCTTTCTTTGTCTCTAACAGCGTCTCCGATTAGGGGTGAAATGTTTCAAGAAGTTAGTAAGAGACACATTTCAACAGTAGCAAGAAGGTCAATAAGGAGGAAAGAATTGCTGGAACAACAGATGAAGTTCTTAAAGAGTTCTTAAGTTCCTAAATGTGTCTTCACTTCAGTTCTAATCATACAGGTAGCTCACATCACTCTCAGGAGGTCCAGAAGTACACAGTTTTTTTTTTTTGTTTTGTTTTTTTTAACCTTTGACTAGAACTGTACGTACAGATGGGTGACAAATGAAAAACATGAATAAATTAACATAATGAATGCAGATGCTTCCACACAGATGCACTGCATGGTACAATTAAGCAATTAGGATTGAATCATGCTCTGTGTATAAATACTGAGCAGGTCCATTTGATCCTGATTTTGCATCAAGAGGCAGGGATGTTGTTCAACAATACAAATGTGTCAGGTATCTCGTCTTGCATTAATCAGTGTCTCTGCTGCAGTTTGTTAACTTAGAAAGAACAACCAGTGTCCACTGACTTTATCTGTTGTTCCAACAAACCAACATCACATTCAGGCTGCTATCAGTAGTGTAACACCCTTCTCATTTCTGTGCTGGAGTTCCAGACATCGATTATAGTGCTGCTATTTGCATTCTTCAGGACTTGGGAGACAAAAAATTTCAATCTGCAAATATAATTACAGAAACAAATAAGAAAAGTTGAACTTTTTCTGTGGAACACTTTCTACTAGACAATATACACATTTGTCTTAGCATATAATATAAAGTTTGATACATGAATGCTGATGCTTTCTTTCTGCTTTCTAACCAGAAGAACATGTAGGATGTATTTACTTGCATCATCCCCCTCTGTTCTATTGATTGTTTGCTATTGATCACGTGTCTCACGCATGCATTTTATTATGCTGGAGGTCAGGGGGTCTCAGTAAATTACTTGAACTTTGAATACAGCATTGCGGCATTTCATTGAGCGTCTCGTTTCTGACCTCATCGCTCCCTACTCCATACACCCACACAGGGAGACTGATGAGAGGGGGAGATATCTCCTATTGTTATCATGGATGGTGGTCTTGGTTGGGCTGATTTAAACAAAGCACAGATGCTTTTAGTGCAACCAAGCAACCTCTGTGGCTGTGAAGTGACGTCAGTGTGGAAGTGCCAAAAACTGCAGTTCTTCAGACGGCCACTTGAGCCTGGCTACAGAACGAGTCAGTCTCCATAAGCCCCCATGTTCAAAATGTTATAATGTCCAACTTCACAGCAGAAATAAACATGTTCACCTGTTCAAATGTTCAAAAAGTTTTGCAGAATTAAGAGCACCCAGTTTGTTTGAGCACCCAGGCATCATTCAGCCTGCCTCAGCTCTACCCACGATCCACGTCTTTGCCCAATTTTAGATTGGCCGGAATGCAGCAGAGGCAGGACTGCCAAGACGGCAGTGGCCAGAGCCACCACACTGAGCTTCACAAGGGCTCTTTAGAAATCTGCATAAACCTATACGACATCCATATTTATACTCTCTATGAGTGCAATGTGCAGCAGCAGCACTGGCAGATCAGAGGGAGAGCTGAAAAGAGTACTCCATCAATTTAACATTACACCTCTATAATATTGTCAGACTCATAGTGGACTAGTATCAATGTGGCAGAACCAGAGATATATATTTTTTGTTCCATCTATACTTCCTCTGTGACAAAAACTGGCACTGCTCACAATAAAACTTGACTGCAGACTGCTCAGTTTAATGATCTGGCTGTTTTTTCTGCTAGCAGTAGTTTGGAGCCTTCTGACACTGACTCAGGTGACATCACTTGAGGGAGTTTATCAATCTTCATGCAGCTCCTTCTGGAGACACAAATGGCTTCTTCCATAGAGGCAGTAGTACTTCACAACAATGAACAAACCTTCGATGTGTAAAATCAGAGTTTTACTTTAAATAACAGCCCAAATTGAAAGCATGTGTTGGATAGGTGACGCAGGGAAAGCAGCATGTCACATGAGAATATAGCAGTGCGGCTCAAGCTAAAGCTTCTTTTGTGGCCTGGTCCAGAGGTATGAGGGCACAACAAAAGGATAAGAGATTTGTTTATGCCTAGGTACCACAACCAACAAGCTAGGACCTGAGATGAATGCAAAAGTGAAGAATTTATTGCTCCACAGTGTGTGTTATTTACAACCAGTGTTCAGGGTGAACCAAAGGCCAAAATAATAAACAGAACAGAGTGTATTTCTGACAAGTGTTCTGCAACTGCTAACACTACTTAGGCTAAACAAAACAGGGTAGATATACAGAATGAATGGTTTTAACAATATCCCGCCTACATAAGTACATAGTACAATCAGGTATAATTGTTCATGACCATAAAAATGTTGCCAGGAATTGATGCATGTTTTTTTTATAGAAAAATACAGTATGATTGGGTGGAGCATAACTGAAGGGATAAAGAGAGATGAAAGATATGAATGAAAAACAAACAGCTTACTTCCTCCGGTCTGAAAAAAAGTCTGAGATTTGAGTTGGACATCAACAACGATATTGTTGTGCACTCTAACACTTTATGACAGCACATAAACGAGGGCCACGAAATATGCACAGAAATTATTTATTTAGAGTAACCATTGTATTATTATGAACAACACAAATGTCCTCAATTAATACCAATTGTTTTTTTTATTATTATTTTGGATAAATGAGTAAGACACCAACCGGAAAAAACACATTGTGCACTGTTAATATTTCTGGCACAAAAGGCTCAATAACGCTTCAGATAGTCCTCCAAGCAAATGACCATGCCACTTTTAAATCAATTAATCGTGTTAAATGTTGCAATTGTTTTGAAACAGGTCCAGTGTGAAACTTTGAAACTCCAAGTTAACATGTTTGCAATTATCAGGATTATTTTTATTATTATTTTTATTCAGACAAGTCCTTAAGGTACGATGCATATTTATTGATTGTTTATTGTCTGCAGTTGTGGCAGATGTAGATACTGTCGCAGAACATGCACCGCACCCAAACTTCCCCTGGCCTGAAGGGAACTAAACCCTCACTCCCATTTCCCTGTTTAGTAGTCTTGGCAGGATCTTCCTATAGATGTAAGCCTCGGTTTCTCTCTTGCTTTTGGCATCCACTTTGCCTTTTCCTCCTTCAAGGTTTGCTCCACAGGGGTGTCAGTGAGGATGGTGGTATATCTTTTCTCCCCTGTCTCTGCTCTTTTCTGGGTCCAGCCTTGGGGAAAAGCTGGAGCAACTCGACATGGTTCTCAAGTAGGAAACAAACTTTTGAGTCAGGGGATTGGTGTACTTAACCAAGTGCTTTAGTCTCCTGACCTACTGCATGAACTGATGCAGCCAGTGGGCCCATCACGGACAGTAGATCTTGTGGGGAAACAACAAACTGGGTTAGTTGACCACTAAAGCCATGGGGACTGATGTCCCTCTCTCAAATGTGAGCGCTCCAGCCTGCTTCATTCCTCAGCTGGCAATTATTTTGTCGGGTACTTGGACAGTGACGGTGCTGGTCTCATCGACATTCCACACAACGTTTGTTTGGAAGCAGTGGCAGTCCAGGGCTTTGAAAAGGTCTGAAAGGAAGTTTGTCACATTAGTTTGATTGAAGCTGGAACCTTGTAAGCTGGTTCACGTGCTATGCTGACCCTGTGTTTTTGTCCGCGCACACACCATCAGCCTTAGCACTAAAGCCTGACATGCTCTAACTGTCTGAATGAACTGTCACAATTATATAAACGTACCTCAGGAGGACTCATAATAAATATGTGTAGCCTTTAGCAGATTATCTCTGAGCCTAGCCTCTTGCTCCTCAGAGAACACCATATTGTAACCTGGAGCTAGCATGATAAATGAAACCTTGGGCACCGGTCGAATAGTCAATTTTGCTTAGGAACCTTCCTAACTGAGTGAAATGACCCAGAAGTATTAATGTAGCCGCCGTGATAAGAGCTGTTCGAATTCTCTAACTGTTAAGGAAAGGAGCTTCAATGCTTCCTTTATTATCTCCTTTAGCATAGGATACACCGGACCATCCTTTATGAAAGGAAAGGAGATAATGCCGTCCCACAATTCCTTGCGGCAGCGACAAAAAAAATCATGCACTGTTTAGTCATTCGCAACCAGACATAAGAAAGAAAACATTAATGTATTTAAACAGTGTGATGCAGCCTGCAGCAGAGAGAGCGTGTGAATATGAACATACATGTTGATGTGATATAAAGACTTTGATCATGAAGTGTGTTCTGTTGTTGACTGTGGAGCTGCGTTCACACACAGAGTAAAAACTGTTTCTAACTGTGACATCCAGCGTCCTGCAGATCATCATGAAGTAATCATATATCTTTGTCATAACTTGCTAATATGTTTCTATATGAGTGGACAGGAGGGTGAGCGACCATACCAGCGTAACAAACACTTCATTTGACTTCTGTGACAGGTGGACAATATTCATTTATTATTTGAATTCTGATGTTGATAATGAAGTCATATTTTTCATCGGGTTGTCCATGTTTATATATACTGCGTTAAAAACACAGTAAGAGCGGATGGGGAGAAAGATGCGCGTTTTGTAGTCCATCTTCTGAACTTTGTAGTTTTACCACAGATCACGTCAATAACATTCGCCGTCGCATAATGACATAGTCTAGTGTAAGTGCAGTCAGATTCTCTGAACACCGCAGTCGTCTTCTCCTATCTCCTTATGAATTCTCCTTCACATCTTTCCTTGACCTTGTGACGTTTTCCATGGAGGTCAAGGAAAAGTGATTAGGAAAGGAGCTATTTTCTTTTTGACTATTCGACCATACCCCTTCACTGATACTTAGCCTACAGATAAGCCTAAAAGATAATACATATGTTTACAATCTTCAACAAATAAACATTTCCTTAAAAACAGAAAACGCTTCCGTTTCATAGGTTTTACTCACAAAATGAAAAATAAGACTTTTTGGCTGTCAATTTAGTAAAACTGATCTGGTCTGTCTGATTTTTGGATGTTGACTCAGTGGTGTGTTAAAACCCAGCTCAAGGGGTAAAAGGAAGTAACATAAAACCAGATTTTCTTGGTATAAACAAATTAATTAATCTGAATTTAATGAAATTCAGATTAATTATAACAAAAAGGAGGCGAGGTACTAAGGACAAATAGATTGTTGGAAAAGAACAAATAAATATAATCCCTAATGTCCCTCATGTGGACATCACGGCATGTTTGTGATTTTTATACAAAAGAAAATTACCGCATTCAGTAAATACAGCCTAAATAGGAATTTAAGGCACAATCATGTAATTATGTGAATTCCACAGCCCTTGTTAACAGCTCCATTAATTGAGATTTTAGGCATAGTAAATATTATGTTATTCTGTGGACGTGATCATTTTGGCCTGCAGCAGTTAAGACTGACAACTAACTTTTTCCACAAAACTTGTTAGTCATTTCTCGAAGTTTCCTTAAGTACCTGTGCAGTTCTGTTAATCTCTATGCTAGTTGAGTTTTTTTCTGACACTATTTTTATAGAGTAGTGAGGTAGCTTAGTAGAAAATTAACAAATTTTAAATTTAAAATTTAAAACCTGCCTGAGCTCTGATTGGTTGAACTGGTTTCAACAAAAAAACGACAACAAAGATGCATGTACTATTCGTGTCACTAATAATGTTCTCATTGGCCTCCTATTCTGGCGCCTCTTGATGGTATGGACACCACATTTTTATGACATCTTTTCTGTTATACTTTCAACTTTTCTTCTTTTTCTTCTGTCTGCATCTAATCTTTTGCCATTTTATAATGTCTGACAAATGCCTGCTTTATAAATTGTGTCATTGTAAAAATAATTTTTCACAACCACTACGTCTAAGTCTTTACATTACAGTAGGTTTAAGTGACTATCGATAACTCCACGTTGAAAAATGTAACCCAAAAAAGTATAAATTATCGTTATATGGGGCTAAATTGCTTAAAGTACGGCCAGAGATGCCAATAAATCTGGAGTGGAGAAATTGTGAAGCTGTTTTCTAGCAGAAGAGGCAGAAATTGATTACTTTCCCAAAGCAGAGAGTAGATAACTTCTCAGCTGGCAACCTTACTGACAAATCTGCAGAGCTCTTTCTCCTCCCCTCTCTCCATTTCTCTTTTCAACATCCAATAATTCGTTGACAGAGCACTTTGCCGTGAAGCCTTTTGGTCAGAACACCAGAATAAATAGAAAACAAACAAACAAAAAAAAGTGCAACGTACAGGAACAGTGTAATATTCAGGGAGCTTTGACGGTTCAGCGCCCAGCTGTAAAACTTATTTCTAACTCCAACGCCAAAGCAAAGCGCCTCATTATATTTATCATATACGTTCCAACAATGACCATGAAAGCAGATATGCTGGCCTATATTCAGCATAACTAATGCCCTTTTATTGCATATGACACAGCCTAATGAACACGATGGAAAGATTAGTCTAGGATTTACAAGGGCTGTTTGTCTGTTGTTTCATGCTCCATATGTGGCTGTTATCTAAACAGAGAGGCAGCAGTAAACTTACTGATACTGAAATAGTAGTCATACACTCATATTTTGGCTCCAGGTGCTGCAGTGATGATGATGCAAAACAGTCACACTCCTGTATCAAAACATGTGAAGTCATAGACAAATTTTGGCAATTCATAAGTCAGTATGTGAATTTCTGTAATCAAAGTTGGACACCTGTTAATATTTTCCACAAATACATGTTTTTTTCTTAGATTTTTCCAGCGCTAACACAAATTAAGAACTTGTACATGTTTAACATGTTTTTTCACTCATGACAAGTAGAGGAGTAGGCTCGCTAGTTACTAAGGGTCTGAAAAGTCACTAAATCTAATCAGAGTCAAGAAGTCGGCATCACTTGTGTCTCTTTTTGATTGATTTCATGTATGGGTTTGACCTAGCTTTAAACTGGTGCTGGTGAATTTGAACGTATGGTTACATTGTAACCTTGGTTCTCTGAGTGAAGAGACTATCTCTCCACTCCGTTACATATTTCATATGTACGGGGAATGACCCCCCTGCAGGTCAGGGTACGTGGATACTTCTTTAAGACACACCGGCTCGCCCGGTCACACCCCCAGGTTTACCTATAAAGCACCTGTGCTGCCGTGGAATCAGTGATTGTTTGATCTCCACCTGAGTCAGGGTGCAGTGTGACAATCTGAGAGAACAGAGAAGAGAAAGAAAGTGATTGAAAGAAAGTGATTAACAGAAAGTGTGTGGGTAGTGGGTACACACTAAAAAATGCTGGGTTATTTTCATAACCCATCTGCTGGGTAGCTGTGGATTTTGAGCTTATTGGGTTGTATTTACCCAAGGTTGGGTTAAATATTTTGACCCAACAGATTGGGTTGATATTCGCGGTCTTTCGATTTGGGCGGGCTGAGGATTAATCCCTCTCCGGTTTGAGACCACAGAAATCGATGTAAATGGTAAGTAAAACTTAAATTATTATACAACATCTAGTTTTGGTAGCTTAATGTGGTAACCAAATAGTTGTGCCTTAGTTATTACTTAAAAACTTCACCTCACTCTGAGACTCGAGCAACTAGATTTTCTTTTTTTCCTTCGCTAGCTAGTTATTTTCACCTCATAAAATACTTGTTTCCGTCACTTGTGACACACACTTCAATAGACTATCAAAGCTGTGTGTGTATTCAGTTGTGGTAACGTTAACGTATTGTGTACTGAACCGTTTTTGCTGTGTAAAATGTTAGTCGGTCGGTCGGGAGCTACCCCCAGTGTAACGCACCTCGCCATTAGCGACTGGTAGCAGTATTCCGGTGTAAATTTAATCCATGGTCTAACGCACCGTGACACCGAGTTAACTGCTAGCGGTTAGCAGACTCCACCAGATTCACTAGCTGTAACTTAGCAATTTTAGTAAAGATAACAAACAGCGCAGTCTATTTCTCCGCGCCAGCGCCCGGATTCATTTTAGGGGGGAAGAGACAGATGAGAGCTCTCTCATCGCCGCTGTTCACACATCGGTGGTGCTGAAAATGCACAGACTGCAGCGGCTACTTTTCACCTATTCTTGTTATTCATGTTATTAAAATAGGAATGATGATTGTAAACAATATAATTCAAGCTCTGCAGACACACTAAGTCGACTGGCTTTGTAAAAGTAATCATTAATCTTTCTGTTCTTTCCAAAAGATGGACGAGTTTGTGAGGGAGAAACTCACTGAATGGTCTCTGACTGAATGGATCCCCACTTTTGAAGGTATTTTGGTATTAGTTGTTGTGATACAACCCGACATCAAATAATTGCAGCTATCCATTTGAAACAGTTACATTAAATACATATTAAAGAGCATGGTGCAAGTTGGAAACCACATTGTGTAAATATGTGGGAGGGCTATAGCCAATTGGGATTTTCTAAAGAAAAAATATAATGCTGCATCTTTGACTCATTTTTATAAAGCTATTGGCCACTGTTTGTGAAATGGAACTGCTTGCGGTAGGGATGGGCAATTAATTGAAAATATATTAAATATAATTTAGAATATATATAGGGTTCGTACGGGTGCTTGAAATCCTTGAAAATACTTGAATTTTAATGTTGTGTTTTTAAGGTTTAAAAAATGCTTGGATTTTGACTCTACTGCTTGTAAATGCTTGATATGCTAATCACACATATTTCACAACAAATAGCAATCTCACTCAATAGACCGCTTATTAAAGAGAGAAATAAAATTGTCAAATTAAAAAAAAATGTTAACCGCTCTCTCTGGTGGACTTTACGTGAGCCTTTGCGTGTGTGACGTGACGTCGCCCCCAAGTGGACAGAGCGCATGGATTAAAGTTCTCCGTCGCTACGACGGATTTCGTCATTCAGACTTCGCAGAGGCGATTTATAAGATCAATATAGTTCGGAGGAGAACAAAAAAGTGTTGGCTGATGGCTGATTTTTATTGACAGATTGTCACACTCTGCAGCCAATGGTATCGTTTACAGCGTGTGCACTGACCAATGACAGTGTAGTGTCCCACACAGGGCGGGATCTAAACACGGAGCGGCGCTAAAGTTTAGCTGCTTAGCTAGCATGGAGTCGTCGTGACTGCGTCACAGAGCTGTGACGTCATTTTGAGACTCAATTAAAGTTTAGTCAACATGTGAGAACTCGTCTGACACAGAGAGTCTCCTGTTGTGTGCTACATGTGTGAAATAACAACTATAGTGTGGACTTTGCAGTTTAAAGGGCTTCATTCAGCGGCTCTCCCTCCCTCTGGCACCGTGAGTTACCATGGTTACGGGAACGCCCTGAAACTTTATAATGATAATCAATAAGAAGTTTTTGGGTTAGTGTGACGTACAAAATCATGAATGTAGCCTGATTGTACCTCTGCTGAAATCTTTTATTATAACATATATAACAGATGTAAAGCCTCAGAGCTTCTCTTTGATTATTAACAGTCAGAAAGCTGAGAGCTCACCATCACACTGAAACTGTCACAAGGCTGCAAAGGTTGCTCTGATTGTTATTTAGTCCTGGTGCTGTTTGTTTGATGTATTTTTCTGTTAAATGATAAGAGGGTCACTGGAAACAATATAATTATTATTAATAATAACAATAATTAATGATAATGATGATGAGAAGAAGAAGTAGAAAATAACGTACTGAAGTTCTGTAGATGGTGGATTATTTGAGTAAAACTTGAGACAATCTTGGCAAAAAAAAAAAAAAACAGTATCAATTTGATTTCACAGATTAAAAATGACAATGATTTGAAATGACAATAAAGAAAAGTGTGAACAGAACAGCTCTTTAAAGCATCCTGCTGTAAAACTGTGTGGGTCAAGTCAGGTGCAGTGGGGCTGTAAATCTTTTTTTAGCATGTGTCAAGTAACGTAACCTGTAACATCTTTCACAGATTGCAAAAGATTTTTTTTTGAGAGTGTCGAACCGACATGCCAGGAGGGTGTCATTTTAATGAGCGGTGGCTGGATAACTTAAACTACAAAACATGGCTCAAATGTGGAAAAGATCGACATATGGCTTATTGCAGAGTCTGCAAGAAGGAAATCCAGCTTTTTGCGAAGGGAGAGTCGGCACTGTCAAGCCAATTTATCACATAATGCAATTTACAAGTGGTTATGGTACTGGAAAAGCTTGAAAACTGACCTTGAAAGTCCTTGAAAAGTACTTGAATTTGACCATGAAAAAGGTGTACGAACCCTGTATATAAGACTTAAGCTTTTTAATTATTAATTTCTTGTTTATTTCTGAAATATTAATGAACTTACATTAAAAAAATAGAACATTTTCTTATCGACTACAATGATAGACACTTAAGCCATGTATTTAAGCAATATCGGCACGGCTATGATTGTCTTTGTGGCCTCGTGCCTACGACAGAACCACAGCCATGATGATATACAGTACAACATCACTCCCTCTCATGTGATATTGCTTTTATACAACGGTTCAACCACAGCTTTTAGCAATGCTGAGTGAGGAAATGTTAACAAAAGTTTATGAAATAAATTATTTAAGTATGTTATACATTTATATATTTATCTTCTCGGCGTGAACAGTGTGAATGTCAGTTTGCAACAACAGTTATATTTAGAACACCTGTGAGTGGAGTGATTTTACTGTTGCATGTCCAAGTGATGTTGTACTGTACTCTATCAGCACTCACAGAATGCCTCTCGTCAAATCAAATTACTCAGTTGGAACTAACTGTTGTATAATATACTTTGATGAAATGTGGTGGGGTACATAATGAAAATAGCCGATCTACAAGCTCAATGTGTCGCATTGCGATGTTCATTAATTGTAACTGAGGCAAAAGTTTGAAATAAATGTGATATTGAAGTCATAACATCAACATTTCAATATGTTTTATATTTTGCAGCACAGCAGATTGATAAAGAGTGCTTCTTTCTCTTGGATGGAAACAGCCTGACTTCCCTGATTCCTGTCCTTGGGCCACGGCTTAAATTTCAACAACACCTAAACAAGTTGCTTGAGGTACACTAGAGTAGGTCTAGACAAAATGGGTTACGTGTGTTTCAAATGTAGAAGGTCTTTAGCCCCTGACATAAGACAATATTTTTTCCATCTGAAAGTGATGCACAATATATTATCCACATCAACTTATTTCCAGTGTGCACAAGTTGGGTGCCATCGTTCATTTGACAACCAGAGATCGTTTAGGAGACACCTAATGGGGCACAGTTTTGACTTTGATGTTGAATCAGTGGAAGAAGGTTCTTCAGCTCAACTTTCTGATTGGTCCATATCCCCAGACCCTGAACTCAATGTGTTAGGTGAGGTGGAATGCAGTGAGACTGCAGTGGAGGAATGGGATGAGTTACCGGATGAAAGCATAAAAGACAGAGTTGCACTCTTCTTAGCTAGGTTGAAGGCCAAGTCCTCACATACATTCAGTGGGATCAGGGATGTTGTTGAACACACATCTAGTCTAATCAAAGACATTGTTGATGGTCTGAAGAGAAGAACAGTTTCTTTTTTAAGAGAGATAGGCCACTCTGAGACTCCAAAAGCACAGGAACTGCTAGAGCACTTTGAAACAGCAGCTGAACCATTTCGTGGCTTTGAGTCAGAATACAGGCAAATGAAGTTTTTCACCCAGTCTGGATACTTTGTACAGCCAGAGGCATTACCTCTCCCTGGCTTTTCCCATATACAAGAAACTGATAGAGAGACAGGGACTGTGAAACAAGTAGCAGTTCGGGACACTTTTCAGTATGTTCCCCTGAAAGCGACGCTGAAGCTCGTGTTAGAAAGTCCAGGCACAATGGAGAAAATCCTAGAGTGGCGAAACCGTGAAACTACAGCCCTTGAGGACCTTAGAGATGGCACACTCTTTAGAACAAATCATCTATTTTCTGAAGAGTTGTCTATTCCAATTGCCATTTATGCAGACGATTGTGAGATGGTCAACCCCCTCGGTTCTAAAACATCAGTCCACAAGCTTGGTTTCATTTATTTCACAATTAAATGCTTGCCACCAGAGTATCTGTCTAGCCTAAAGTCTCACTTTTTGCTGGCTGTGTACAAGAGTAATGATGTGAAACATTATGGAGGAATGAATGTTGTTCTGGATCCAATTGTGAATGAGATTAGGGACATGGAACAGAATGGTATTCAGATTGAAGCAAGACATTTCAATGGCACTGTAAAGGTTGGACTGGCCCAGGTCTGCGGAGATAACCTTGGACTCAACAGCATTCTTGGTTACAATGAAAGCTTTTCCGGCAATTTTTCATGTAGAATTTGTCGGGTTCGCAAAGAGGTGTTATGGGAGCAGACCGTTGAGGACCCTTTGTTACTGCGTGATAAGGTCAACTACCAGTCAGACTGCCTTCTGAACAACTCAACTGAAACTGGTATCAAAAGAGAGTGTTCACTTAACAAGCTGCAGTTCTACCATGTTACTGACAACGTAACAACTGATGTCATGCACGACATCCTTGAGGGGGTTGGAGGTTTAGAAATTAAGCTAGTGCTTAATTCATTGATTGAGCAAAAAGTCATGACCCTGGAACAGGTGAACAAAAGACTGGTCAGCTTTGATTATGGGTTTTATGACGTCCATAACAAGCCATCTGAAATCAAACCCCAAGACTTAAAAAATCCTGATGGGGCCTTTAGGCAAACGGCTACACAGACATGGTGTCTACTGAGACTGCTGCCCCTCATAATAGGAGATTTGGTTCCGGAGGGAAACAAATACTGGGAATTGCTCCTTTCATTACTTAGCTGTATGGAGTTAATCTTTTCTCCTGAATTGACACAAGGGGCCATCATCTTTCTGAAAAATCTGATTCAGGAACACCATTGTCTTTATTTAGAGCTCTACCCTGACAGACACTTGAAGCCCAAACACCATTTCATGGTTCATTATGCTAGTGCCATCAGGACAGTGGGCCCTGTAGTTCACTTATGGTCCATGCGTTTCGAGGCCAAACATTCCTTTTTCAAACAGGTAAGCCATGTGACCTGTAATTTTAGGAATATTTGTAAAACCCAGGCCTACAGACATCAGATAATGATGTGCTACACTCTTCTGTCTGGCCAGCTTTTCAACCATAACTTTGAAGTTGGGCCAGGGAACACCAATCTCCTTGGTACCATAGATGATTTTGAGAAGGTGAAATGCGGCTTTGATGGAATTGCCATTTTTACAGAAGTGTATTTGGCATCTTGGATTAAGTACAAGGGTACGAGCTATAGGCCAGGAATGACACTTTGGCTTTCTCACTCTGCCAATGGTGAGCCTCAGTTTGGAACCATTCAGAGCATTGTGGTAATGAACTCAACAGTGAAAGTCATTGTGAAAAAATGGGAAACGACAGGCTTTGAAAGGCATTACTTTTCCTTCACTGTGTCTCCCACCACAGCACTTGATGTAGTTGACATTGATTCCATTGCTGACTATCACCCCCTCCATGTTGTGAGGTCCCACAAAGAGAATGATGATGACCATTACATTTCATTAAGATACAGGAGGTTTTAAACATAGTGTGGATTATAGGGCATACTGTACCTGCACCTGCACCTGCACTTAACATCAGAGCTGGGAAATCTCTGGGATCAGAGCTCAGAACCCTCTGTGTTCACATTTCTTAACCCTATGTTGTACTTAGCTTGTACTGTATATAGCATTGTGTGCACATAACGTCCGAGCTGGGAAATCTCTGGGATCAGAGCTCAGAAACCTCAGCGTTCACATTTCTTAATCCTGTGTTGTACTTAGCTTGTGGCCTTTCTCTCTTTAACCGTTTGTCTAGAGCACTACTCAGTAGTACCTCATTTAAAGCTAATTCGGTATTATGTTCTATAATGAAAATTAATATGGCATGGGATACTGGATGTCAGTGACATGTACATTGCATCTTGTAAGTATACCCAGTGATTCTTCTTTTTTTGCAACACTAACTGTCATGATAAAGCAATAATTTCCTTTTCAAATTTTTAAGGATTCAAGCCCCACACCCGAGCCTTCTCTATTGCTGGATCCCATACCAGCTCCAGAAGGCACACCATGGCCAGAGTTCCCTACAGAACAGTGTGTTTCACTGGAGCAAGGAGCAAGATTTGTGAGTTCACTTGTGCAAGTATTGTTAATTATGATAATAGAAGAGCACCACAGGAATGAGCCCAAAAAGGCAGATGTTCCAGACGTACTGAATTTTACAGGAGAAAATTAATGTGGTTTTTAAATAGGGATTTCAGGTGAATGCATAGCATAAGTCTGTGGTTTACAAAAGTTTATGAAACAACAGCCTTCATCACCATGATAAAAATATCATGCTGACACAAAGGTAGCAGTTTCCATGAAGTTTAGTTAACCACAGGCCTTATGTTAGGCATCAAGGGAAAATCCCCATTCTCAAAACCTATTGACTTTTCCCTGTCAAATCCTGGAAGTCCAGGACTTGCGCCTTCCGACTACAAAAATGCCTCATCCATGCGGTGTTATGTATACTTTTCAAGCTATTTATTTTGAATCGAATAGAATTTAAGTTGAATTTAGAATTGAATTACAAGCCTAGCTACACTAACCCTATAGGGAGGGGAGGGTTACAAACAACTTTGTCTGATTATAGTCCACAGTTTGAGATTCATTCATTCATTCAGATTTTTTTTTCTTTAAAATTCCTTAAGTCTATACTTTTTTTTTCAATAGAATATTTGTGAGATCCTGAAAAAAGCAACTGATGGGAAAGGTGTGGTTGCCAGTCTGCAGGGAAGCAACCATATCTCAGTATCTGAAAGACGGTTAATGGTCCGCATTCTGGTGTCCCACCTCATAGAGCGCTTCGGGGAGAAGTGAGTATTCTTGCACACAACCTCACCTCAAACGAGAGTGGAAGTTACAGGTTCACTGTCTCATCTAGGGATAAGTATTGTTGGGATCTGGGGTGTGATAACATGATCTGGGTTTTAGCAGCAAAACATAGTATTTTAGCCACAAAAAGTATCAGTTGTGTACATAACATTTCGAATATTTTTAGCACTTTACTAGCACAGTTGCACTTTAACACTTGCTGTGCCACAGATTAGCTGTTTCTATGGGTGAGAAGACGTAGTTTAAAGGCAAAGGGCTGTCTGACAGCAAGGTAAAACGCTAAAATGTTTTGCTGCTGGGCTGGCTCTCGTCCAGACAATTGGTTTGCTTTGTTTCAATGCTGGTACTATTCAACTGCTCGTCTAAACTGGGCGCATTTGTAAGCAATATACTGACTATCGTACCTCATAAACCTCACTTCAAAAAATTCAAACCAGCCTTTTGTTGTGTCTTGTCAAGTATGTTAATGTTAGTCGTGTTCATGTTCAGGGTTATCTTCCCATTTGTCAGGATTTTTTGTGTTCCAAGTCTAGTTTGAATTATTATCTTGATCCTCCCTGATAGCGCCTTTCGTTTGCTTTTTTTGGAGAATAAATACTTTTTGTTTGATTACCTTGTCCTCTGAGTTGTGCATTTGAGTCCATCAGAACTGTGCATCATGTCGTGACACCTTTTCAGAAAGACATGATTTTTTTTTTGTAGCGTTAACAAATGCTGTTAAAATGTCTTTTGTCTTAAAGTCCTACTTCAGCTATGAAGGCCAAGCTGGCGTCTTCAATAGTGGAGCAATTTCCATGCCTGAGGGACAGTCACAGCACAGGCTATGTAAGTAAAGTTTCTAACCACACTTGGATTTGCTCAAAGCAAATCTGTCAACTCACACACTTCTTTCCCACACAGCGCATCATACTGTTGTCACTATAAAACGGAACGTGTACATTACTGTGCCTCCAGTCTTTGAAGATGTATGTTGCAAATAGGTTCACCAGGTGGAATATGAAAGGTTAGACCATTTTGTAAGAAATCTGTTACAAACATTCTATTGTGAATCCTACTGGTATAACTCTTTATTTCAGTATTGCTGCTGGTCATTTAATAGTGTGTGTGTGGGCCTGTGTTATCTGTTTACTTTATCTTCTTTAGGATGCATGGTTCACCCCAGGGAGAGCCCACAAACCGGCAACGGGGTTCCTGGAGGAGCGCCTCCGTAATGTCCGCAAGAGGAGTCGCAAAGGCAGCCGGGTGAATTCAGCACCAATACTGCAAGCGACCCCCATCCTTTTGCCAGGTACAGCAAGATGTCTTGGACTGAGGTGGAGGGGACATGTTTCCCTTATATCTCAATCCAACTGATGTTGGATTGGATGTCTTATCACTATTTGCTACAATTCTTTCTTTTCTCTGCCCATTACAGAACCGATTATAACTGGTGAGAAGTGCTTGCAAATGACATTGTGGCTCAAAAACAACATTTGGCCACAAGCTACGGTTAGCCAGTACATGTTGGAGACTGCAGTCCATAGGGCAAATTGGATTCGACAAGATGGGGCCAAGACAATCCAAAATATTATGGCAGAGTTTCCTCGTCTCATGGACACTCCAGGCATGGTGAGCTTACATCTACGTATGTATGTCTATGTTTGTGTGTTGCCCTGTATAAAATTTATACATTTGATTTCGACTTCTGGCTAAAAAAACATAGGTATATAAAAGGAATCTTTCATCCCAAAATTCATAGAGAACCCTATTTAAAAATTAATGGAATAAATAAATTCTTTGAAAACATTATTGTAAAAGAGTTCATGATTTGATTCTACCATATGGGCTTCAACGGGATGGGTATTTGAAGGGTTAAATGCAGAGATACATAGTTTTTTTTAGCTCTTAACTCATACGTAATTCATATTCTGCCAATTTGATTAAAACAAGGCCAGCATTTCCGCTACATTCATTTAACCGTGACGGGCCACCACGGCAGACAACTCTGCTGTGTGAACACAGCCTGCGCTGTGTAGCAGCAGAATGGGGACGGGTAGACAGACCTGCGGCAGTATAATTGATATAATTTCCCCATATTTATTTAAAAATTAAAAATTGCACATAAAAATTCAAAGTGTAGGCCTAAAATGTATATTTATTGAATCCACTCCCACTGGCAGCCACCACGGCTGGAAAAATTTCTAGCGGAAACACTGAAGGCACATAAATCAGTGGTAGCTAAAAGATAAAAGCATTTAATAGTTCATGGTCTTCTAATTTCATAGTTAAAATCAGATAAGTGCATAACTTCAGTTAAAATGCAGTAGTTAAAAACAGGTTCATAGATATAAATGTTACATTATAACGTACCCAGGCGCCTACCCAGAGTAAGGATTTCATAGCTACCTGGGACGGATGTTACATGTGCCTTACACTTTTTTTTTTTTTTGGGGGGGTTTCCTCTCCTTAGATCGCTCAGGATTTTTCAGTGATACAGCCAGAGTGTTCTGAAAGAATGTCTCAGAAATGGATCCCTGAGTTGGCTGAGAAGATCATTCGCATGGCCAGGAAGGAGAAGACTGGAGACCTTCTGGCAAACATCAATTCACTCTCAGCAGGTATTCACATAGAGCTGGTGTAACATGTGACCCCCAACTTTGTCGATGTCAACTTTTTCTCAGTGCAGCAGTGTGAGTTTGAGATCAGGCACGTCATTGTTTGAAGTGACGTCTGTGGCTGTGGTTTTCAAACTTTTAAATATCAAGGACTCCTAAATGGACACAAGTTAGACCACAGAACCCAATTTCATAAGATTTTTGCCCAGGGTTTTCCATTCTGATAAGATTTGTGCTTGACCAAAATGGTAGACATACATTCTGACATTGTGTTACTTCATAGTGAAACAGTAAAAAGTAGAGGTCACACACACATCCCCAAAAAAACATCAAGTTGGGTGCTGGATCTAAAAAAGACTCAAAGTAAAAGCACCAAACAGCTCCCATTAAGGATATTTATTGTGTGTAACGCTTTGAAATGTTTCACAATAAATATCCTTAAAGGGAGCTGTTTGGTGTGCGGATCTTCTTACTTTCTTTGACTTAATGGTGAAAACACATTCATGTTTTTGCTGGGGGCCCCCTGGAACCGTTTCAAGGATCACTAGGGGTCCTTGGACCCCACTTTGAGAATCACTGCTCAGCGGATCCACTGGCAAAGAAAATCCCCAAAGTTACGAGTTAAAGGACAAATTCACCCATTTCAACGTGTCTTTTGATATACAGATATATAATTGGTCCTCACTAATGCTCACAAAATATGACATTTCTGTCTAATCTGTCAGGACTCTGGACAGTTAATTTCAAATTAAATATATTTTTATTCAATATATAATACATTGCTTCTATAAATTTATTAAATTTTTTTTCAAGTTTGAAATTATGTTTGAAAAGACCAAACCAAAAAAAATGTGGATGTCACTGGCTGTCAGGTTTCTCAGCTGTTCACAGTCCTCTTCTGAGACAGAGTAGACATAAGTGGTGTCATAATTTAGTGAGCATTAGTGAAGATGGGTTGAAAATGAGTGAAGTGGTCCTTAATGTTGACAGACGTTTAATTAATGTTATTTTTACAGATCAACAGGGTGACATAGCGCTACAGCTGCTGCCGGTGCTGCTCCCAACTGTATCATACAAAATTGGAAGGAAAGTGTACCGCCCCAGCAAGCTGGAGGTTTGCAGGGCCTTCATTGACATCCAGCCGGTGAGAGACAATGCTTTTCAAAAAATGTCATGTCAAGGACCCCTACATGTGTATTTGGCGTTTTGTAGAGACCCCAAGAGCAGACTTACAGTATATTAAATCTTTTCAAAATTATTCCAAATTGTTCATAATTTTTCAAGATTTGTCAACATTTTTTGAAAGTCAACTCAGCCTTCGCATCACGACACAATCTGAGTGTATAGATCTCATTTTCAAATAAGCTCAGAGTAAAATAGGATTAAAGTGAAAACTTTAAACTACTTTTGCTGGGGACCCCATGGTGCCCACCTCTAGGATCCTTGAGGATTCCTGGACCGCACTTTTGAGAAACACTGCGTTGAGACAATCATCATTAATACTGAGCTGGAATTGACTGATCATTTTGGCATGTACAGAAATGTTCTTATTGGACTCAGACTCCAGATACAGTGTCTGGTACAGCACTGTGCATTACCTGTGGAGTTGAACCTAATCTGTTGGATGAACTAATTGTTGAATCTTGTTTTTTTTCTCTTTTTTTCTTTTCAGCCTGGAACAAACATGGTGGAGTACCTGGCAACCATAAGCAGTAGCAGAGAATACCCTTATGTCCTCATGCTAGGGGAGGCGCATCGGTGTTCCCAGGCCTTTGTGGTAATCAGTGGGATAGCCTTGGAGCACCCATCTCTGTTGGGTGCAGTGGATGGATGCTTTAAATCATTTTTTGTTTTGGATGTGAATTACCCAAAACCGTGTGCCCAGGTTTGGGAATTTATTCAGGCATGCATCTTTGAGATACCAGCAGGTCATGAATCAAATGCCATGAAGTTAATCAGGTCTCAACTTGCTGCGATGGACTGACTGTTTGTTCTAGTTTTACTGATGTAATCTCTCTATGTGGACTGAACATGTGAAGGGGTCCTAAGAACTTTGTTTTTTTTTTTACTTTTTTAATATTTAGGTGTATGTTTAGCACTTAAATCGACTTGCATTATTTTTATGATGCAGCAGTTAAAAATGTATTCAGGTATTGTATCCTTTCCATTCCATTGTAATCCAGGTAATGTGAACTTGAAATGTTGAAATGTTGAAATGTACTTGTTTCGTTGAATGATTTCATGTTTAATAAAAATTTCATTTTATAATACTAAAGTTGATGTTCATTAATTAATGCTAATTGTGCTCTCAAACCAACATTTTGATTTTAACCCACTTCTTTGGTAACATTAACCCAACAACATGGCTGTGTTTTAGCCCATTTATTAGTTAATTTAACCCAACAACATGGTTCTATTTTAGCCCATTTATTGGGTAACATTAACCAAACAGCAGAGTCGTTTTTAACCCATTTTTGGGTATACAGTCTCAACCCAACATGCTGGGTCAAGCCCATAACCCAACCCCGCTGGTCTAAAATAACCCAGCGTTGGCCAGGTCCAACTTTGGACCAGCGTTGGGTTACCCAAATAACCCAAATTGGGTTATTTTCAACCCAGCAGTTTTAAGAGTGTATCCACTTACCTAGTTCATTGGTGGGTGTCTGTCTACGGGCAGCCGCCCTGGATGCTGATCCCTTCCTCTGTTTCTTTCTGGGCTTTCTGCGCTGTTGCTGGTGGCATTAGTCCCAGTGACGGTGCTTCTCATGGGTTGAGAAAGCACGAAAGCCCGGCTACGACGGCTGTTCCCTATACCGGCGTATTGCTTGCGGTCTTGCAATCTAACGTACGGGCAATGACTCCCCTGTAGGTCAGGGTACGTGGATACTTCTTTCAGACACACCGGCTTGCCCGGTCACGCCCCCAGGTTTACCTATAAAGCACCTGTGCTGGCGTGGAATCAGTAATAGTTTGATCGAAACTTGTCTCCGAGCCGCCCTAAGAGCTGGAGAGATAGTCTCTTCACTCAGAGAACCAAGGTTACAATATAACCATACGTTCTCTATCGTCTCGAGACTATCTCTCCCCTCCGTTACATATTTCATATGTACAGAGAAACTCTTTAAGACACCCCGTGAGGAGACGGTGCAGCCCATAAACCCAAACGTGCAACAAACGAACTATTTACAAATGTACACTATTTACATACCAACCAGGTCAAGTCCCCACAAGACACAAAGGCCAAGCCTGAGAGGCAGAGGGCTGCTCAGGTTGGTCCGCAAGATGCAGGATTGACCCAAGAACACAGGAGAAAGGCCCCACAAGACGTAAAGGTCAGTTCCCATGAAAGGAGTAACCACTCAGACCAACCCGCAAGGCGCTAAGCTGATCGAGGGACAACAGAGGGTGGGAACGAGGCACAGCCCAGTTGCCCGCTAACAAGTCCCACCCAGCACCCTTTCCCCAAAGGAAGGGCTGGCTGCCACGTTCAGGCGGTAAAACCTGGAAAAGGTGGACCGAGATGACCATGTGGCGGCGGCACATATGGTAGCCAGAGAGGCTCCCCGCCACAAGGCCCACGAGGTGGCCACACCCCGAATTGAGTGTGCCCGAACCCCGAATGGGACGGGCACCCCCGAAAGCACATATGCCTGCTGAATCATGTCCATGACCCAGTGGGACAGCTAGGCTTGGACAAGGGTCTACCCAAGTGACTGGCGTCAAAAACAGACGAAGAGCTGATCAGTCCTCCTGACAGCCTGAGTGCGCCGGATGTACTCCGTCAGGGCCCTGACAGGACACAGCGCAGACTGACGTTGCTCGGTCTCCCCATCCCCTCCAGAAGAGGGGAGCGACCGTAGCTCTACCGACTGAGATAGGTGGAACTCGGAAAAAACCTTGGGCAGGAAAGCTGGGTTGGGGTGGAGGACCACGCTTGACGCATCAGGTGAGAACCTACAGCAGTCACTTACCCTCCTGGCGGAGGCTATGGCCAGCAGAAACGCCGTCTTAAGGGAAAGCCATCTCAACTCGGCAGCCCCAAGGGGCTCGAAGGGAGGGCGCCTGAGCGCATCAAGAACCACCTCCAGATCCCATGGAGGGACTGTAGGTCTAGTCCTGTGAACCGTAAGTCGCCAAACTGCGAAATCAAGGAGCAGCTGGCCTCATTCAGTGCGTGTTCGCTGCCACGCACCGCCTTAATAGCTGCCACCATACCTCGAAGGGTAACAGCAGACTTGCCTGCGTCCAGCTGGCCCTGCAAGAACAGCAGAATGGCTCAGCAGGCACTGTTGGACAGGTCTCATGTGCAGTAGGGCCAGAGGGACTACCTGCACCATGGCCGCCATTAAGCCTATGAGGCGAAGACAGAGCCCCCAGCTGACCCGAGAATGAAGCTGGAAGTAACCGAGGCAGGCCTTGAAGGCTTGCTGCCTCCTCTGTGACAGCACGATGGTTGCAGTCCTGGAGTCCAGGACTGTGTCCAGAAATGTTGTCACCTGAGAAGGCTGGAGCCTGCTCTTCTCGTAGTTGAGGCGTAACCCCAGGCCCTGAACGTGCTCCAAGAGCAGGGCCACATGACTGCGGTATTGCTCTTCTGACACTGCACAGACCAGCCAATCGTCGAGGTAATTGAGGATCCTCAGTCCCCGCCACCTCAAGGGTGCAAGGACTGCGTCCATGCATCGGGTGAATGTACGGGGAGCCAGGGAAATGCCGAAAGGCAAGACCTGAAACTCGAAGATCCTGCCCTCGAAGCCGAACCTCAGGAAATGCCAGTGCCCCTGCCATATGGGAATCTGGAAGTATGCATCCTTGAGGTCAATAGTGACGAACCGATCTTCTGCAGAGATGGCCTGCCTCACCCTGGGGACTGTCAGCATCCTGCATCTCAGGGGGCAAAGAAACTTATTGAGCCCCCTGAGGTCCAGAATAGGACGAAGCCCCCCACCCCGCTTGGGTACCAGATAATAACGGGAGAAAAACCCAGCCTGGTGATCTCCGTGGTTGACCTGCCGTATGGCCTTCTTCTCCAGAAGGGAGGACAGCTCGGCCCGCAGTACTTCTGCATGGCGAGGGTCGCTCACCGTGGTGAAAATGGCCAGTCTTGTTACACGGGGTCGGCGAAAAAACTGCAAACGGTAGCCCTGTGTCATGGTGGATACAACCCATGGGTCCGCCCCCAAAGCCAACCACGCTGCCCTGAAACGGGCCAACAGGGGAGGCTGGCTGGCTGGGTTTCGGGACTAGTCAGGAGGGGGGAGGTCGCCCTGAATACCCCCGAGCCTTGGAAGATGGTTCCCTGCCTCTCGCTGGCCGGCGAGTGTTTCGCCTACGGAGAGCCTCCAGCCGTGGCCTGAGGTACCCAGGTCCCCATGCCGGGACCTCAGGTGTTGGTCGAGGTGTAGGTGTTTTCGCCTGCCCCAAGCCCTTGGAGTGCCTCAGAAGGCTCCCAGAGACTTCCTGTGTGCAGAGGCGATTTTCCCGTGCCTGCTGCAACAGCCTTGCGGCATCTGGCCCAAATACCGCCGAGGGGTCCACCGGCAGCCTGAGCAGGCAGTCCCGATCCCCCTGCTGGAGCTGGGACTGAGACAGCCACAGGTGGCGTCTAACAACCCAAAGGGATGCCAATGCTCTGCCTGCAGCCTCAGCCTGCTCCTTCATGACTGAGGAGAGGCATGAGGAAGCCGCCTGAAGCTCACCCACAACACCGGAACCCCCGAACCATCCTGCACCTGACGAGACAGGTGACGTACGTACAGGGACATAATAGCTCCAGTGTTAGCCAGGCCAGTCTGAGTAGCCATGGCTCTGTGCAGCTTGGCAAGCAGGCCATCCATAACCCTGCAATTCCTGCTAGGGCAGGTGGCTCTGCCGAGAACAAAGCTGGAGGGAGAGATCAGTGGAGTAAGAGCCGGGTCCACTGGCGGGAGCGACCCGCAGGCAACCTGCTCCTTATCATGCATGTCAGAGAGCCTTTTACATGATGTAGACGGCCTACTTCTGGCAGCTGGTGTGGCGAACTATTTGCAACCAGGTCTTTAAAGTCGGGCAGGAAGGGGACCTGGGAACGTATGGGGCGCACATCTAAATCCTCCTCAAACCGGGAGGCGTATGCTGAGGGATTCTCCGGGAGGGCAACATCCAGGGCCCTGGTTGCCCTACTAATGACCCCGGCGAAGTGGCGGGCCACCTCACCCTTCCAGGTGTCGCCTGGCAATGGCTGCCCACAGGATACATCATTGTCATCAGAGAAAAAGACTGTCTCTACGTCGACGTCATCGACTTCCTCCTCCCCCTCCTCCTCCTCCTCCTCCATCTCCAATACAGGAATGGGATCATCTTCATTTGGAATTATGAACTATTAGAATTATCTTTGTGTCCCAGGTGCTCTTTTTACCATAGCCGGAACAACAGGACATCCTTGCTTTCAAGTGTTGCCTGAAACCACACCCAGTGCCTTATGACAAAAGCCTTAACCGTATATCACTGAAAATAGTGAGATAGCGTGCTGAGCTTGATGAATCTAGTGTTTCTCACAGTGATGAGTAATAGGAAACGTCCGTTTGGAAGGACTCTGAGCTAACAGTTGGAGTAAATTCATCAAATTCATTGCCCATGTCACTATGTTCCAGGCTACTGTTGTCACATCCATTCCTCTGCTGCTCTGCCAGTAATTTTCCACTCTCCTCCCCTCTGCTCCACTCTCCCTGCTGGCCACTCCCACCTCATCAGCCAACTCTGTTCACCTGTGCACTCAGGTGCTCCTCATCAGTAATCAAGCCACTATTTAAGCCTCTCTGGTTAACAGGCTCACTGCCAGATTGTTCTTAGCCTCCATGCAAGACTCTCCAGCATTTTCCCTTGGACTGATCGCCCGTTGCCAGCTTGCTCTCTCCGACCACGATCTCTGTCTTAACCCTTCCTGGTGTTTGCCTGCCGGTGTGGCATCCTGCTGCTATACTGCTGGATTTTCTCAACTTTCTGGAGAGGTTGGACATATCTCAGCCCCAAGAGACTCTGTGTTTAAGCCTGTTTTTGAACTGCATTTATTTTTACCTGTTTGCTGAAAAGACAGAAGAAGACATTGAAGACTCATTACCAAACTATCCTGTGGTCCGGGTTACTGCAATTGGGTCCTCACACACCCGTTACAACTGTAGCTCTCAGTCATACAATCCATTTTCCATTATTTCACCCCAATCACGATATTCATTCGGCACAGACACACAGAGGCTGGCCAAATCTGGAGCCATTAACAAAATGCCAAGTACAAACTGGTATGAGATATTTTTGGAGAACTTAGCCCAGTTACAAGGTGGCCAAAGTGCTGGAATGGTTAAAAAGGAAGAATGTATTGGCTGTATAAAGATTCTGAGAAAAAGATGTTAAGGATTAAAAATGATTATGAAAACATACTTAAAGTTGTCCTCAAGGTTGTGAAATGAGAACACTCTAGCAGATGTAATTAAAAGCTGTTGATACATTCCATATGATGCTCAGATCTTCTATTTTGGTTGGAGACAGAAATATAACATTGTAAAACAAATGATATGAAATACAGCTTGGCAAAAGAGAAATTAGTCTTTTTATGGATGCAGCCAAGACTACAGGGAAAACATCATTCTGTGGTTTTGGATTATTTTTCATTTTTAGCGGCGGATGTCCATCAAGCCCTCAGGCTGTTTTTTGCCGAGGACGATGAAGAAGGTAACGTTATTTCATCTTCATCGTCTGAGGAGGAGGAGGAGGAGGACAGCGGCAATGAGGATGATGAGGTGACCAACCCGTCTTTTGTCTTTTGTTGATGAGAGGTAAGTCACACTAATCATGAATATTTGTAGCTTTTGTTTAGTTTACTGCTGTATTGTAAATGTAATAAAACCGTCTGATGTGTATATAACGTGATATATATTTAGGTAGGTTTATGTGTACAGAAGAGCAGGGCTGAACTGATAAATACAGAGGTGGCTTTATCTGAACTCTCATACTCATTTCAAAGAGATGGATATGCTAATTTTCCTAGAGTTTATTTTGTGTTTTATTTTATGTTATCTATGTTTATTTCTAGTTGTATGTATTTATTTATTTACTTGTAAGGTTTTCTTTTGTAAACTGAGTATTCACATTGTTGTAGGGAGCTAGAGAATTACAATTTTAGTGCCCACATTTGAATTCACTATCCATCATGTGCATATGAACAATAACCTGAACAATCGCTAATTTTTTATTTGTTGTCATGTGTATACAGATATGAGGATAGTGGACCCTCGACACGGAGGCCTACTCGGAGAGGGCGTGGTAGGAGAAGTCAGATGAGGTCCAGATCTCCACAGGCTCGGCCACTCCACTCGCTTGGAGCCCTGGAAAACTGGAAGCGACCCTGACACTGCTCCACAAATAAGCCGCTTCATGCCACGGAGAACACCAGGAGCCCAGGTGGACCATCACGCAGCCTGTACACCTCTGGACCTGTTTCAGCTGTACTTCTCCCCAACCACAGTGCGAACACTCTGCACCAACACCAACAAGCGTGCAGCAAAGAGCAAAGAAATGGGGAAGAAGTACAAATGGGCTGATGTTGAGGTTGAAGAGCTCTACAAGTTCCTTGGGCTCCCTACTTATACATCTCTGGTGCCACTGCCAAGCATCACAGATTACTGGAAACAGAACACCATTACATCCGTGCCGTTTCCAGCTACAGTGATGGCGAGGGACCGTTTCAGGGCTCTGCTTTGGAACATCCACCCCAGTGACCCAGAGGAGGACAAAAAAAATGATGAGAAGAAGGGAACACCAGAGCACGACAAGCTGTTCAGGATCAAGCCCCTCATCGATGACATCCTCAGTGCCTGCCAGGCACATTATCACCCAAGAAGGGAATTGGCTGTGGATGAGAGAATGGTGGCCACCAAGGCAAAAACTGGCATGACCCAGTACATGAAAGACAAACCGACCAGGTGGGGGATCAAATTATTTGTGTTGGCTGACTCAAGCAATGGCTACACAGTTAATTTACAGGAAAAAAAACACACACACAGAGTGTGCATGGGCTCTCATATGATGCTGTGATGCACCTGATCCAGCCATCATACCTCGGCACCGGCTACCATATTTACATGGACAACTTTTACACAAGCCCCCAGTTGTTCCGTGACTTGGCCAACTTGAAGTTTGCAGCCTGTGGAACGTACAGGGACAACAGGAAAGGATGTCCAAAAGGGAGAGAAAATGCTCTCAACAAAAAATCAAAGAGGGGCGCTGTGAGACGGATCAGGGAGGGGTCTCTGGTCTTTGTCAAATGGATGGACACACGGGAGGTGTCGGTGTGTTCCACAATCCATCCAGCAGTTTCTGGAGAGGTGGCCAAGAGGAGGGTGAAGGAGAAAGATGGACGCTGGGCAGTGAAACACATCTCCTGCCCCACCCCAGTCATAGCCTACAACAGGAACATGGGTGGTGTTGACCTGTCCGACCAGCTGCTGCAGTACTACTCCACCCACTGCAGAGCCGCGCGCTGGTACCGCACCATCTTCTTGCACCTTGTGGATATTGCCACCACCAATGCCTACCTTCTGCATTGTGACATAAGTGCCTCAAACCAAGTGAGGCACATGTCCCACAAGGACTTCCAAACAGAACTGGTGTCCCAGCTGTGTGGGGTGGACAGGATGGGCGTGTCCACCAAGATAAGTGCGGACCACATCCCCGTTCCCATTGCAGCGGTAACAGATGCCACCCTGAAAGCCACACAAGGCCGCAGGAGCTGCCTATGCTGCCACCAGGTGGACAAAAAAAGAAACCTAACTCCCTGGAAGTGCCAATCCTGTGATGTGGTGCTGTGTCTAGTTGTGGACAGAAACTGCTTTGCGGAGTGGCACAGATAAAAAAATAAATAACTAAAAAAAACTTTGCCCCATTGTATATAGTTTGAAATATTTGTATATAGTTTGATTATATCTCAATTTTAGCTCTTATATTACATTTGCACTATTTGAGACTTTGAGGCAACACAAAGCACTGGTGTAGTTCTCTTTGTTTTGAAGACTTGCAGGTGACAAGGTAAAAAAACACCTATAAATATACATGCTTTTTATGGTAAATATTTGTATAAAGTATTACTTTATTTCAATTTTACATTTATTTGTTCATATTTGCAACCTATGTTTACTTTTTCAAGTTCCAAAACAGTTCATTGAGCATGTTTGTGTTTTTTATTGTAGTAAATAGTATATTTTTCAATTCGGATTTGATAATTTTTGTGTATTTTTGGGCTCAATGTGTTAATAAAGTAGGTCAAAGTGAAAAAATAATTAGCAGATCATATAGATGAAGTTGTGCTGAAAAAAAAAGATACCTAGCATGGGTATGGCAAACATTTTTTTATGTGGTATGTAAAGGCAAAATAAAAAGTATTCAAAAACGGCCAAAATGGGCTCAGACCCCAAAGGGTTAAACAACAATGGCAGGGAGGATACAGGACACAAGTCACTTTATTGTGATGTGTATTTGCTTTCCTAGGTTTTCATATGGTTTGAATTGCTTGTGGCATTTTGTTTATTATGCTTTGTCAGCTGAAGCAAACCATGTTGCCTTCACTTTTAAGTGTTTGAGAACCGCGGTCTTTTTTACAACGCCCACAAGAGGGCTACAGCGCCACCTGCTGTAAAAATGAACGAAATGAACGAAATGACTCAAAAAAACATTCGTTCAATTTACTGTCCGAGAGTAAAAGATCCGAGTCAGTAAAAAGAGTCGAACTTCCCAACACTATTCTGTAAGAGACTGCACTGTACTCTTTTATTGTACTGCATTTGGGCAGTAGGATTTCTCTGTGAAAGCCACAGCTCAGTGGAACCAGATGGTATAGAGAGGTATAGTTCAGTGGTTTTAAAGTCAAATTTAAAAAATCTGCTTAAAGCTATCAACGCTGTGACCACTGACTCTGCATTATTTGTTTTGCTTTGTGTACAAATATCCTGGCTTTTAATTTGTCGAATATACAAATTAATGTGTCGGTGTTGGTGGGTGTTCACTTGCATAACTATCTAACAGTGGACCTTTAGTCATGGAATGTTAACATCAACAGTAACATTTCTATATCATATTGCACATGGTCCCTTTACAAAAAAATAAATAAAAAATAATATTATGTAAGGTATAATGTATAGTAAGCTGATCATTACAAAAATTAACCATGTCTGAGTTTACTCAAGACTGCATTCTGCAACACATTATTTTTGTAACATTGACCAGCTTGCTGTATATTACCCTGCTTGCACAGCTTCTTGCTAAAGAAATCAATAATTTGACACAAATATATATTTTTCTATTTATTATTATTATTATTATTATTATTATTATTTTAAAAAAAGGTCTTCCTCCTCCATCTATAGAAAGAATTCATAGGAGTGGTCTGCTATATAGAAAACAGGCTATAGAATTCCATAATTGACCAATCAGAATCGATTATTCAACAATAAATAAATGAATAAAATGAATAACACGAAAAACACATGGTGACCTTCATCTTCATTCTCTGGAATAAGTAACTTATTATCTTAGCTGTGAAGAAAAATAATTAAACTCTGTATGTACATTGTCACTTTAGTAATAAGTCAGTTCTCAGAATCAGACTATGTAGCTTGCATATCATCTGGAAAAAAAAAAAAAAAAACTTATTTCACATGCATACATGGTACACATCATATTGTAGAAAATGTTAAAGTCTAAATATAAATGTTATTTTCAGAAGAACAATTATGTTATTAATCTCCCTTGGGGAAGATTCAAATTTACATGACAACTCAGGGTCTGACTGCAAAATCTGCCAGTGTTTTTAATAACAGACGTGAAGGCATTGATGGCAGAATTGTTCCTTTTTTTTATTGCCTGAGGTTTTAACAGGACATTTCCATGTTTACTTAAAATCACTGAAAGCATCATTATTACAAGTGAAGGGATAGCGACACTGAATGGATAGCAGCTGGGTTTGTTTTGGTTGAAGGTATTTTTTACATGAACAAAAATTACAAACATGGATGAGGAATTGAATGTGTTAGGTATGAATGACTTTTAAAAGGATGTTTTATGACAATGGGAGAGATTATAGGAAGGTGGAGACATTCCAGTGTGTTTCTTTTTATCAGTCAGCATAATCTTTTATATTTCTCTTGATAAGTGTAGATATCAGTATATGAGAATATGGCAACATGATTCATATAGAGAGACTTATCACCACTGTCTCTGCTTATCACTGCTAATGTGGGGCACATCAGAAAATGGAAAATATAGATGAAGTGAGCAGGACAAAAAAGACCATGTACTGTCCATGGATTTCAAATATACAGTCAGTTCATGGAATATAAAAATATAATATAATAATATAATAATATATTATTGGAATTCTTTTCTATGCTCGCTTCTGCTGATGCTGTTGGACACCAAACACTGGCACAATGAGCATGACTTTGAATGATAAATATCTAAAAAAAACAAAACAAAAAAAAAACAGGCCAGTTATACACAGTACTTGTGTACTTTTGAAGGACATCTGTGCAAACTGAGTACAGCACAGTGAAATCCTCAGTACATAGTGTCAGCAGCATTGCATAAAGCCAGACATATAGCACAACACACACTAAATAATAATTATAATAATTCTAGGTGGCCAGAGATAGATGCAAATTTAGGCGCATAATGCAGAAATGCTGGGTTTTTTTTCTTCAATTAGGAGGTATGAAGAGGAAAGTAGTTAATTATCTGCTAGCCTCGGATTTAGTTTATTGTATCATTCCCCTCCAAGATTTATTGTTCAAACAATCATTGTCTTCATACCAAAATTGTTAAATCAAATGTATCTTAAGCCTTAAGCTATAGCCACATACTGTCATTTTCATTTTTTTCTGTGGTTGAATGAAAAAGAGTTAGGAATTTAGGAAGCTTTAGAGGTATATCACAACAGCGATGGCAACAACCAAAAACAACAAGTTACCACCAGCTGGATGCTGAAACATCTGTGTTATAAAAGAGTAGTGAAAAACATTAATAACAGTGTTCAGAGTCAGATAGTAAAAAAAAAAAAAATTACACATCCACATGTAAACACACAGACAAAATGTATGAGCACATACATGCAGTCTCATTGTAGGAGCTCGGGGCACAGCAGCAGATGAGATAACACTAAGTCAAAGAGACAGCTCCTTCTTTCTCTGAGTCACAATAAATGTACTAATATCTGCACTCTCATTCTTGCTGTCTCTTTCTCTAACATCCCCTTCTCCTTCTCTTTCTCTGCCTCACCATGTTTTTGAGAGAAAATAGACTGATATTTACTGTCTTACTCTCATTCTATCCTTCCACCTGCTCTCTTTCTTCTTTAATCTATTGCTTTATTTCTGTCACAAATGTGTTATGAAGGAAAACGACCTTTATGAGTTGTGATAATCGCACATGTATGTATTTATATTTTGTTATACTGTATTATTAATTGATACACTACCATATCACTCTATTGATAAAGGGAAATGCTGTGATCACATGCAAATCTTGCCGTCTTAGTCATATTAAAACAATACTATCTGAGTATCATTCACAAATCATCAGCAGAAGTTTTGTCTAAAGCAAAAATGAGAACATATTGTCACTGTCCAAGGTTAACAGACATCTGACACTGATGTGCATGCGTCAGTCTGACTCAGTTCAGAGAGATGACAGAGCTTGTCTTCTATTCTTAAATCAAAACTCAAAATGTTTTTTATCCAAAGCTCTCCTCCTTCCATCTACCCTACATACATGATGGAACAAAACATCTTTTCATTGTTCAAAAAGATTCTAAATGGGTTAGAGTTAACAGTTAACCCTAACCGTAAGCTGAACAGAATATGTATTCCATATATAGAAAATCTGTCTGATTACATGTTTTTATTATCCAGAGCTCGATGTCACCTTTAATCTGTCCAGTTGAGATGTGGTATCTTGCCTCTGGCGGTGGAAACGTGACACTTCCACTTGATTTCAGAGCAGAATAGAAAGTGTCAGCTTTGTGATCTGGGAGAGGCTGAAAATGAAATGCACTTTTGTTCTATTGTCCATCATATCACGACATTAGATAACTGCTGTTTTCATAAAATATCTGCAGAACATCTGTTTGTTTTGTCTGATGAATGCAGACTAAATTACCTGTTTACACACACTATGCTCTGTTTGTGTTAAATGCAGGAACAGCCTGTGCCTCACCTGTGTCTTATGGCTGTAATGTCTAAGGAGCAGGATTGTGTTTATCTTTTGGTTTTACATTATTTGCCTTGTACAGTGTATTATATTTGTTCTTTTATTCTCATTATGTTTGTTGCTCTCTTGTTTGTTTGCGGCTGGGCACTTCTGTCTGCATGGCAAAAAATTAATTACCTGACCACATGAGGAAGTAATGATATGAGATTACATATCTTATATATACATATTTACTATTTTATTATAGATTGCAGGTATTGGTACTGTTTGTGTGCCACGTGCATTGTAGTTTTGTCTAAAAAGACAGGAAAAGAGGAATTGTATATCTCCACAGCAAAAAATGGAGAACAAAAAAATCTTATATAAATCGTCCTCTGCTAAAGCACTGCCATATTTCATGTATGGAAGGAAATTATTACAGGACAAGGCAATGTACCTCGATTTAAGAGGGTGGAAACGATGATGTGGGACCGAAATACCTCCTTTGGGGATCAATAAAGGCTCATCTTATCTTATGTGCAGCTCATACTGCATGCAATTAATGTTGAGTTCAGTTTCCATGGTAGTGGCATAGCTCTTCAGTCTTCTCATAGTTGTTCAGTCCACCACTTTGGTTTAGACTGAAAACATTAGTGGATGGCCTAAACCAGGGATGTCCAAAGTACGGCCCTGGGGCCAATCACAGCCCGCGTTTAGATTTCATGCTGCCCGAAGCTTCATTTTTATAATATATTATTTCTGGCCTGCTAGGATTGTCAAATACTGTATGACTGGAAGATTTGGCTTTTTTGGTTGACATAATGAAGCATTTGAACCTTTAAGGACATAACTGCTGGTGTTATATATCTGTAGATGTGACACAAAATATTACTTTCTGAATGATTTTGTTAAAGACAAGAGCAAGAGTGATATGTTTTAAACTTAAATGTTAACAGACTTTGCATTACTCATAATAAGTCATGTTTACAATGAACATGAGGTTCAGATTTGTATTAAATTCATGCAAGTTTAACGTATTCCATAAAATGTATTCTTTGTTATCTGACTCCAGATGTGAAAGAAAGGAAGAACTGGTGTTTAGATTTGTTGACGCCTGATTGGTTTAGATTTGGTTACATTGTCATTTAAAAAAAAAAAAAGATAATTGTGACAATGAAAACAAAATTGTTACAGAATAGTGCATTTGTATGTAACTTTTATTGGTAATGTCTTCATTTTTAAAATGTTAGTATTAGCCCCAGGGCATCTTCACATTGTCAAATCTGGCCCTCTTTAAAAGAAGTTTGGACACCCCTGGTCTAAACATTTATATATTTTATTATTTATGTAACGACTTCGCTAGTTAATTTAGCACCATTAATCGTGAACATCACTTTTGTTTAAAACAATGGACATTGTACCCGTGACATCACCCATAGGTAACTGAAAATCTGTTGTGAAGTTCTAATTGGCAGGTGGTTGCCGTTAAAGGTGGCTTGTTTGTGACTCTAAGTGGCCACGTTCTTAATTATGCATAAACTGCTTATTTGAACAGATGAGTTCCATAAAAATTCACCTTCAGTACAACTGGTATGGACCTGGAAATTAGCTATAGAGTAAATGTCTACATTATGCAGCAACCTGTTCCTTTTAGGTATAATAATAATAATGCACGTCATATGATGCCTCATCATGGTTGCCAGCCTGTATACAAGGCAGTCCATACACATTTGTCTCTCTCACATACATATTCACACACACTTAGTATACTGACATTGAATTTACTGATTGAAACATGCAACACATATTTTGTGCTTGTATTTCGCAGGGAGAAAGAGAGAGATGAAGACCTCTTGATTAGTATTCAAATGCTAATGTCACACACATTCACATTTGGTATTCACAGGCTCATTTTTAACCGTGCATAATCCTCGACGGTTGCTAACATTTACTGGATCATTTGAGCTGTGCGTGATTGTTCACAGCTGGAAACCCAATGAGAGGACCTTCAGGGTCCTGCAGAAACAAACAGGTTCTTGTAAACTTCACATGCTTCATTTTCCTGGATAATGTTCTCTTATTGACAATGTGTAACATGTTATCAATAGCATGAATAATTCCCAGGATTACCACAGTGTTTGAGATTGTCAATATCAGGAAAACAAATATAGCAATCAGAGTTTCCCGTTGCATGCAGGACACTAATGATGCTGAGTCTGAACGGTTGAGTTTATCCCTTCATTTGTTACACGACTCAATTGAGATCGTCAGTGTGTGTCAACACGGCTTTAGTTGTAGACTCGCTTGTGCTGCAGATGGTTGCTAAACCGTACTACACTATGTGTTGTTTTGTTTGACTGTCACAACCCATTGTGACACAGTGGCGGGTTGCTGTCACAATAAAAAATAAACCCATATTTTTCTGTCATACTGTGAAAATGAGTGCGTTGTATGAAGACATAAACAGAGCCTGTAGGTGGATGCCAATGCTTTAGCAACACAAAGCATACCTGCAGCTCAGAAAAGGCTTTGTGTAGGACTCCGTTCATTTGTTGTACCTTCACAAAACCAAACAACTGAATAAACCATCTGTACATTGGATTCTAGTGATATACAATGAGTGGAGACTGGGAAGCTACCTACAATTCTAGCCGTGCAAAACACATTTTTGGTACTTTCATGGCCAGGCTTGCCAGTCACACCTACAGTGTACAAGATGGGATCAGAAAGAATACCAAATCATTCACTTTATGGCAAAATGAACTGAGTTTGTAGTCCATGCACAAACCTGTAGCAGTTAGACACCTGATACAACTCAATTGTAATGTTAACAAGAGTGGAACATATTTTTTGTATCTGTCTTGTGATTCTGAATCAGTTTTCTGCAATCCTACTGACAGATACACACAACCACAAACAGACCTGAAAACACAACCTCCTTGACGAAGGGACGGACCACAATAACCACAGTAGTTCAGGTTAACGCAGGCAGCAATTCAGAGATCTGGAACCAGACTAGTGCAGAATATTAAGCACAGTGAAGACAGAAGGAAACAAATGAAAAGCTGTGTGTGATGAAGTAAATTTTTTTTTTTTTTTTTTTTTTTTTTTTTTTTTTTTTTTTTTCCCAAAAAAGGGGTGTTTTTTTTTTTTCCCCTGGGTTTTTGTATAAAAGGAGTTTTTTTTTTTGGGGCGGGGGGATAATAACCCTTTTTAGGCTTATTATTTCCCTGATCTAAACTGCATTGATACACATAGATGATGAAGATATATTTGATGGAAGCTTCTTCCAAATCCTTAAAATCCTTAAAATGTCGTTAAAATAACAGTGAACCTGAAACTATGTCTGGAAAGAGAAGTCAAACCAACCACAGCAGACCAAGTACAACACTGACTCAAGCGTTTACAACTAGTAACATTAGTGTGTCACAGTTCATGACACTGTTATATACAGAATGTTACCACAAACAAACAGCCTAACAGTAGATATGCCACAGCAGCCAGTCTTATTCCTCGGAAATAAACTTGTGTTTCTGTAGCAAAGCCCCAACATCACTTTGCTTTTTAACATGATTGACGCTGATGTGTGGCTTAAAGGGAGACGATCATTTATTAAAATGATTATAGTAAATCGCACCGCTCTGACTTCAAAGACGGATGACATTTTCATTCCATGTTTCCTGATGGATCATTACTGGACCATTCTGTCTGTATGAGGACAATAAACTATTAACAAATTGTTTATTGTTGTTATGAAAACTGCTCTTATGAAAGGCTCTGAGAGCCTTGAAGCATCTTGACACTGTACAAGGCCTTTGTTGTTCAATATAATCAATACAATCATCATCCTACTGTTAGGGACTAACTGGCAGCAAAGTAACAAAGCCAAGCAGCCACAGATCTGTGTCACCATGAGTTCAGGATAGTATTCTTGATGTGTTGAGGTGCGTTGTGCTTTGCGTCCTCTTTGTATTTTAGTTATTTGTTAAAAAGTGGGTGAAACTCACAGCAGTCACACAGCGTCTCTCTCCCACGTCTTTGTTATGGATTACATTCAGTTGCAGTGTTGAATAATAATGCTAAAATCTGACTTTTTTTGTCTATGTTCTATGACACTGGAGATCAGTGGCGGACTCAGGCTGATTGAGGGACAGGGGCCAAAAAAAGGACACCATCTATGCTGTGGGGCCCAGTGTGCAGAAAGTCATGAAACAGTTACAAACCCTACATAAAAGTGAAATAGTTTTCTTATGGAAGTATAACTGCTGCACCTCTGTGAAATAAATAGTTAAATAGTTCCCCGTGGGTTTTATTACATAGACATGTGAAGATGTCAATAAGAACCAGCAGTATATCAAATCAAATTTTATGTTACGGTTCACAGTGGGTCTGGACCCAGAAGCAGAGATCAGTAGGCGCCTTCGGAGCAAAACAAAGTTTATTTTAACCAAGAGCTTCACAAAAACAAAAGGACTGGTGGCCGGCACGGCAGCGGGGAAACTCCAGGGCGGAACAAAAACACTCAGGCACGGAGGCAGTCAACTTAGGTACGCAGGCGACGAGGCAGCAAGGTAAGAGAAACTGAAAAAGTACGAGGGAGAAAACACACGTCAAAAACACTCGACAGGACACAAGGCAGTTCACTGGAGATAGTCAAAAGTTAGGTCAGCTCTACCGACGAGACGGAATTATCTGGCAGAGGAGTGGTGTGAAGACCAGATGCTTTATGGAGAGTAGTGATGAGATGAGTGTCTGCAGGTGTGCCTCGTCAGCCAGCCTGCCCAGCCCTGCAGGGGAGAAAAGAGGCGGAGAAAACAGACACACACACAACCCTCACATTTTATTTGTATAGCCCAAAGTCACAAAATACAGTTTGCCTCTGAGGGCTTTACAATCTGTACAGGGAGTGACACCCTCTGTCCTTAGACCCTCGGTTCGAGTGAGGAAAAACTTGCCCACAAAAAACCCTTTTAACAGGGAAAAAAGGTGGAAGAAACCTCAGGAAGAGCCACAGAGGAGGGATCCCTCTCCCAGGATGGACAGACGTGCAATAGATGTCACGTGTACAGAACAAATCAATACAAACGTATTGTACAATTACAATGAATGATAGAATTATTACAGTAGCAGTGGAACCTGTGATAGAGATAGAGAGACACAGATGCACAGCAGCAGTAAATCATTAACTAACTATAAACTGTAATGGAGATATGGTAACAATAATGAGAGAGAGAGAGAGGGGGGGGGGGGTTCAGTAAAGGGAGATGTGTCTGCATCTTCAACCAATACCGTGCCTCACTAGGCATAACTGTCTAGTATACTGAGGAGCTTAGTCAGGATTAGTGTTTGCACCTTAGAGGGCACTGTATCAGGTTTTTATCTTCCATAGGGGCAGCCAGGGGTTAAACTGGACGGCAACGATCTGGAAAGATGTTCCAGACCTTCCCTGTGAGCTGATGTTACTTCATTTGACAACTCCTTATGCTACTGTAAATGCTAAAATATATAATGTAGTGATTATAGGGATGATTAACATGAACTCACTGGCTGGTTTTATTACAAATGATAGCTTCAGTGAGGCAGCTAGTTTCAAATGGCTGTTGCTTAATGTTTTAACCGTCACTGTTTCCAGTATGTGTGTATCTTGGCCCTGTAGACATCTTCAAATCATTTATTTATCCCCTAAACCCCTAAAGCCCCGGATGTAAGACTAATAAGAACAGATAAAAACAGCAAATCCTCGCCGGTTTTCAGTGTCCCCCATCTGCCAAGTCCCACTTTAACCCTTGTAAAGGGGCGCTAAGAGGGCTGCATTTCAAACATGGGGGCACCAGGCTCCACCAGTGACAGAGAAAATGAATGAACACATGAAGGAGGAGTACAGTGCTTCAACACCCCTCATTTACCAGAATTTGATCTTTGGTCCATGTTGTGTCATTGTTCACAGCTCTCCATTCATTTGTTATCAGTGTGAAAAGAACAAAAAGGCAACAGTCTATCTTTATATATCAGACCAAATAACCCAAGCTGCTTTGGGCAACCTGAGGTTTTAGCATTGACTTGAAGCTGGTCAACACTCTTTCTTCATGATAGTTAAAGTCTTTCTTTTACAGCTCTTCCTCACTAAATAAATGACTTCACTACTGACTGTGAAATCAAAGTACCATCTGGTCTGACCATCATTCACACACGATCAATAATCATCACTATAGTAACATAAAGATGATCATCTGGGCTCCATACCAGTGTGTGACAATGTCTGTTTAAGGTCAGATCATTTCGTTTTTCTTTCCGTCCTTAAGGTCAGCCCTACATCAGCTAAAAGGGTTTCCTCTTCATGAAGCTTCCTGAAAAATGATTCAAAGTCAGTGTGTTTGTGTGTCAGAGCTGTTAATGAAGGATCCTGTGGCAGACTCAATAAGAAGCTGCCGTTGCTTCATTTAGCCAAGATTTAAATAGATTTTGGCCTATGAGTTGGCTGCTTTGGGTTTTGGAATACTTCCTGCTGCAGCACAATTTGACTTTGCTCTGATTGCAGTTTACTTCTGCACACTGACGCTTGCTGACTCCTTACAGTTTATTTATTCTACCAAACTATCGTCAAAAGTCTAATCCCACAAGAAATGCATTTTTAAACAATGAATCTGATAGTCAGGTGAAGTCAGTTTTGTTTATTTAATAAAATACTCATGATATGAAAAAAACGCAATAACAGAAAAACAGTGTCAGTCTCATGGACATCATGTCTGGCTTTTCTTGAAAGTCCTTTGGATCACTGAGCAGTGAAGGAGATGAAATACACAGAGGTTGATGCTTCAGCGATGGCTCGTTTTTGTGGTTTGAGAGGCCAAGGATGCCATTTTGCAGTGGTGATAGAATGGCATCAATACCAACAGATCCACTTGGATGATAGTTTTGTAACTTCCTCTTTCTTTACACATTAAACTGTCCAAAAAAAGAGAGGAAAACATTTAGACTGCATGCCATTAGACTCTTCTTATTTTCATTTTCAGAACATCTCTAAGTTTTGCACACTATGTCACAGTCAAAATCTTCGTGTCCGTGGTAGCCAGTACAATCGACCAACTGTCTGTTGCAGATATGTTGTTATTAGCACATACTGTATGTCAACCAAGACATTACAGTGCAGAAATACCAAAGGAATGATGTAAAGGATGAAAGGCCACCATGAAATAGTTTGCAAGCCAAAGGAGTTTCAAATGTAAAGTATCATGCTCAGTTCATAGTCACAGTTACTTATTAAATAAATGTAAGGAACTTTATTAAAACTGTGTTTACATTGAAAAATAAATATGACATTATTGTTACAGAAGTAAAACCTACTTTAATTATTTTTTTGGCCACTTGGGGGCAGCAGATACAATCTGTGAGCACAGCATTGACATATCATCTTTTCTGTTGATACCCTGAACTTTTTGGCAAACAATTGCTTATTTACACATTCAACAATTACAGGACATTATAATTTATTTATAGACAAAATGATGCCTAACTGTTGAAGGTTAGGTCTGATATTCACTCACACTCAGACAGTTTTTTTTGTCTCCAACAACTCCTGAAGGAGTTGATTCTGTCTCTTTAGCTACCAAACACTCTGTGTCTGTCAGCTGTGAATCAAACAGTAAAGTTGCAGGAAATAAAACCGAAACAACGAGCTGAAAGATGCTAAGAAGTTTCATGAAGCTGAAGGAAGCCGTATAATCATGTGATAATTCTCAGTAGTTTCTACACGACTACAATCAACCACTTTCACATTACACATTATTTTATTCACTGTTATTATAAAGGAGATTTGTGCAGCTTTAAACTTTCATATATCAATATCAGTTCTGACCTCATAAATTCAGTATTGGCCAGACTCTGGTAGATTCTGAGGGCCTAATGGGACAACAATCCTGTTTATTCATCTGTCTTTTAATATTTCAGCAATCCTTCAACTTATCCTTGCTAACGAGGCCCCGGGTTCAATTCCCGGCGTCTCCACTGCTTTTTTGGGGCGGCAGTAGCTCAGTCCATAGAGACTTGGCTTGGGAACCGGAGGGTGGCCGGTTCAAGTCCAGCATGGACCATAATATGGAAGGTGGATTGGTAGCTGGAGAGGTGCCAGTTCACCTCCTGGGCACTGCCGAGGTGCCCGAACCCCCCAATTGCTCGCAGGGTGCTTCTGTGTGTGCGTGTGCGTGTGCGCGTGCGCGTGCGTGCGTGTGTGTTTCGGGTTAAAAAATGCATGTGAAAAAAGAATTTCCCCCTTGAGGGATTAATGAAGTATCTCTTCTTCTATCAAACAGTTTTACAGTTTGCTCCCCTTGTAATATGAAGAAGTGTTTTTCCAATGTTTGCCTCCCACCAGCAACACATGCTGATATCTGACCTTGCGTTCCAGCTATCTTACATTTCTCTGAACACTGATGCATAGTATGATGGGCCTTCAGCTGTTCTATCTATAGTAAAAGTTCTCATTCATGTGATGGTACCAGTATTTGGTGCACCCACTCCAGTTCGATTCAATCCAGCTGAGACAGAGATGGAGGAGGGCCTTTCCACACATACGAGATGAGGGTTATAAAACTGATGCTGCGGCTCGGCATCAGGAACATGTCCTTACTGTTTTGTTCATTCAATAAATGGGGCTTTTTACAAAATGGCCACAGACAGGTCATTTGGTAGAGAAAATAGACTGGTCTGAGCATGGCTGCGCACACACAGGACACATTATGGTGCTGTGTTTAGGACCCTCGGCTGTCTCTATTAGAGCATATTTTCTGCACGAGAGGATGCAAAGAAACATACAGCTGCTTCTGAATGTACACTGGAGAGCAGAGCATCCTCGCCACACTTATTTTCTCCTTCTCATGTTGCCTTTTTCTTTTCTCTATCATTCACATCTCTTCTCCCTCACTCCCTTCTCCTCTCACCTCCCCATCTCCACCCTTTATCTCCCGTTACTGGTCTCCCTCATTTGTCATCGTTGCTCTCGCTCTCTCTTTTTCTTTACTCCTCTCTCTAAGGAACCAGATGTGTTCCTTGTATGATTTATTCAGATGCGGAGATTGGGGCTGAGAGAGTGTGCTGCAGGCAGAATGCACTCTGCTTGAGTTCAAATGGTTGAGTAAACTTCCTACTCTCATTGCTGATGCAAATGAGTTGAACTCATTTATATGAATCAGGCTTTTTACTCTTCTTTTGACTGAAAAAATTGCATCAACTGTGTGAACATGACATAATTTTTTTTATTTGCATTGGCCGGCTTATGTTTAAAAAGTAAAAATAAATAAAATTGCAAGTGAACATATCTGAAATATCTTGCTGAGGGTCAATCGAGGCTAATATTAACTAAAGATAAATCAAACAATGACAGATAGTGCACAATGTTTATTTTACACAGTATCACAGTCATACTAGAGCCACTATCTTTATACATTTATGTACAGAAACATCATGCTGCTGTTAATGGACCCTGAGTTAAATATTTTACAAGTAATGGCAAGTCTGGAGTCTCAAAGATGTAACGAATACTTTAAGAGACCCAAATGATTTAGGTCGTGATGCACAGGTTTTATGAGTGCTTTAGATTGCCCTTATACTTGTACAGTTTGTACTCTTACACGTGAAATAGAAAAGGAAAGATGACCATACATATGTCTTGGCCAGACTCTGGTAGAAAAAGGTTAAAGGGCCCTTGAGACTTCAGCTTTCAGCCTACATTAGACGTCTGTCTTTGATTTGTTTTGCCAGTAGAATGCATTTAGGTTAACTGTGCTTCTGTTCAAACACATCAAGGTAAATTGGACCATTTGAACAACTGTGGTTATGCAGTTGTGCCTCTCAGAGAAGACTCTGTTCTTGCAGCTGCTCACTTCCACGGCATTCAAGAGATTTGTGGAGAAACAGTTAAAAGCCCACCAGAGCTAAACTGAATGAAATACAGTCATTGTGATACATACAGACACCCTGTTGCAACTCTATCAAAAAGTAAATACAGCAGCATATCTGAAGTTGAGGCAAAACATAAAAAAACATACAAAACCCCGTTTTGCCCAATAACTGACATGAAAGTACCACAAGCTTTATGTATATATGCTGTATAAATAAAGGTTTTGCCATGAAATATGACTGTGTTTTAATAGTCATATTTACTTTTACTTTTACGGTGAAACTGCCATGGTTTGGCATCTACAGACATTTTTTCATATTGTAAAAAACACATGTTTGGGTTAGACTTTGGGTCATATTGAACCTATCTGAAGATTTGTCCTTCAGGTCACCTTGTGTGAGATGTTGGCTGGGAATTGAGGAGGCACAATAAAACCAGTGTCAAGAATAATTTTCCCTTTATGTTAGGTTAGTCCTCCAATGTAAAAAATACTTTTTCAGGCCTTTCAGGCCCTCCAGTTCAATGTAAGGACTGTGATTTAATCTACTGGAACCCACAAAAAAAAAAAAAAAAACCCCCTAACCTTGCCAACAGCTGTGGGTAGCCTAAAATTAACACATTGATGAATGAAATTGTTATTCCACATAAGGAATAAATATAAAATTACATAAATTACATAAATATCAAGAAAAAAGCAGTGTTAAAAAGGTCAATAGCCTAGCTTTACAGTGTAACCACTATATTAGTCTCAAATCACATATTTAAACTCATTAAACTGCTAATTTATTAATTATATCGATTTCCAAATACATATTAATGATGGTAACCTCGTGGACAAATACATCATTGATTTATTAAACAAACAAAGAGGTGTTTATATTGAAAATAGGTGCCTCTGAAAAAAGGAGCCTCTTGTCTTGTCTCCTCAGAAACTAAGAACAAGTTTTCAGAGAGGAAATGTCTCATGTAACAGCTGTACAATAATGCAATGTTGTCTTGAAGCCCAGATCTCAGGCGGTGTTATCTGAACGGCGCAGCAGTTCCTCTCTGCGATGGAGCAACAGGGCGAGGGCAGTAAAGCAGAGTGTGTAAACAGTGGAACTTGTACGATGACATTAAGTGCAAAAAAAAAAAAAAAAAAAAAGTGTCCTGCTGGTGTAAATCCGAGCACGGTTCCTATTTTCCTGTTATCTGACTCCAGTTTCTGGCTTCTGTCATCAGACGAGACCAACCCTATTTTAGGCTTCAGAGCCCCCGTGTCGCTTCCCACAGGCTGTTAGAGCACATATGGCACTACAGAAACACTGCTGAGGGTGAGATTATCAATTCATTGCTTTGTTGTTTGGGCTTCCCTTCGGGGACACACGGCTTCCTGTCTTCTCTGTTCAGGTATACGTTTAAAAAAGGAAGTCGGTCATGGAATACACAGCTGGTTTGGGGTTAATAATTTGCTGCTTTGTTAAACTGTCTCCTTCAAGAGTGCATGGCTACATCTGAAAAAGCCTGAAATGTATTCATTTAATGGGTGACTGTCAAATACTCAACAGGACGCCTGTAGACTCCCCTTGGCAATCAGCTGAGCCGCTGAGTGGCACACAGACATAATTGTTAAACAGTTAACAGCAGGTGTGCTGGTGGCTTTATCAACTGGGTGCTTTCCATTATGAAGGAAACATGAGAGAGGCTCAATTATAGAATCATTGAACCTCTGGGAAGATTCTCACAATGTGACTCATCCTGTGTGCACAGAGGAGCTGGCTCACAAATATCACTGGAGGGAAGAGCTGATAGTCGAGAGCTGAGATTGTTACAGCAGCATTAGGTACAGGAAATTGCACACTGGTGGCTCCAAAGTGGCAGCAAGACAACTATTTCCCCCATGTTAGCCAAATATCCTACATCCTGTTATTGATTACAGCTAAAATGTTCAGTTTGGCTTATTTATAGCTTTTGCTGGATGAAGAGGGTTCAATTATGTACTGGAAGGGTAATCTGGAGATATCCTGGTGGGGCTCTGATGTATCCGGGTGAAGGCTGAGCTGATGGAGGGAAGTACTCTCAAACACACAGACAGTGACTCAGTTGCAGTTCATACCAAGTCAACAGGAGGGAAATCAATTCAAATCCTACCTTGACTGAGAGAGGTTAGAAAGACTCTTTGCTCATGAGAACCGTGCATGCATGACCCTGCAAACTGCTACTGCCCACCTGACCCAAAAAACCTGAATAAATGTACTTTGTGAAGGTTTGGTTTCTTTTATTTGCCAATACGATCAAGTGAGGTAAGATAAGACTTATAGAGTATAATAAACTAGAATATAGACTTGATGACTCTGCATCGGGGAAATACACTTGTGACAGCAGCTTGTATACGCAAGGTTGATAATAAATTACTCATATGTAAGAAATATATAGAAACAAGTCATGTTGAAGAAAGTCATGAAGTCATGCTGGTGTTAAAGAGTCTGACAGCTGTTGGAATGAAGGACCTTTGGTAGTGTCTATCTTACATGGTGGCAGTAGCAGTCTGTTGATGATGATGGACGTCAGCTTTGCTAACATCCTCCGCAGAAGAGGTCAAAGTCTTCACAGATGATGACAGTGTAATCTTAAAAACAGATATATGTGGATGGATGCAGAATCTTTAGACAAGGAAAGAAGCGAAGATTTTTGGAATCGGTCTGGAGAGTTTGAGTAGTATTGACCAATCATGTTTGAGTGGGCTTTGGTTGCGTACAGGTAGACAGTCAATGTGGAAAACAAAACAGGTGGAACGCATTGGTGGAAAGTGAATCTCAGAACCCATTATTATTTATCTTTTCATTAGCTTTTTTATGTTATTTGCTTTAATTTGCAAATATCTGTTTATAGATATTAACAGAAATCATTCTTGCGTATAAAGTTGCTAATCAAATTGTAGAGGAAGTCTGGGCCTGGGTATCGGTTAACTGTTTTTTGGATATCCACTAGCTACACTGAAAGCCCAACAATGGCCTTTGCTTATCATCATCTTGTCCACAAATGAAAAAAAAACAACAAATAAATAAATAAATAAATAACAGGATCACTTATACTTAACATATTTAATGTTCAAACTTTATTGATTTTTGTACAGAATACACTCATTCTGAGTTTGATGCCTGCAACATATTTTAAAAAAGTTGGACAGGAGTAACAAAAGTCTGTAAAAGTTGCGTAATGCTCTGAAGACACCTGTTTGGAACAGGTTCATTGATAACAGGTAGTAATAATGATCAGGTATGAATCATCTTTAAAAGGCTCAGTCGGTCAGAGATGAGGCGAGGTTCAGCACTTTGTCCAAGTCAAACAGTTTAAGAACAACCTTCCTTAACACACAGTTGCAAAGAATTCATGGATTTCACCATCTCCAACCTGAACATAATCCAGAGAAATCTCTGCTCATAGGGAAAAGGCTGAAAAGGAACATTGAATGTCCGTGACCTTTGAACCTTCAAGCAGCACTTCATGGGCACAGGAACACAGATTGTCCCTGAAAATGCAAGTTAAGATTCCACCGTGCAAACAGAAAAAACAGATCAAGAACATCCAGAAGCGCCGCCGACTTTCCTTTGACTTTCTCTGTAGTAAATCAAAGCTGTCACATGACTGAATGGGGTCATGAAGGAGAGTTTGCTGCAGACGCCTTTAGTACAACAATGCAAGATTGACCTGTACATAGGAGTTTCTGTGTCAGACACGACATCAGTAATGTAAAGTACCCCAGGATGAGATGTAAAACAGTAAAAATGTCCCTTTGAGGAAACATTGACTTTGACATGAAAAGAAAAGGCGGCATGCATTTGTGTCTTCATACAAGAAAACTCCATCAAGGACAAGGTTCACTGTGAAACCCTGTTAGACTGTTTGGGTTATCAGGAGAGCCATGGTTATCATAGAGACAGCACTTTCTCTGCTTTCACAGCCTTTCTCTGGATTCAAAGCCTGGACTCAGCGACGATATCCTTCACACATGAACTGTATCTTTTATCTGCAGTGGGACTGCGCCACTAGGTGTAAAGGGGGGGGGGGGCATAATCACACATGATTGTGTAGTTAAACCTAAAACCCTCAGACAGATGTTAAAAGGAAATGAGGTTAAGAGCAGGTGCGTCTCTGGCATAATCAAGTAGGCAAGCTTTACAGCATCACCGGAGGCGAGATTGTAAAAATCCCCACTTCCATCCCTTCTCCTCAGGGTCACTTTGCGCTCTTTCAAAAAGAATCAGCAACAGAGAAAGAAAAAAAAAGCAGTGAGCTGAGGGATGGATAGATGGTACACAGGGTGAGGTTATTAATTCGGAGCTTTGTTGAAGCCGGTTCCCTCAGGACCACCTGGCTGCTTTTCAAAATGCCTCAACCGAGGTACAGTCAGATATATTAAGTTGTTGAAGGACTAATGCAAAGCAGCTCTGAGGATAGGCCCTCAGAAGTGTGCTTATTCACAAACCTGCTCGGGATTAAAGGGTCAAGTGCTGCTATGCCGTTAGGGGTTATCAAATGGGCAACCTCCATTATACAGATAGCATCGGGAGGGCCTGATCATCAATTCATCACACAGTTAGAAAAGTTTCCCATGGGCGTTCATGTTTTCCTCTTACAAGATACGATCCAACGGTGGTAGAGAGGGCACAATCTCCCACGGGAGTTATCGGTTGCATTTTCAAAAAAAAAAAAACTAGAGCCAGGTAAACACAATCCTGCTGTCTAACCTCAGGCTCAGTGTACTTACATGTGAATGGAGGTGTGCGATAATGCATTTACATGTATCAGACAGAACATCTTTGTATTTCATTGCACATACATCCAAAGGAGGCCTGTTGTCTGCACCAGGATACAGGATACAGTTGTGGTGTTACTGTAAATATATACTGAAACACACTGTATGGAAACAAAGTGTGATTTAACACTAGAACTGCCGACATTCAAACGCCTAGAACTGGAGAAGGGGTAATTTTTACCCGCTGTTGCAACAGTGTCAATCATAAAAAGATGATTTTTGTTGAACCAATTCTTTTTTTAATCTATTTTCATTAAATAATAAACAAATTACAGTTTATGTGCTTTATTAATTTTACAGTTGGTTTTACAATGGTTAACACTGTTGCTTCATAGCAGAGGGTTCCTTGTTTGAACCTCAGCTGGGGCCTTTCTGTGTGGAGTTTGGATCTTCTCCAAAGACATTCATTTAATAATGACTCTACATTGCCCGTAGGTGTCGTCTCTATGTGCCCTGCGATAAGGGCTTGCCCAAAGTCAGCTGGGATGGACTCCCCCATCGTGACCCTGATAAGCAGGTACATATAATGTATGGATTTAATCTGTTCGATCCATTCATCCATTTTATAAATTATTATCATGAACTGTAGGCAAACTCTGGTTCATGTTTCCAAATCCATCTATCTAGCCTAATATCTATTAAATATATCTAGCTATAACTCATGATATGGCAGCATGCTAATCAAATATACACTGTTTTGCCCAGTTGGAATCATTTTCTTTTCAGACACATTCCTCTCTGTTTAAACACATCAGGTTCATCGTGGTTTAATTTTCACTGTGATATGTTTAGAAGAGATTGATCAATAAAGTTTGGAGAAGATACACTTTATCAAGAATAAGTCACAATCATTTCATGAGAAGATGTGGAGGGGGGCATGGTGCAGCAGCTGCAGGGTGGAGGTGTGGGGATGGCCCAGGTGAGGTGATTAGCACACCTGCATCCTGTTGACTGATCACTCTCCCTCTTTAACACAGAGCGTGCTGAACCTGGAAGAGAGGAAGATGAATTGAACACGACACGCGATGTGACGCGACAAGACAGTAGTGCCAACCCCCCAAAAAGCACATTTTTTTTTGCGCAAGTACAATCTTGACTTCAATAAGTAGACTTTGTGAACGGAGGTAACGAGGCAGAGCCCAGTGTGTGGAGTGTGGGCGAACATAAAAAGGGAGTGTAGCTTGTCAAAAAATGGACTGTCATAACTGTTATTGTTCATTTGTCACAGATATGAAGAGCAACTTCTGGTTCTGCCATGCAAAAATAAAGACTGCTGAAGCAGTTGTCAAATTCATTCGCAGATTATAAGGCTATGTTTTCATTTGCAGTTTTTAAATTTTTTATTAAAAATTTGATAACTTAAAAGTCAAACAAATCAACAACACGGCCAGCAGACCTAGTCTGTTCAGCGTCTTGACACATGATAAATAAATGTCTTTGTGATGATCACATTCTATCATGTCATTTATTTTGTAACAGTAAATTATTTCTTACTTTAGGGGTCCCAGTCAGGTCAAGCCTAACTATTTTTGTTTTGGGTTCGTTCGTCCGTTATATATGTTTTTTACTGTCCACAGGGTTAACAAGCATGAACACAACTCATTCCAACCCGTATATCATGTAGAACATCAAACACAAACAGCACTGAAACACAGGTTAAATTGAAAACGGCAGAAATGTATTTCACACACAAAAGAAACGAGAGTTCAATCCAGAAATCCCTCCCACAGATCAGTCCATGTTTTTAGTAGGCAAATCAACAGCACAACAAAAAATAATGAAGCAGTTCACATAAATAATAATCACCAGATTTCTGGGAAATTCAATCAAAATCAAGAACAGAGAAATAAACAGTTCTGCTAGTCCGAGCAGTTTGAAAATAAAACTAAAAAGAACCCAACCAAACAAATGTGCTGCATCGATATTATCTCTAGTCCGGTCCAGTCGAGTCAGTCAACTCCAACCAAAAAAAAAAAAAAACTCCAACTCCAGATCCTGAAATAATCCTTTTTGGGAGTGTGGAAGATGAGCAACAGTACTTCAGAGCGATCGCGGATGTTAGAGGCTTACTCGAATGATGATAAGTTTGAGGTTTGACCATAACTCTGGTTTATTAACTATAATAGCTCAAACCAAACCAATCTTAACATAGTGAATGATCTACAGCATTCCCCTCTGCTTTTTTTTTAACAGAGGGGAATGCTGGGATAGGTGGAGGTGTGTGAGTTAGGAAATGGAAGGGAGTGATGGGATTAGATGAAGTGAAAGGTGCGTCAGGGACAGGAGTGGGTGTGAAGGGAAAAATAAACAACTCTGATCGCGATCAGATCTGCAGGACGATCTTAGTGCTATAATTTGACAAGAGTGAGATCAATTAGTTAAACCACTACAGTGCTAATATTTGAATGGGCCCCGGGCCACTTTGTACTTGAAAAGTTTGGCCCCGAGGTCAAAGAGGTTAAGAACCTTTGATCTAAGCAATGTTTGTTACCCACATCCTTCATAATTCAAACCCATTTTTGGAAAACTCATGAACTGAAAGAAGGAGTTTTATTTTGAAAGAGTTTTATGCATTTGAACACCAGTGACGTAAATGATGATTGATTTGTGAAAATGAGACATGTTGTGTTGACAATGAAGAATGATTCCACAGCTCTCATTGGTGTATACAGTATGTATTCAATGATCACTGTGATCACGTCTTGCCCTTTGGGACTGTGAGCATGGTTTATGCATAACTGTTCATTAGCCTTTGAGAGTTTTATGACATCTCTCTTATGGCTAACTGATTTTTCGGCCCTTTAGGGGCAGCAGAAACAACAGTGACATATAAACTGTTGATATAGCAAACTTGTTAACAGTTGCTTATTTACACATCTAGCAGTGCAGAGCAACATTAGCTTTCATTTGGAGTTGTGTATGTGTCCACCTGATGAATAGCAGTCCAATATTCATTCCTTTTAGGCCTGTTTTTGGTGTCCACCAACTCCTGAGGGAATCTCTGTCTATTTAGCTGCTAAATGTTCCACTATGTTCATCAGTTAGTCTCTAATTGTGTCTGTCTGCTGTTTGGTGCTGAGCAGGTTGTGTACAGTCGGATTCCGAAGCTCTTTCACTGAAAACAGCCGTCTGCTGCAAGTGAAAATAACACTGTGAGAGTGAACCGAGACGGTTAAGTCGTCACAGGGTGGTACAAATAAAGCAGCAGGAGGACTCAAATGAAGACAGTCAAAGCAGATGCGACAGTTCAATGATTTAATGTCCAGCTGAGTGATAAGCAGATACGAATGTAAGTTGTACATATTGGATATTTATAATTGTTAGCGCTAATGCTAAGAAGTTGAAAAATGTTGTTATAAAGTGCATAGTGTTACGACCTCACACAAGGGGTAGGGGGAAGTAACATAAAAACCAGGTGTTAAAGGTTTTAAACAAAGATATTTATTAAATGAAAGATCAAGTTGTCTTGTCAAAAGGAGGTGAGGTAGCAAGGGAACAAAGGGCACACGGATGCTGTTCAAAACAACAAAGAAATATAACAAAAGGAGAATTGTCTTTAAACAGAGCCTATCTTATCTACGTTAAACAAAACATGAAAGAAAAATCTCACTGTCTAATTTAATACTTAATAACAAAAAACACATCAAATAACAGCACCTTTAAACTAATGAATCTAACAGAAATCTGTGTAATCAGTAAACTCTACGAACTAAACTAAACCCTGCCCAGTCCCAGAAACAAACAAAAATAACCTCCACAAACAACAAACGAGTTAACCACAGTCAACATTTACGATTCCAGCAACAAGGCCAGCTCACAAATACAAAAAACAAGCCGCCCTGATAGTTTGGCGGCTCCAGTTTAAATGACCGGGATGCCGGCAATTGGGCCCCTCCGATTGGCGGCCCAGGGAGGATGCCGCGCCAGTCCTGGTCCTGCACACCTCGAGGACGTGCTGCCGAGTGTGACCAGGCAACCAGGGCCAATCAGGCGCCAGTGGCCACACACCTCGAGACAACACTTTCCTGCTGTAGTACATGGAAAACACACTTTGCTTTGGAAGTTTCCTCACTGAGTGAAATGACCCAGACATATTTATGTAGCCGCCATGACAAGAGCTGTTTGAATGTTAAGGAAAGGAGCTTCAATGCTCCCTTCTTATCTCTCTTAGCATAGGATACACCACACCATCCTTTTAAAAGGAAAGGAGACAATCCCACAAATTCCATTAAATACAACATTAAAAAATATGTTGACGTGATCTAAAAACTTTGATCATGAAGTCAGATTTTACTGTACGGGTCTGTAGTTTATCAGTACAGACTGCAGTCTGTTAACAGACACTCGTGTCCTCTATGAAACCTGCTCTGTCGTCACTGTGCTGCCTTCTTATAAACTCTGATGAACTGTTCATGTCTCCTTCCTCTTCATCTCCTGTCTGTGAACACAACTCCAGCAGAGAACTGCAGAAGTGTTCACGTCTGCTGTAGTGAAAAACTTTCTCAATGTTGTAAAATGTTCTTTAAAAACGAGCTTTAAGTAATCCTGTTCATTCAAATGAATATACAAAACATGAAAACCACATTCAGTGTGACGGTCAAACCTTCTCTAACTGTGAGGGATGTCCAGCGTCTCTGCAGATCATCACAGAAGTTATTGAGGTCAAGGAAAAGTGTTTAGCAGAGGCATGGGAGGTGATTTCTTTGACTATTTGACCGTACCCCATGTGTCTGGCTCTGCGCTCTACTCACCTGACCATCATCAGCAACCAGCCCTGCCTACAAGAGCTGAGGACAAACTGTCAGTCCTCTCTGGATCATAGTTTTACCCAACACTTAGTCTGTGCTGCTCGGGTGTATGAAGCTCAGCTGTCTGCCCATCTCACCATCCACCAAACCAGTCAGCAAGTCAGCTCTCATGTCTGGCCTTCCCTCTGCCAGGCCTCCACCTCGATTCCTTCTACCTCCTCTCCCTAGCCAGCTACATCTTGATCTCATACCTAATGACCTGTTTTCACCTCACCTGCCTGTCCTGTGTCTGCATTCAGGTTCAGCCTTAATAAATAATGACAGGCACAGGTGACATGGAAGTAAAAGTCAATCTATCAAAATAAAAGCCAAGAGGATAGAATGGGCATTCTATATAAATAACAAAGCAAAGAATCTATACCAGAGATGGACAGATGAGTCGATCATACAACCTATTGTTACCCTGGTACAGATCATGCCCTTTATACTGTTGCTTGAACTGAATTGAATGAACTGGCTATACACAGACTTGAGGAGGGACAGGGGGACAGACTGTGACATCAGTTTGTGGGACAGACAGCTAAACACAGAGCTGAAACTCATGACATAAATCTGAGGAGAGCTGCAGATTCAGGTGACAATTCTCAGTAGGTTCATCACTCCGTAAAACCGCTTTCACATTATTTTCACATTATCATTCGATACCTCGATGATGGCCTCTTTAACAATACCATTAGGGAGTGTCTGATGACCCAGTGATTAAAATGCATATCACATTGCATGTCATACCACCTCCTTTTCTGCGTAGATAAAGGAAAACAAACAGTCTGGCACCGTGAATTGAAGCCAGTTCAACCAGGAGAGACTTCAGAGTTAACAATTATCTAACTGCTGCATGCTACAAGACCCCACTGGGATATCATTATATTTCAAGGGGGTAGTGAGACTAGACTAGACTAGACTCTGGTGGTGGTGGTGGTGATGGATGAAGAGGATGCTGAGATGTGGATGATGACAAGAGGAGCTGGTTTCTGATAAGCTCAGACAGTGATGCAAGTGGGAAGAAAATGAAAATCAGGTGGAGGACGGCCACGATGAGTCACACTGAAATGACAGCTGACAGCACGGGAAGGAGAACAGGTTTAAAGTTTGACAGCAAAGAAGTGATTGGCCAATCGAGGTCTGTTTACCTAAAAGAGAAAATAGACCTAATCAGCTGATATAAGAAAACAAAAGAGCGAGAGAGGAATGAGTGACATGTCTTTCATTTCAGTACACCGTTGTCTATATTTAATAAATTATGACTCTTTTACTTTAAACATCCTTCATTGATTACAGAATTGTATTTTTAAAAAGGCTATTAATCCTACTTTTTTTTGCATATACTGTCTGCAAGGATTGATGTTAATTTTCAACTAAATTGCAAGTATTAATGCTTCTGGGAGGTAAATATAATACAGTGTGGATTACATATGCAATCGATGATTTGTTCCAATACAGGAAGTAGTGTGATATGCTTACACTGCAGCATTAACTTTTTCAATATTACAGTCTTTCCATAAATTAAATGAAGTGCTTTTAGTTGCATAAACATGACAATAAAAGCACTTTAATTGCCGACAGGGGGTATTGTAAGAAAACAAATAATTCACTGTGAACGTTTTGCTGAATTAAGATGTTTACGATTTGATTATCGTTGTACTGGCAATGGACATTATGTTTATTCTAGATGATTTGTTGTTGCTGTATTGTGCATGACATTTATATGAAAAGACAAACTAGTACTTATCATGAAGCCACTGGACTGTGGAAAAATCTCCCCCCAAAAAATACTTAAATTCAAGCAAAAGATTTGGTGTGAACACACATTTACCCGCAGTGTAAAACACACATGGAACATATGCCAGTGTACATACAGTATGTACAGCTAAATGGGGAATCCAAGAAGGCAGCACTGCGCAAAACATCTCATGTTTTGCTCATCATCATGTTTCCCTCCTTGTAGAGTTTGTTGGTGCACCATGGGGTGTGTCATAAATAAACATCATAATTCAACAAAACGACAGATTCCAGTGTCTAAAGATCAGTTTCTGACATGAGTCAACACACCCAGTTGGTACCATGTTGGTTTTGGTCGTTTCAAAAGGCTACATCCTTAACAAACCCTGCTGTGTTCACTCCTGAGATGACTAAACATGGTTACAAAAGATATGATTAATTTTAATTTAGTTCAATTTTATTTATTTAGCGCCAAATTAGTTATGTCATGACACTTTCCATATAGAGCAAATCTAGACCTCTTCTACTCCTTGTAATATTATTTACAGAGACTCAACAGTTCCCACCATGAGCAAACGCTTTGTGATGGTGGCAAGCAGATAGAAGATACATTTTGGTCTCAGTGCTGAAATCTAATATTTGGTGCTGCAAAACAAGTTTTATGTTAAGCTTGATGTGTGTTTACAGGCAGTTAATACGTAAGGATGATTCAAGACCTGCATCACCCTTTCTGGATTTATTTCACAACAAAGACCAGCATACTGCATATTATCAGACTTGCAGTATGATGGCTGAAATGAACAGAGCTTGACGTTCATTTAGGTTAACCAACAGCCAAATACAGAAACTAAACTGGAATACATCAGGAAGAAGGCTCTGCACAAAAAGACTTGCATTTAAAGCGGCATGTCACACTCTCTACTGCCACTCGCTCTTATCTGCCCTCTGGCAGGCTCGTATTACACAAGACCCGCCCTCTCGAGATTGATGACAAAGACAAATGATAACCTGTGATTGTGACACTATAAAATGTCAGGAAATAGTCAGTTTCCTGTGCCACGCCTCAACCATCCCTCTAATCACCTGTCAAGCTACTTTTACCTGGCCTGTCCTTCCAGCCCCGTTTGTTTCTTGACATTAGTTTACTTGAACTTACCTTTCCCTTCCCTTCATCCATTCCAGTCTTCATCCTTTTACATCCCTACATACCTCTCTCCCATCTCATTACCGTCTAAACCTGTAAGCAGCTTGGATGGAAACACACCTGAGGTGTCCCGTCACTCCATTTTTTGGTCCATCCTCCATGCGACTTCAAACCCCACCAGGAGTGTTTCACAAGCGGAGCTTTTTGCCTAAACTCTAAATGTGTAAACATGCAACATAGTTAAATTGTTTCCTTTTTGGCTGTTTTTAGGAGGTGTTTTATTTTGAAAATCAACCGGATCCTCTATGCCTTTTCTGTGTCTAACTTCCTGTCAACTCAAGCTGCTCGTGCAGGTTGACGAGGGCTGCTCGCGGCGCCGTCAAAAATAGAGCAGTCATGTATTCTCTGCAGAGCTGAGCATAGACCCGCTTCTGGGAGGCTTTTGAAATGGACCACAGGGTTTGAAACATTGAACGGCCCCGACGCACACATGGAACACATTGCATGCCCAGTGGAATTTGGCCATGGGTCTCTCTCTGTCTGGCCTTCAACATGTTCTTCCAGACCAACCTGACCGACAATATCAGTCCTCCATGTTCTTCCCTCCACATTTACATCCAATCATCTACATCAAATGTCAATTGAATCCATAAAAAGAAATGTTGTTGTGGCATGGTCCTCGCTTAGTGTACAAGCAGAAAATCCTCACAGTTGAGGAGCTGAAGGTTCAGCATTGCTTTAAAAACTACTCAGTGATGAAAATCATAATCAATTTTCTATTGTCTAATCGATTCATTTTTTTAAGCTCTACAAATGAATAAATGAACAAGGATAGTGTGGTGTGTATTATATTCGCTTTAAATGTAAGTTTACATTACAGTGGGCCCACCTCATGTGAGTGAACATTCCAAAAAGTTTGAAAGGTCTTCCAAAGTTTAATACTTTGTATCACCAAAAGCCAAATCCTTTTTCAGAGTTCCACTTTCAGGACAGTTTATTTGATCAACAGGATGACGTGGTGCTGCTACGTCATATCACTGCAGTTATTTTACATGTTAATGACAAAAATCTGCAGCTCTTCCAAATTAATGATTTTTTGTGGGTAATCCCTGTGGCTCTAACAGTTAAGACTACATCTGTGGTTTTGGTTCTTGTTCACATGGTGGAGACAATGTCTTTGGAATATGGAGAATTACAATCTCTGAACAGTTATGATGGAAAAAAAAAAAACTAGTAAAGTAAATGAAATTGATTGGTTGAAAGTTACAATTATTTGCCTCTTATTGAACACATTGCTCAGTTGGTTAAAGTTTTAATTATTTGAAAGGTTTCAAGTGAACAAGCGAGGTTGGCCCTGATTTTAACAGAAACATCCAACTAGATGAATCCACTTGTGAAGATTATGCTTTATCTTCGTGGTATTCCAATCTGGATATAAATAAAGCTTTTTTCCATTCCCCAGCAAGGAAGGCCTCCACTTCCTCCTCTTATATAAGAGTGGGTGTTGGGTCTGTCTGCTTGACCATGAATAGGCCTTTTGTGTTCACCAGTCAGCCTGTGGCATTGATTTAATGCCTGTGGCTGGAATAGTGACTTAAAACGAATCAATTATATTTTCTTAAATGTGATTTATTGAATGGATTAGCTGACAGCCATAACATATGCCAATGTTGAAATCACAATTTCTTCTTTTTAAGTTATTTCTTCTTGCAACAAATGGCTTTTTGTTTGTTTTGTTGCCAAGCCTGAGCACACTTGGTTTTCATTTAGTATATTTATTTTGTGTAACACAGTAGGATGGAAGGGGGGAAAGAAACAAGTATCTATCTTTGTCTTCCTGCACAAAGTCCAAACCTCTTCCCATCAGGCTTTCACACTAATGGAAGCATTTCCAGTTTGACCTTAAGCTTGTTAGGCACTGATCTGATAACCTTCAGGGGGAATTCCATGCGACGGCTCAACAGATAAGGGCGTTTTTGAATTCCCAATATATTTTTTTTCACAGAAGTTGTTGATAATAATCTACAATTGTGTATATTCATACTGAGAGCTGAAGTGTTTTGTTTTTCAATAACCGTGGTGCTTTATCTGAGTGGACAAGCAATAGCACTTATATATCACAGGACATTCAAACTCTGCACTTACACTTACTATAGTGAGCACAGCTCCCCCCATCATCTAGGTTTACACTGTTATTGTGGACTAACTCAGTTCATTAAAGACCCAATCTCTTAAACTCTGTGAAAATAAAAGCTCACTGCAAATTAGAGTAGCGGCCAGGGATGAATGTGGAATTTTGGGATTTAATAGGATGAGTAAAGGATAATGTACAGCGGGTTATTGTTGAGAAATAAACCCAGATGGATAATGTAGGACCCTGGAGGGGTCTTGAATCCAGTGAATATTCAGCAAAGCCATATAATGAGATCTGTATCCATCCAAAGACACTCGACCATGAGAATGGCGCACTATTGACGTAACCACAACTCTTTTGTGGTGCTTTACAGCACAGCATAACTCTCTTCAGCAATACTATTGTTATTATTCCTTTATGCATGCATGTCTATAATTCAATTTAAAATTGTATTTATTATTTCTGATTTCAACAGACACCATTGCTGAAGAGTCCAAGACCTTCATAAATGAAACATCCCAAGCTGCATAGAAGAGTTCATAGTGTGTTCCAGACATGGCTGTAACAATAGCGAGACAGCTGGCTGTAATTGTATTGAACAGCAGAGATTCTAACAAAAACTGAATATAATAGATAAGGAGAAAAAAGCTCTGCATTGATTTACCTTTGAACTCCAATCACTTTTTTCTTTTAAAGGAATGATTAAAATCGATGGAGCAAAATCAGATATTGTCTCCTTTATTCCACATTCAGAGATTTGGGTGTGTTACGCCAATAGCGGATAACAGAGATGCTAACAGAGACAGATATTTGACATTTTCAAACTCGTAGTCTTCAGCCCCCCTCGATGCTGACACAAGTGACCACTTGTGGTCATTGTGTAAAATCCCCCCCCCACATGCCCTGTCATTCTGGTGTGAACTGCAGCTTTGTGCTTTTCAACAAGTTAATTGATGTTTAACTGTTTAATTATGTATTAGTCTTCAAATGCAAAGTATTCATCGTCAAACTATGTCAGGACAGTGGCTCTATCATGGCTCTACATCAACATTTTAGTTCATAGACGTCATCTATCCTGTGAATTTAGTCTTACATTGAGTGAATTAATTAGGGCTAATTAGCTGGCCAGCTAACCCTCCCAATGACCGACCTTGCTTGTTAATTTGTATATTATATCTTTGTTCATACTTTCAGATTGCTGATAGTCTTCGCAATTTGACAACACAGTGGCCAGGTCTGGCTAGTGCGTACCATAGACAGTATAAAAAATATGGACGTAGTCTCTGTGATGTCACCCACCATGAGACTCAGTGTGGTGGCTCTGGCTGCCACCATTTTGGCAGTACTGCCTCTGCTGGCCCCCACCTGTCAAAGTAGCAACACTCTTAGTTCTTCATAACTTTAAACAGGTGAGTTATATAGAAATTCACCCTCGGTACAGTTGTCATGAAAGGGGAAATTAGCTATAGAGACCAGAACTGTTGAAGTTGGACCTTCTAACATGGGGGCTTATGGAGACTGGCTTGTTTTCTAGCCTCAAGTGGCTGTTCAAGGAACTGCGATTCTTGGCACTTCTGTGTTGGCTTCACTTGACAGCCACAGAGGTTGGTGGTGTGTGAGTGTTGGTGTGTACCCAGCACATCCCTGTGCTGTTTGAGTCTTTGAATCAAGAACCAGCTCCCTGAACTGACAAGACTGAATGATGACATCTCCATGCATTGCACTGCGGGATGGCTCTGAGCACACGACATCAAACAGCAACGAGGAATCTTTTCCATTACGCTCATTTGGAGACTGAACCATCTGAAGGCAGTCTTATTCCTGCCTCCAGTACAGAATGGAAGACCTGTCAGTGTTATCTGACTTTATTAGGTGAATGACCGTCTCCTTGAAGAGGCTGCATCTTAAAGTCTCAATTATTTTTCATATATTAAATGTGGTAAGAATTACTAACATGCAATAATATACTTTCTGACAGGGAATGAAGATTGATCTATTACACATATTACTGTCACTGAGAAATTATGTTTCTAAACTGTTTCCATAATTGCATTGTGATGAAAACCTACCTGCTTTATGTTCTTAGGGGCGACTGTGGCTCAGTGGTAGAGTAGGTCATCCAATAACCCCAAGGTTGGCGGTTTGATTCCCGCTCACGCTGCTCAACATCTGCTGCCTGGGCACTGAGTTGATGCCCACTGCTGCAGTGAATCTGGCATCTGTCAATTTGAGTGTGTGTTCCAACAGGTGCCAGCCTGGATGGGTTAAATGCGGAGAAGTAATTTCACATTAAACGTGATTCTTTCTGTTTAAATACTACATTTATGTAACATGGTACAGACTCCTGCAACAAAAGAACTTTGGTTACAGTGATTTCGGTAAATGTTAATACCCAGGTGCCAGGTATGTTAATTAACATTTCCTCGTTGTGTTAATTGAAAACGTAATTTGGTTGGCATTATGTTTCCCTCACAACGTCTTTGCTGTTGCAAATTACTTGCTTAAGTTCACCCTATTGTGTGTGTTGCCACCCGCAACACGCTTGCTGCCTTGTTAGCCAAACTCATAAAGGCTGTCTTGGGGCATTGGCTCCTGGTGTCACAGCTTCACACCTCAGAGGAGCACTAATGATTCCTCTGATTCAATTTAATGGCCCTCCTCAGCCACAGTGCATGATCAGTGACAATATGTAAGAATGGAAGAGCGGGGGACATCTATTCAGGAGAGGGCAAAGGGATGGGAAGAAGGGGAGAAAGAGAGGAAGGAAGATGGAGAGAATGAGGAAGCTGAGCGTGAACAGGGCGAAGGGGAGAATTATGTTGACAGCAAAGGACTTTTATTCAATAGAGGGCATGGCAAGTGAGAGAGAGCAGAAGGAGAAGACAGATTGTGTGGAGGTGTGGGACGACACATATAAACCCATAAATCAACCATAGATCCTCCAAGAAAAAGAAATATAAGTTAGGTGGATTCAGTCCAGTGTAATAAAACAGAAAGATTTGAAATGAATTAAATGTTGTTAGAAATGTATGGAGCCCTGCCTGAAAATATTATGAGTATAAATGTTAAAGGAATAGTTAACTATGTACTTTCTTACCCAAAGTTGGATGAGGAGATGGACAGTTAAATGTAGCCTCAAACTCAACACACACAAATTGTCTTGATTACACTTTGTTTTTTTGCTACGGATTATAAAACAAGATATATAACGTGTTTAATTAGTGAGCTTCAGGCTCTGTTTACACCTGCTATTAACCCAGGGCTGGTGCCAAGATGAAGTGGCAAAGGAGACTGTTAGAAAGAGCTGCTCAAGGCTCACAGAGACGGTATTAAACATAAATGTAGTATCCGTGACGTCACCCACAGGTTTCTGAAGAGTCTTTATGAAGCTCAGTGTGGTGGCTCTGGCTGTCACCATTTTGGCAGTCCTGCCTCTGTTGTGAAAAGTGCAATTAGAAGGCGTAGAAGATGCAGTGGGATCCGATGACTCACTCCACATTTGTAGGTGGTCCAGGTTGCATGTAACTACATTCTTTAAACAGTAGGAATGAATGCATCCTGGGCTGCTTGAACACACACAACACACTGTCTGATTTGGTTCACTGTACCCTTTATGTGTGTGGGCTCTCACCTGCTGAGGAAAGCAGATGTTTGTGAACACACCATCTGTTTCAACTGATTTCACCAGTGAACTAAACCCTAACGCTAACCCCAACCGCTTAGTTTCTGGTGTACTTCAGACCCTAACATCTCGTCCACATGTCTGCCTTTGTACCTCAGATATTCTTGATTATAACGTCTCCCAGAAGGCCTAACTCCCAACTACTCAGACTGCTTGCCTAACAGTGACTGCCAAGTACAGTTCTGACCAACTGAAGCAATGAACCGCCCACCACACATCATCCCCAGCTGACTGTGACAAAGATCATCAGCCATCATTGACATGAGAGTAACAGCCCTCTCTGCAGCTCTATATTGTGATGGTGCACACAGTGGGGGAGGATTCTGGTTGATAACCTTAACCTTTGGCTCTCTACACAAAACCGTGTGAGTTGCCGGACACCTCGGGGTGAGTCAATGGGATAATCACTAATCCTAACCCTAAATGCGGTGTCCCCAGACTCCCTTTAAAAACGTGGAATTTTGAGAGTTTTTAGTTGTTGATTTAGGAGAAATTTTATAAACTTTATGGAACAATGCCAACAACAAATTCCTGATTGTTTGGGCCTTCTTGTAAATTCAGCAAATGTTGGTCGCAGCAGGTTGGCTACTACTGTTGATCCTCCGGCTAAAAGCAACAAGCAACAACTTTGCAAACTGAAATGATGTAAGTGCGATCTGATCTGAATTGGTCAATTGAGATGCAAGTGGAGACGCATGTTAATACTAGGTGTAAACAGGGCTTTGGATGTGCTGGTAGGTGGATTTTGTTACTTGGCTAACCAGATCCTGGCAGGAGCTTCTGCATAGACACGAGTGATATCTCCTCATCTGAGGAAATGTAGGGTGCAGTCTTCTTTTTCAGTTTCTGTGTCCACCGATCCTTTCTGTGTTTTTGTCTCTTTGAGAGTGACTGATCAACACCACCTGTTTTTCCCTGTGAGAGCACAGTATCGTTGAAAAGTTGAAATGACGGATCATTTTTCCAAGGTTAAGTGAAACATGTGGACATATGCAGAGCACCAGACCGGTGACCTCCACTCCACAAACGCTCTATAAACCCAGACACAAGCTGTCACACAGCACAACGGCTTCAAGGTAAATATACCGGCTCCGGTTGTGTCCTCTTGTTTCATTCATCAACAGTGTGTCATGTTACATGTAAGCTGAGAAATAAATCTCCACCTCTGGAAGTCGCTCATCCTGATAGACTGATGACCTTTTTTTTTTTTTTTTTTTTTTGTACCTGTCAGAGACAGACACGGCAGAAGGCGACAGCAGGCTTCATATTGAGTCCAGGCTGTGCCCTTTCACTTTCCACGTGAGCTGAGCATTGGTTCTGCACCCGTCCTGAAAGCCAACCTGGTGAATATGTTTTTCCCTTTCCATTTAATAGATGAGGCAGGCAGGTTCAGAGGCAGAGAGAGAGCAGAGGTAGCACCGCAGTAACCCCTCGTAGAGCTCTTGTACTCCATTCAACAGCACATGCTGCATGCACCCACAGGAGTTAAGAAATAGCCTGCTGATCCACGCCCTCAGGATACTGACAGAATATACTTTATTTTTTCTCCTTTACAACACTAAAGAAGAAAAAAAAAAGGATACTGTACTTGCTGCACAGTGTTCACTAGCATTATTTTAATCACTGTAAAAGCTGTCTGTCTGCCACAACCCACTCCTTTCTCCATCATTTATTATTCACCGTCTACGCACAAGCTACTGAATAAAACAGTCATCTGGAGTTTAAGGTGCTCATCGTTGTTGCAGTCTGTGTTTATTGCATTCACACTATGATTGTCTGGGACCTTCAATTCATGTTTATGAATCTTGACTTCATATATGAGGCACTCTGTGTCTGTTCTGACAATTTTTCATTGACTCAGTCAGCTGACTTACATTTACATGTCGTCAGCGGACATCTACTCATGTATTAACCAAAATCAGTTTCTTGGTGGTGACATCGGGTGACAGCAATTCATCACAGAGCTGACACATAGAGACAAACAAGCGTTCACACTCACATTTACACCTACGGGAAACTCAGAGTCACCAATTAACCTGCATGTGTGTACTGTGGGAGGAAACCAGAGAAAGCCATGCAAACACGAGGAGATACTAAATGGACTGTACTCATATAGCACCTTATTACTTTTACGACCACTCAAGGCCCTTTTAGGAGCCAGGGTTTGAACCACTGATCATCTGATTAGTGGATGACTCACTTTACCTCTTAAGCCACAGCTGCCAGAACATGGAGCTCCACAGAGACAGGCCAAACCATTAGCCCTCTTCTGTGAGGTGACAGTGCTAACCACTAGTTACCAGTGCTGCCCTATAAATGACTCTTTCATGCTAAATGGCATGTTTCTAGTCATAACAGCAAATCAGGAAGAGTGTAGTTCTCCGCTGAGTGTCTCGGCTTCCTCAAGTTTCGGTTAGGATGGTGGTGAAGATTATAAGATGCTTTCGGCATCTTGTATTGTGCCTAATTTTAGTGAATCAGAACATATTGGGTATGAAATTAACCTGCACGTCTGGTTAAAGATGCAAACAAACTTTTCTACTGATGTCAGTTTTTAAGCCATGACAAAGCCAATATATGCCGTGCTTCAGACCTTGTTTTTAGCTAGCCGACTGCTGGAAATGCCTCTTGCTATGTCGTAACGCGTATCATAAACTGCCGATTGCTGCGCCACGACCATCTGGTTAAGAGGAGTGAGGAGTCAGCAGTCAGGAGCGGCATAAAACACAGTCAGTCAGTAAAATCACCGCAACCATGAGAGGTCCTCGAGCATACAGTCATAAATGTGCACAAAATATATGAGGCTATCCAGTAGTGTGGGACACACACAGGACACACCATCTCCATGACAGAAGTCTGAATAGAAAAGAAAGAATAAGCTCTGGGTGATATTGTATGCATGTGCATATGTAGTTGGAAGGTATGTATCATACTGTTGACAAACATTATATCACATGATATTGTGACAATATCATTGAATTGGCTAAAAATCCGTTGCACAGACATTTGCCAAACCAGTCAGTTCATCTTTGCCCTCAAAGTCTTTTCTCTTGTTAAACCAAATATCACTGTTTAAAACAATAAAGAGGTGGTTCAGATATTTTGACGTGAGGTTTTAGACGCCAGTCATTGCACTTACAGTTTGGAGAACCAGATAGAAGTTCTGGCACAGAAGTAAAGCAATAATCTAAGTGTATGCTATAGTGAGCATACTCTCACTGCGTTACCTCAGCAGATCTGTGACGTAAACGCTGTGTGCAGCACAGTTGGATTGAGGCACAATCCAACTTTAATGCGTAAACTACCCTTTAAATCTCACCCTCAGTCCAGCTTTCTTTTCAAGTCTGAGAAGCGTTGGGGAAACACTCACTGAGACTGTTTCTTACTGACATTCCATCAGCAGTGGGTGCTTTCTGCCCTCCAGCCTCAGGGGTCGGCAATGAGTCTCTAACAGCTTGGCAAAGCATTATCAAATAGTATCATTTGCTTTTACACACTGACAGTATGAAGAATGGACAGCGTATGCATCACATCACCCATGGGTTTCTGAAGAGCCATTTTGAAGCTCAGAATACTCGGCCCTGGCCTCCACTATGTTGGCCTCTTCTGACTGCCAGCTAATCTAAAAATCAACAAAGATGTGGCTCATTGGCAGACCTGAGGCAGGCTGAATGATGCCTGGGCACTCAAACAAGCCATCTATAATGGCACCTACCTGCCAATCAAAGTAGTCACACTGTTATTTATGCATAACTTTAAGCCTTAATTTAATTTGGTGAGTTAGTTAGTTTGGTGACAGGTGAGTTCTATAAAAAAATTCACCCTCAGTACAGTTGTCATGAACGGGGAAATTAGCTATAGAGACCAAAACTGTTTTTCGTACCAGGCTGTAAACATGTTTATTTCTGCTGTGAAGTTGGACATTCTTTTGATTGTCATGTTCTGTAGCCAGCCTCAAGTGGCCGTTTAATGAACTGCAGTTTTTGGCACTTCCACATTGGCTTCACTTCACAGCCACAGAAATCTCTGCTTGGTTTTACAAGAGTGGACTTCAGCGTTGAAGACTAATAGTCAGTGTTAATTTTGTCACCCATTTTTCAATTTAGTCTTAGTCTTAGTCTTGTGTCAACGTTCATTCTTAGTCTTAGTCACTTTTAGTCTTTCACAAATCATTTTTGTTAGTCATATTTTAGTCGACTAAAAGTCTCAAAATTTTAGTCTAGTTTTAGTCAAACGTGAACACATGGTATTTTAGTCCAGTTTTAGTCAAAACATTTTAGTCTTTTTCTATTTATTTCAGGAATATTTTTTTTGTTTATTAATTCCAGTTCACTTGTGTTCCACAGTTAACATATTGATTAAATGTCTTGATTGAATTGAATTGAATGAATTCATCTTCAATGCAACTTTGCTAAGTGTCTTGTCTGTTGTTTCAATACACACTTAATATGCACTTGATTTCTTTTTTTATATTTATTAGAAACATTATATATATTGGCTACTTGCATGGATGCTAGCTGCTAGGATTAGCTTACCAATGCATTCAGATGCGTGCCAGACCAGTTAGCTTACCTTAATATTTGGGTGGCTGAGGTTGATGTGCCTTTTCAGGTTGGTGGTGTTTTTACCAGCAATTTTTTTGCCGCACATATTCCCATCCGTCATTACGAGGCATTGTGACTTTTTCTCTTCTTCTGAATAATTGAAATGGGACCACACGTCCAGTCTCCTTTTCCTCCCAAGCATGATTACGCTGTCCCTGCATGCTGTTTGTTTTCAAGCCACAGGTGCGCAGCAAGAGGATATCAAACGTGTGGCCGTGACGTTGCCTACAGTAAAAGAACTGCTGGCACAAACACATGACAGCAGGACTGGATGCTGCTTTTTTTCTTATATAGTAGACGAAAACAAGGAGGACGTTTTTGTTTATTTTTTATTTCTTGCATGACATTTTCGTCTCGTTTTTATTCGTCAACAAAAACGCACATTGGCACATTTTTCGTCAGTGTTTTTAGAACATTGTATCGTCTCGTCATCGTCTCGTCTTAGTCAAGGGAAAAAGGCTCGTTGACGAACATATTTCGTCTCGTCTCGTCTGACGAAATTAACACTGCTAATAGTCTTAGTATAAATAATAAAGAACAACAAAAACTACTTGGTTTAGGAGAAAAGTGGATGAGTGCCAAATAGAACCACAGCTTAGGACACATGTTGAAAGTCTCAGTCACTACATTTTTCTTGTATTTTAATCAATACATGCAGAAATCTGCCAGAGGTTAACTGAATGTTCCTATGGAAGCCCAGTATTCATGTCAGATGATGTTGTAACGTATCGCTCTGCCCTGCAGTGAGCCCTCTGACAGGTGACACCAGTCTCTAACCCTGACCGAACGAACCTTTAAGCTGCCTTTAAATCCTACTCTCTCCGAAGCAAACAGCAGATACTTGACACTGCAAAGTACAGTCCGGACTTTTATTACAACATTTGAATGTTCCATGTTATAAGAATATAGCAATTGTTCTTTGTTTCTTGCTGAGATGTTATGGTGAGAAAAGTTTCTTTTCAAAGACGTTTCATCATGTCAGTGTCTTGCCATAATGAGTAAAGAATGAGAAATCAAAGATTCTTTGTTTTTCGTGGTTGTGGCAATGATTTGTTGTATCTTATCAATGAATCACTGCTAATTTCCTGAAGTACAAACATCCTTTATGACTCACATGGTGACATTCTTCGCACACAGGTTCAAATTAAGTTCAAGTCAGCCTTTTGGGTATAACACACGTCATCTCTTGCGCTTTTTGTTTGTCACTTCCTACTGCTCATTATGTTCGGGGGAAAAAAACAACCACCACTGTAACAAACATAATTCTTTCAAATGAGGAAAGTGAAGATGTACTTTTGCCCACGGAGTTTTTAGGTGCAGGAATCTACCTCTAATCACCAAACTGGAATAATTGTGGCAGCGATGCAATCATGAATGATCCTGTAATATACTCATCAGTAAAGGTCGGTCATCTTCCATTCATTTTTTAAGGACGTTTCCTGGAGAGAACTATGTGATTTGGTACTAATTATGGTCAAAACAGACTGAGGCAGTGTTCGGCTAGTTCACTTCCAAATTGATAAATTCCAATTAGTGTAACCTAGAGAGCCTTTTAGTCTCAACTGAACATGCAAAAATGTAAAACTTGTCTACAGGCAAGCATGAAGTTCAATACATATGAAGAAGTATTGTTATTGAAATTGTCTTCAATAACTGAAACCAGAGATATACATCATTACGTTGATATCTATGACTTTTTTTGTAGGTTTCCACTGTAAACCTAAAAATGGCTCCACCAACAAATTGCTTTGGGGTTTATAATCTTTTGGAAGCTATGGAAGATTGTCTTGTGAGGTAGATCCTGACCCACTGGAGAGAGACGAAGACATTGTTGAGAGTTCAAATGTTTGCTCACATCACATAATCACCATCAGTAAACGGAGGGACTTACTTGGTGGATTGAGCATGTTTTTGCGGCAGGCAGTTCACCAAAGAGTCTGCAGGAAGAACTGACTGCGTCACACCTGCGTTTCCAAATAAACTTGAATATCTTTTCTCATATGTTGCCAAAGACCTACCTACAACCACATTACTGTTGTTTGTTATAACAATGTGGGTTGCTCGAAATTTCATCACATTTATCATGTAGCTATACTGTTGCTTGTTCTTAGGAAATATTACAAATTCTTGTTGAAAAATTTTTTTAAAAAGCTATGTGGCCAAATGCCACATATTTTTGGTATCAACCTTGGTAACGACCCATGATTGTACATTTCTGTCTGTTTTTGAGACAAATTTTAAATGAGTAGGGAAAAAAAGCTCATCAGAGTGACAGTTCTCAATGAACTGCAGCAACATGCTAGAATTATACTGGGCTCTAGAGGGTTAATTAGTGTATGGCAAATTACAGACAAATTACTGTGTGGGTTCATATTAACCCTTCATTAAAATCATTATAGAAAGTAGCTGACTGATTACATAGTTATTTTACAAAGCCAATCAATACTGGATTGGATATCTGTGGAAAAACACAGATTTTTTTTGTGCTGCCCCTGTTTTAATTTGTTTACCTGTTACCTTGATGCAGAAAATTCAGCATCGTGAGTTTCACTGAGAGTAACATCAACAGAAGCAATTTGAATTAATTAGTGACAGAAACGTGTATTTCTGTTCAGAAGAGAAGCTCAGCATTGCCTTGCTTTTGTTAGTCACCAGTAGAATTACAGCTGTGAAGATGTAGATGATGCTTCATTTGCACTTGCATCAGAATACAGGAGATTCCTCCCCTCCTCACTGTTCTTACCGTTACCTTTATTAGTGTCTGTTTGTTGGCGGGGCCACAAATAATCACTTGAGGCTCAGCCATTACTCGATTATCGACTTGTATGTGAGAATGATATGAACTTAAATGGTGTAGCCTGAGTTTTTTCATTTTAATTTTATTCCCCTGTTCTTTCCTCCTCTGTTGCTTCTCTGATGTATTATATACTGTAAGCCTCCAGTGAAACACACTTAAAGACTTAAAGACAGACCTTCCTGATTCATCTTTTAATGACACATCACCCTACTCTTCTGATCTGTGTCCATTTAAGAGTTATTGTTCTCAGAGCAGCAGAGTGCTGAGTATAACATAATTCTGTTGCTGTACAGATGAAAGTATGGTTCTTGCTGATTTTTCCATGTGAGCTGTCACAGTACAGGAAATTCAGGAACAGAAGAATTCTTGAACTGAATTTTAGCTGGCCTTTATTAGTTTGCACTGACCACGCCACCAGCATTTATTTGAGACTTGGCCTTTATTTTTTCAACACTGGCTTTAATGTGAGAATTTACAGTATAGTAAATACATACCTTCATTTTATATCATCCTTGTTTTTAATGCATCTTTTTTCATATCTAAATAATGTCCTGATTTGTTTGTGCTAACATGCCAACACATTTTTTATTCTGCATTTTAACATGGGGACTGACTCGTTCTGTGGCCACTGCAGCTTTGGGCACTTACACACTGACTTCACTTCACAGCCACTTGAGACTTTTTTTTTTTTAAATATTGGCTTCCATATTTCCATGTATGAACAGTATATTAAAGACATATCTTCTTTCTCCATTTTCCCTTTTTTATGTATGTTTTTTCATAATTTAGTAGAAGTAATTGTTTTATTTTCCTGTCAACACTTCCTCTATGTGTACCTGTTGACTTAGTTTGATACATATATTACAGCGATCACAATCTTCCCCTAATACTCGCACTGTTTGCTGCCACAACTCCCTTCACCTCTCCAACATCCTCCTTCAGCGCTAACTTTTTAGTTTTGTTAATTTAACCAAATTTCATGTTCTTGCATGTGAATTATTAAAGGGGTTTAGAATTAATTTGTTTTCTCGTAGCTGCTTGGATTCTTTGTGGGTGGCTGGGGAGCTTTTCGGGTTTTTATTTGAGAATTTACAGTGTGGTGATAATACTATCATGCTAGCATTACCAAATGCAAGTGAAAGCTGATCATTCTTCTACATGGTAATGTTGAACACACATCTTTACACATGTAAAGACATCCAACATGAATAGAGTCAGTTCAAAAGCATCACTCCAGGTGTTCACGAGTGTCTCGCCGTAAGACTCTCACCTTTGTGTTAATCCATCCTGAACTCGACCTGCTTCCTCTCAGATCCAACTAATGTCCCAGCTCACTCCTGTTCCCCTCCATTTCTCCCCCATCTTCATCCCGTCTTTCATCTCTCTAACCCTCTCCTGCTCCACTGTCGTTCTCTGTATTAAGATCAATGCGTTTCGGCTGAGAGGGAACGTCTGCCGGGTTGTGAGCAGCTCCGCTTAACCTCCTGTAGGGCCTCGCTGTAGCCTGCTCCATCACACACACACACACACACACACACACACACACACACACACACACACACACACATCTCTGCACAGAGAGGCAGACACACTTCGACAAACCTGCAGGCACGTACAGACAGACACACACACACCAGTGTGCAGTCACGTGTGCACATTGTGACATGCTGATGAGTGTGTGTGTGTGTGTGTGTGTGTGTGTGCACAAAGATTTAATCTCACTCTCTCACACACACACACACACACACACACACACACACACACATTCACAAACTGAATCACAGAGGCAGGCAGAAAGGTTACATTGATCTTAGTCATGGGTGAGATTGCAAAAGCCTTCATCCCTCATCTCTATCTCTCTCCGCCTCATTCTCCCTCTCTCCCTCTGCATGTCCACACCTCGCTCGCCCGCGCTTCCTGTTCTGTTTTTTTGGCCTCCTTCTCTCCCTCTTTCCACCCCCCCGCCACTCTCCCCCATCCTCCCCCGTCTCTCCCTTCTCCTCTCCCTCTGTCTTTCTTTCATTTTCCTCTCCCTCTATCCCTTCCTCCTTCATCCTCCTCCTCCTCCCTGAGTGCTGGTAATATTCGCTATAAATCATGACCACTGTGACACACACCCAAACACACTCTCTGCAAGACAGCACACTCAAACACACACATTCACTGCGACAGACGGCTTGCTTACGTTGTTTGCCATGCATAACTATGCATTGGCTTGTGATGTGTGTGTGTGTGTGTGTGTGTGTGTGTGTGTGTGTGTGTGTGTGTGTGTGTGCAAGCGCAGTAAAGATCCAAATGATTTAGCTTCGTAGTCAAATAGCCGCATTATTCATCAACGTGCACACACACACACACACACACACACAAACACACACAGAGATAATCATCACATCTTCTGAGACAACACTGAAGTTCCTCTTATAATAACTTGCCACTATTCAACCAGGCCATTGAGTTGGAAGCAGACAGATTTCTGTGATGAGATTCTCAGCTCCAGAACGTGATCAGAGTTCAGATTTCTTTTCCCGCTCCTAAAGGATGAAACGCCTTTAAAAAAAAAAAAAAAAAGTAATTTGAGGCTGGTATTTAGGCACAGCACGCAAGAAGGGCCTTTCAAAGCGATGCCATGTTGAATGAAGTCGAGGTTAAACTATGATTCATTGGGTTTTATTGATTTTCAGGGCAAGCGTGCAATAATACTGATTTGAATAATTTCACCAATTTCTTGTCTTTCTGTGATTTTCTCCTTGCAGAATGACCTCATTCGGCAGTTCCTAGAAATGCAGAGAAGTAAGGAACATTAAAACGTTCTCAATAGAACAGTTCAGTTTGTGTCTTACTTGCATGGTTTTGCTCATCGTTACTATCGGTTTTTGATGACATTGCATTGTGTTCTTTTCGTTACCAAAAACTTTGATGAAAAATATTCGTCAAACAACCTTTTTTTTTTCCCAGAGAAGAGCTAAAAATAACAACTATTTAGTTTTGTTGACAAGACAGGATGTGGTGGTGTGGTGGTGTGATGTGTAGGTCAGACCTGCACCTACCTGAGAAAGTTTATCTGAAACACTTTAACTGGAGATAAAACCAAAAATGTCTCACTCTCAGATCACAGCATATCATTTAGTGCAATGCTGTCATGACCGATAAATAATACAAGGAAATACACACTGGCAATGTGTACACGTCACAACCCACCACCACCCACAATGTACCCATAATTTTCCCATAAACCCATAAGGTCCACACGCAGGCGGCATAATGACACACATCATCGCGTGCAGCATACAAGCAGTGCTGGTAATTACAAAATAAATGTAATAGTAATCTGTTATATTTACTAATATATAAGTATGTAATTCAATTAGTTCCTAATCAAAATGTTGGTGATTACAAACGAGTTACATCTAAATATATTTTGCATATTATATTTTTTGTCAATTTAATATAAATAGGTGGAATATAAAATTAATTTGCATCTTTTCACTTTTCATTCTGTCTCCGTTTGGTGTATTTCTGGTTAATGTGTGTCAGCAAAGCCAGTGGGAGAAATCTGAGTGAAACACCATCAAAGGTAGGATGACACAAGGAGCTGTCCATATGTCTAAACAGACTCCAAAAAAACTATGCTAACAATAAGAGTGCATACTGGCCAATGACAGTATGCACTCTTATTGTTAGCATAGTTTTTGATTGGTCGATTTGATGCACAATGTTGACTACCTGTTGTGAGGTTTACACTGCCCGGTGTTTTTAGGACTTTTCGGCTCTATTACTGAGTTTAGAACTTGTTAGAGGGGAGTCACCTTCCCAACACTGAGGGCCTCCTTTCCTATTATAGAAATATTTCAGTAACTTGCCCTAATTTAAATGAAAGACCATGATCTCACGCCTATAAACTGACCCTATATGTCTGAGTCTACCCACAGTAAATTATGTTTCCCTATAGATATACCCTAATGCATATTTGAGGAGCAGTTGACTTATATAACAGCAATAATTCAGAAAAAAAAAGACTTTAGCTGGAGCGTTGGATAATTAAATGATGTCAGCGATGGACGCTCCAGCAGAGAGGCCTGTGACAATGATTAACCAGCCGAAGTAAAGGTACTCAGTCATGCCATACATTAAACGGGAACTACATGGACACACTGCAGCCAATCGGATTCCAGTCTATCTGTGACCATTGCCCCAGAAACGACCTCCATGCCTATATGCAGGATTTTTTCATTCATAGCTTCTCCTTATAGCGTGACCTTAACGTCTGTTTCAATCTCATCATATTACTGCAGCTCTCACAGCTAGAGTTGCCAGAGTGCACCCAGCTGTGCATCAATATGTGACATGACGCCTGCAGTCGGGGGATAAAATCCTCCGCAGGGCAACGTTCACACACACACACACACACACACACACACACACACACACACACACACACACACATTTGTCTTGTAATTTGCGAGGGGCCTTGTGTTGACTACTTTCCCTGAGGCTAACCTTAACCCTCACCTTTCACTGAATGCTGTGTTACATACTGTATGAAGTCATAAGTCAGAAAGCAAGTCGTTTTTTTTTTTTTTTTTTTTTCTTACAGCCTCCTGTGGCTCAGTTTGGGGAAAATAGCCCGGGGAGAAACAAGGATGCCTGTGATTCCCATCCCTGCCTGTTATGTTGTTTTCAACTATCAGAGTTTTGTTTAAAAGTATGAATTCACAGCAGACGATGACACAGATTGCTTTTTCTCCTTTCACTTATAAAAAATTCCGCGCAGCAGCATTTCAAGGTTATGAAGTTGTATAGCAGTGGAGTATGTGATGCACTGACTGAGGTTTGGAACACTGGTGAGCTCAGAGGTAGGCAACCTGCAGCTCTGTGGCCCATCTCCAGGGGCTCCCTGTGGCTTCCACAAAAAGTTCTATGGAAATGAATAACGGTTATTTCTTGTTTGCTCACTAGTTAGCATAAAATGGAAAATAAAAGTTGACTTTTCAAATTTAGTAGGACAGTTCAGATTTCTTTTTGCTAACATAATAAACTCGACTAATAATGTGGACACATGGATATTAAATGTATCTGGGGGTGCAGTGTATAGGGTTAGGGTTACCCAACCACTTAAACACACAAGCTTTTCTCCTGAAAACATTCCTGTGACAATGACTATGACAATAGCAAAGTGCATTTTGGGGGTAATATAATGATACCTGGATTATGTTTTATACCATCATATGGGATATTTTCCTAAGCTTTCTGCAGGTTTCATGCCATCTTGAACAAAGACAGTTATTAAATTAAATTAAATTAAGCAATATTACACTTGGGGGTGTGCTTTAACGTCATTATTGGCATTCAGCATCACTGAAGTGCCAAAAAATAAGTTAAAGGACACCCTCAAGTGTAACATTGCAATTATACAACAATTACCAACTTAAATAACATATATATCATATACAATATATATATACAATACTGCAATATATAATCAAAAGACATTCATGTTTTGGGGCAATTTGCTCTCAAAATGAACATTTCTTTGTTCGCCGTTTCTGTTCTGATCTCTGTTTCTATGGAGATCTGACTAATACCTGGAAAACAATCAGTCACAGCAGTAGACCTCTAAATGTAATGGAATCCAGTTCACTACTCCAGCATGTAGCCCGAGCCTTAGTAACGACCTAGCAACGGAGAAACTTTCTAATCCCGTCAAAGCTCATGGAGATCGTGGAGTTTCCCAAACTGAATAAATAGCGCACATATAAACACTAAACTGCTTTGCTAGTTCAGTCTTGTAGTGACTAAGATATCTGCTGAAAAATTTTTTTCCATGGACAGATTGGCCTCCTAAGTCCGTGAACTTTTTTTATTTTGAAGCTAGCACTGTATCAGCAACTCACCGGCACAGCTGATGGAGGATGATCCAAACATTTCCAGTAACTCCACAGCGTTGTAAAGTCCAAAAGTCAAAATGTATTGAACAAAGATCGATGCAATCAAAATAAACAACATGTTTTTATCCAATAAAATATTCCTCTTCAGTCCATATTAGTCCACCTTTAGTCTTTAAAAATATTTTCTCTGCGCTCACTGAACTGTTCGATCACTGACGTGCTGCACACAAACGAGTTACACACCTGTATTAACGAGGCAGTCTAACAGCTCCATAACACACAGAATATTCATTAAAGAAAGCTGAAATTGTAAATTCAGATGTATTACTTTATTAAAGTTGACTTCCAGTGGACTTCGTATTTGTTTACATGTTCTATATTTTCAGGATGCGACAATGTGGAGATGACGGAGTAATATTTTTAGTGATGAGTCAGGTGTGCTGTCATGCTGATTTGAGCACATTCTAAACGTCTAGTTGACCAATCAGATTGCTCGGTCGGACCTACTTGTTGTATAAGTGTCCGTAAATGTGGTGTGAAATAGTTCAAATGCATAGATGATATCGAAGTTCAGTGTCTCATTAAGCATCTACAAAAATCTGAGTGAAAATAAACGTTCATAAATATTAGAAAAACACATTCAGAAACAGCTCATTTTGCTGTTCAGTCTATTCCTCAAGTCTATGTGGGCAGATCATGTTTTGAATGACGGCGCTCTGACAGCCCTTTCTGATGGGGAACTGAAGCCGTTATTTATGCTATCTACGAAGCCACCAGACCAGACTCCTTTGACAAAAACTTTGAAAATTTATTGTTATACTCATTAAACGCTGGACTAATATTGACAAACCAGAGTTGGTGATTGTTGGAACAGTACAAAGACTAACTAAGATATTTTTACTTTCATTTCATACTTTTAGATGTTTAATATTATGTACGCAGGACCCTAAATTACATAGTTAGAAAGCTGTTGTGGGTCCTCCTTAAAGGTATCTCTTTTAAACTTTAAAGTATCTCTTCTATATTTAGGTCACATAATGACATCTGAGCCATCTTAAATCACTTTAAAAAACCCAGTCAATGGACAATGAGTTAAGTACATCATGTCAAACTGCCATTCCCAAAGTCAGGATTAAACTTCCATGCTCAAACATTTTCAGTTTCGGCAGCTCAAAACACCTGGATAAAATACACAATTTTTAAATACTAAATAATCACCACTATGCTTTTTCATGGTGGCTCAGAACTTTGTTCTGGGGTACAGAAGTTTTTGTCAACTTAAATCATGCAGCAGATTCCACTTCTCTGGCTTTAATCGTTGTGTTTCAAACACTCACAGTTTCTCTTTTTGCTGAAAACTTTCCTCTGTGTTGCACTAACACTGCTGCATAGCTGGAAATAACATATTTACCAATTAACTGGGTGAGCAGTGACTGTTCGGAGCATACTAGAAATACAAAGCAACAACACAGAGGTGGTTCTTTGGGGTGGTTATTGTTGCAATGTACTGTAACACCACTTTTCAAGTCCACAGGGGTTAGGCTCAGGTATTCATGTAACACAGTGGAAACAAAGGGGTCATGTTTAACTTTCCAAAAGTTAACATCCAGCATGAGTCTCCGGTGTCAGAGTGAGATGCTTTGTACACTAATCTATCACCCCAGTTTCAACACCTTCCTGCAATAGGTTGGTTGGTGGTCCTAGATTTCAGCTGTGGGTAAACTTCTAGTGTCATTAATGTTTTCATATGCCATTGAAGTCGGGTGACATATTAAAGAGAGAAAGAGAAAGTCCACATAAGAAGGTAGTGCGGATGGATGGATGAATGGATGGATCAAACAAACATAGGACTTTCACCATAGGAAGAGTCTGCTGTTCATGTCCTGAATGAAACCAAAAGTCAAAATTGAGTCAAGTTAACTTCTAACTTATTTATGTTCCGTTACATGTGTAATATAACTTACATTACATACTTATTTTATCTCAAACCCAGTACTTTTTCCTCCCCTTTAAACCTACTATACACCATGATATCAACATTAAAACTGACTCCCTACCAGGGTAGCGAGAAACTTAGGAGTCATGATCATTGACCAGCTAACCTTCTCTGATCATGTTGTCTTGGATGCCCAGTTGTTTCGCTCTGCAACTTCGACTACGACTTTCGACTCTACGTGCCACCCAACTTCTGATTCAGGCTGTGGTTATCTCATGACTAGATTAGTATAACACTCCCCTGATGCGCCTCCCAGCCTGCACAGCGAAAACCTTTCAGATGATGCAGAATGTAGCTGAATTCAAGTTAATGATCATCTGACATGCATGCATCAGTCTGACTCGGTTCACAGAGCTCGTTGTCTATCCTTGAATCAAAACTAAAAATGTGTTTTTATCTAAAGCTATCCTCCTATCTGTCCTACAAACATGATGGAACAAAACATCTTTTCATTGGTAATAAGATTCTAAATGCGGACCATAGACGTAACAGCAGCCTTTTATGTGGGTACCTGTTCTAACTATTTTAAAGGTCCAGTGTGTAGAATGTAGTGGTATCTAGCGGTGTACTTGCAGATTGCAATCAAATTAACACCCCTTAACCTCACCTTCCATTCCAAGCTAGTGTGAGAATCTAAAGTGGGTGCATAACTCATGCAAAGTGTGAAAGAACCCATCTAGAGCTAGTGTTTGGTTTGTCTGTTCTGGGCTACTGTAGAAACTCTGTGGAAGAGATATAGATAAATAGATAGACATAAAAGGCTTCATCTAAGGTAACAAAGACATAACAGTTCTTATTTTCAGGTGCTTATACCCAAATTAAAACATACTTATGACTAGTATATTCCATATGTAACTAATAGATCCCCTAAATCTTACACATTGGACCGTCAAATGTCAGGTCCATGGTGGGTTTTGACTGTCTCTGTTAGATATTCTCAGCTATGACCTCCTAAACAGCGCTAATTGCAACCTGGCATGAAAAAAAATGAAAACGCAATCGTTCTTCTCCCACTGTGATACTGTGAACTACTTTGTTGTAGATCCCTATAGAGCTCGGTCAGTGGGTGTCTCAGCTTCGTGAAGCAGAGTGTGTAGCTAAGCTACAACACCAGGCTCTGTTACATGTAGAGATTGAAAAAAGAGGCATTCATAGAAAATCAAACATTGTACATACACAAATACACACCAAGACACACACACCTTGTTAACCTCCATATATCAGCCCGGTCTGACAAAATCCCTCACTTATTACGCCTCCTGTTTACACTTCCTGTCCTCAGCTGCGGGGGATTGTGGGTGTTGTATTGAAATATTGACTTGAAATATTCCCACAGGCCCACAATGCACCGACTAGTTGTCAAAAGTATTGAATGTCACACACTCGGGCGGCCCACGCACGCACGTAAACACAGGTGCGACATGCACTAACACACACACACACACACATACACACAGTGTCACGTTGTCAAAGAGACTCGCTGTTAACCACATTCAGACAGGAATAGAACTGCATACAGGTGCACTCACTCAGCTGAAGAGCCAGACTAATGCCTGTGTACACACACACACAGACACACATTCATTAATGCAGAAAACACACACACTCACTGTAATAAACAGCGTGACCCGCTCGATCCTCTTATGGGTCTTTGCTACATTTCAGAATTACTAAAATGTACCCAGACATTTTTTTTGTGTGTGTGTGTGTGTGTGTGTGTGTGTGTGTGTGTGCTCATGAATAAACATGAGCATTTTTCTAAGAGGCCTTAACGCTCCTCCTTAGAAAGAAAGGTCCTTAACTAGCCGTATCTGATAACTGGCTATTGATTTAGTCTCTCACAAACACACACAAACACTAACACATACTTCAATACTGACGGGCCCTCCCCACAGCTACACACACACACACACGCAGACACACACACACACACACACTGTGTCTGAGTGCTGGCATGTCAACAGACTGCAGCAGCTAGACTGGGCAGCAGACAGCACATTCCCCGGGAATGAAAGGCAGCTAATTAGGAAGGAAATTAAATGGAGAGATTCAATGATAGAATCCAAATAGAGTTCAGCTGAGCGGCACAGAAAAAAAAGGAAAAATATAAATGGTGAAAGAGTGTGTGTGTGTGTGTGTGAGCCACCTTTCATCCCTCCTTCTCTCTGTCTTTCATGTCCTCTCCTTCCCTCCTCCCGTGCTTGTACTTCGATCACGATCATGATGTACACTTGAAAATACATGAAAAGTCCAGGAAGATGGCGGCTTATTAAGGCGGGATGAGATGGAGAGATGCTTTGATTGGCTCTCAATAGTGCGGCTGAGAAGTCCATCTTTCCTCACACCTTTTGCCCCCCCCCCTTAAATTACAATATTCATCAGGGACCTTCTCTGTTTCTTGCATCCTGGGTAATTGTTTTCAGCCAGAGCGAAAATATTCAATCTGAGTGTAAATGGGCTCAAAATGAATTTCAAGATCTGCATGTAAATTATCTGAGAGGGTGAATTTTGGCCTCATTCACAGCAAAGTGTGAAGTCGCAGTGTAAAAATGGGAATAAAGCAAATCAAACCGGCTGCAGGTGGCCGAAATGGCAGCACAGATTGTCGGGACGGTGGAGGGGGGAAAAAAGGGAGAGCGAGGTGAGGTGTTGAGTCGTTAGCTGATTTTGAAGGGAATGTTATGATGGGAAGCGAAGTGTGAGGAGATTTTACATTTTAGGACGGCGCAGGGAGGGGAAAAAAAATGGATTTTAATGTGTACACTGGGGGCGTAAATGCCAAGTGTATGCGTAATAAATCATGTTTAAACATTTTCCTATTGAATTGCATTTTAGTCCCTTCATAAGACGCACTGCTGAAATGTACAGATGAACATATGGGGGTGAGGTGGTATAAATGAATATTTCAGTGGAAATCTGTGTGCATTGATTAATAAACTAAAGGCATTGAATAATAAATCATGTGTTCAGTTGAGCAGTGTACATAAATATAATGTGAAGTGTAAAACTTCTTTGCAGGACCACTGAGACTTCTGGTAACTTTCAAAATAAAAGGGAAAGTAGGATGGTCTTAACATATGGAAGCCCAAAAAGGTCATACATTTATACATTTGTATTTCCTGTTTTCTCGTTAGAAGGAGTTATTTCATTTGTTTTTCTTAAGATCTCCAGTTATTTATATCATTATGTCGAAAGAACAAATGTTGTTATCTCGAGTTAACGGAGTAATTTCCTCCAGATCTCAAGAAAACTTAACTTTGTTTACTTGAGATAACAACATAATTAATCTGCGATCTTGAGAAAACAAACGGATAGTCTATCAAATATCAAATCATCGCAGGAAACATCGTCAGTTTAGCAGTGTCTATCTTGGGAAAACAGGGTCATTTTCTGGAGATAACAAAACACTGTTATTATCGGGATAACAACATTTGTTATTTTGACATAATAACATGAATAACTTGAAATCTTGAGAAAAAGTGTATGACCACTTTATATTAAGGTAAAATCATCTGTCATTTCATATTTTAAATAAATAAAAGCATTAATGAATTACCATTGTCTGAAAGATAGTGAGACACCTGTGACTAAGCTGCAAATAATGGAGTTACAATAAGCCTCTAATTTGATTGTTAATGCATCGTTTGTTTGTGAGGATACATGGCATCTATTTTAGCTTTGTACTCAGAGGAGAGAGGGATTTCACAGTGGCTAACAGCTGTGACGTACTTATTTTAAGTCGATTAAGTGCCTCACACGGAGTACAGTAGTCATGCTAGTTCCAACCTTGGTGAAGTGCAGGTTGAAAATGAATACATCTCATCACAAAGTCCATTTAGGAACTGTTCTCTGGATCATATCACATGATGTTCATCAGCACGTAGAGAAACTCATTTGTCTCATTGTTGTCACTTGTCTCCAGATCTGGTGATTTCTTCAGAAAGTCAGGGGGATGAAGAAAATGATCATTAAGTAAATGAAACATTAAAACCGATTGCATTAGCTGAAGAGGGGCACTGCTGCAAAGCTGTGATCAAAAGCTCCAGAAGAATTACTAAATGGACCATTTGTGGAGAGGACCAGGATTTAGTGGCATCCAGTTGTGTGGTCGCTGATTGAAATCCCCTCTGCTAACCCTCTCCACCTAAAGGCCAAATTCCGCCAGGCACGGATGCGATGCATTACGTGTGCACCGTAGCCCCCAAAGCTAATTGTGAGTTGATGTTTCAAACCCCAGCGGAAGTGCTGTTTTTTATTATTAAAGGGCCCATGTAGAGCCAGTGTTTAGTTTGTTTCTGGGCTGCTGTGGAGAGTTCAACATGGCAGACTCTCTGAAAAACAACCTGCAAAGCCAGTAATATAAAAAGACTCATTCTAAGGTAACAAAAACATAACAATTTGAAATATAGTCACTATATTTAATCTCTGCCATATTCTGTAAATAGAGCCCCCAAAATATTACACACTTGACCTTTGACTGCTCTTTACACAATCAAGAATGAATTTTCAACTTTTAAGCCAACATAATGAGAGTCATTGAAAGTCCAAAGACTACAATTCCATGATACCTGCCTAACTCCATCTACTGATGAATATCATGTAATACCATCAAACATTTCATTCCACTATTCATCTTTGTATTTCTTTACTTGATATCACTGCATTACATTCCTCCAACCTGCACTAATCAAAATTTTATATTGACATTTGAACGTTGTTCTCAGTTCCACAGACCTTTGTAACATCTTTCAGCTCATTGTTTTGGTTTTATGACCTGTAACTTTACCATTTCAACTCTCTCATTGAGCTCGTTCCAGCAGCAGACCGTTTTCAGTCAAAACGCTTCAGTAAATCAACTGTTCGCCACATACCAATTACCAAAGAGCACACAAGCAAAGATTGTGACTATAGGGTGTGAGTGCCAGAGCCAGGTTTTTTGTGAGGAGCTGGTGGAAACCAAAACAGAGCTAAAAGGAGAGTGGATATTGGATTTAAATTAATCAGATTGACAAAGTTGTTCATGTTGTTCTTGTCCATGTTCCAGGGATATGTAAATAGGCAACAGCTTGCTAGTTTCTTCACTATAATGACTTAAACATGCCAGTGTTGTGTTTACAGCTTGTTCTGCTGCCTTTGGGGCTTAGAAATTCACAATTAACATTATTATAATGTTTGCTTTAATCAAATCTTCCAAAAGACTGCATACACAGAATGTATTGATCCATGTGTATGGTTTATTAATTCCCACATCAATAGTTTTTTCTTCTGTATGCCTCCATAGACATCTACTGGAAGGAAGAAGTATGATGGATGCCGATTCAATGCCGTGGGGGGGAAATGTAATTTTCATGAAATCTGATTTTGGAAACTCACAACAACAAAAAAGTGAGGACAAAAAGTAGAAGGACAGGAAGAAAGTAAGAATCAATGTGAAGCAGGAAAAACTGTACAAGAGTAAACAAATCAATCAGTGGGTGAATGATAGCAGCTCACTGCTTTCCCAGAAGACACGCACGCGCGTGTGTGTTATCTTGAGCGGAGTAAAGTGTGTGTGAGCATTGAAGAGGAGAGGAAGACTTTCTCCACATTGTGCTGAGCCATGCAGAGGAGCAGCACAACAATCAACACTGAGCCCTGCACGACTGTTCATCCATCCACTCATTTATTGTCTATACAGCCTTCCACAATAAAATAACTATCGACTGCACCGACTGAACTGATGCGGCGCTGCATGCTGGAGGTGTATGTAGAAAGGATTGCTTTAGTGTTTTAATAGTTCTTATGGGCTTTTATTGTTTTATTGCGATGTGATGGTTATTGTGAGTTTTAAAATGTGTTTTTACGGTAAAGCTCGTCTGCAAACTGTATTTTAGAACCTCACGGGACTATAAAAGTTGAACTAGAGGAGAATTAAAGCTCGGCTTTGTTCGGCGCTTCTCTTTTCCTCTCCTCTGTCCATTCTCCTGCTTTTCATATCTGACTCGAGATTAATATTATGTGCAAAGAGTACATGTCAGTCACAGTAATAGCTCTACTAAAGCTGTACTTTATGAGAAATGGGTTTAGTAGCGATATGAAAATCACAGTGACATGTTTTTTTTTTCGTTTTTTTTTGCTCCATGTAGCCTCAGGACTGAGATACAGTTAAGTCAGTGGGATTCAAAGTGCCAGCGTTCATTAATTCCATGACAACATATTTTCTTCCTTCCCCTCTTTATCTCTCTCCTTCTTTCTTTCATCGTATCTCTTTAACTCTTTATTGCTTTGTTAATTTCTTCTTCCCTTCTTTCTGTATTCTGTTTGTTCTGACTGTGGTCCCTTTTCATTTTCTTTTAATAGGATGATTAATTACTATTTCTCCTCCCTTTCTTTCTGCTTTCTTTTCTCATTTTGCGCTCCCTCTGTTTCCTTCACATCCTCCATCTCTGCTTTTTTCCCCCCCGAATCATTCTTTTTCTTTGTGCGCTGCTCATTCCTCTCCCTTTAGCTCCTCTCCTCCTTTCTTTTTTCTCCTCTTTTCCTTCCAGCCTTGGCTCAAAATAAAAGTGTAGCACTGAAGCTGGTTCCATAGAGGATATACGTGATTCTTGGCTGTTGGTTGGTTTTCATTCCCTTTACTTAAAGGCTTTTTTGAGAGGCATGTCACATGTTATTATTTTCAGTGCCATCGTTTGGCACGAGTGCTTCTTTACTTGTGGGAAAACAAAAATTCTTACATGCATGACAAACAATTATCGTTTTAGGGGTTTTAGCCTGTCTTCAACACACAGTGTATATATCTGTATATAACAGAGGAGATAGATATGAAGAGAGTCAGTGTAATGTTGTCATGGTGTCCTAAGGATACACCTTTTAGATCTAATATTGTTGATTTAAGCCTGCAGTAGGATACATGAATCCACATTTTTCAATGCCAAGTCCAATACCTCATCTCAGGGTATTTACCATAGTGATCTGATATCAGAGCTCTCTTTTTCCCAAATTTAAAACCTGCATATCTGACTGCATTGGAATCATTTTTATGTAAAGAAACAGAAGGTTCGCACTGAAAGCTGAATCTATGTGAAAACTGAATTTTACAAAGGCAATGAAGAAAGACACCTTTTTTATGTTGGTCGACATCAGGACATCGGGTCTGATGCAACCCAAAATGTCAGACTTGGTGGCAATATATGACATGTTAGATCAGTCCTACAGTGAATCCATAGTTTGAAGGTTCATTATTTACATTGCATTGTAAATAGTAGTGTCACAAAATATTCCTAGCACAACTACATCTATATGTATTGAAATCCAACCACATCTTGTGTCTTGTAAAGTAAAGTTGTCAACAGCGCATGGGGTTTGCTCCATTCAAACACATCCATCCAACAAACCATCCATCCATCCATTTACTGATGAAGAACCAGATACATGACTACAAAGTAAATTCTCCAAATGTGGAACTTCTTTTTGTCAAATTAACATTATGCCAAGTAGGCAGCAGCAAGTCATGTTTACACTGTGGACAAGAATCATCTTGATTATTTGTGCTAATGAAGAAAAAATCTAAATTTGCTATTTATCATAAGATCCAAACTTATTCAGAACGTCTTTAATTGATTTGTAAACAGAGATGTTTATCGACATTGGCCGCTGGAGAAAACTTAAAATTTTCAGTGATATTAAACAAAAATGAACTGACACACAGCAGACCTGTGGGCTGTTGTATGCTGCTACAGCTCTAAAGAGAGAGAGAAAAAAAAAGGTCAGATGTGGACCATATGAGATTAAAATGTGACCTTTGATTTGCGTGTAAATACAGTTTCAGTCAGCAGCCACTCAACAACAAGACTTAGTGTAGATCTGCATTGATCTCGCTGTGATTTAAAGTCAGGCGGGTCCATTAGTGGAAATGAATTCTGAATGAGTGAACAGGCCACAGGGTGGGCTCTCTTGATTTTTATTTCCTTTTCTCTCTTTATCTCTCTTTCATTGTGTCTTTACCTTCCTCGCCCACCGCACCCCCAATCTCTCTCTCTCTCTCTCTCTCTCTCTCTCTCTCTCTCTCTCTCTCTGTCTCTCTCGCTCACCCCTGGGCTATACACAGTCCCATGCTATTACTTTCTGTTAACCATAAAATTGAAGAAAATCCCATTTGACCAACAGTGACCAGATGAAGAAACCTGGAGCTATGTAGCACTGGAACATACGCACACACTTAAATGCACACACACACACTGTTAATGCTTCATGACCAAACACACTTCTGAGCACACACACACACACACACACACACACACACGCACACACACACACACACACACACATTCCCACATGTACGTGAATAGGATTCCGTCTTCGCAAAGCCACGTCCAATGAGGCTATTGAACCAAGTCTATTGATCCTCTTCTGTCTTTTCTCTCCCTTGTCCTTGGCTCCTCCATTCTGCTATATTGTTGTTCCCTCTCTACATCTTTACCCACCCTCCATCCTTCCCTGTAATTGATTCTCCTCCTGTCACAGGAAGTGTCTCCTGGTCGAGCTCCTTCGACCTCGACACAGACCCCTAGATTGAGGATAGAGACAACTCTAATCCACCTATGTCCAGCTGGAAAAACTGAGATCTTGACTGATTCCACTGCTGTAGAACTGATGTCTTAAACCCAGTTATGTCAATATAAAAAAGACAAATTCTTTCCAGGAACAAGCCATCACTTGGGCGATGTCACCAAAACCGGCCAAAACTACAAAATGAGACCCGAGTTGTAATGAACCTGAATTATTGTGAGATTTTAGAGCCGTACCAACAGTTTTGCATATTTTAGCACATTCACTATGTTTTGCAAACCACGCTGTACTCTCCCACAGTGTTATTTCCATGTCACAATATTGTGTTAGGTTGTGTTGATGAAACATACTCACATAAATACTTCAGTAAATATTTAAGACCCTCATTCCAAGTCCAGGCGATATAAACCCAACACTGCAGATGTATTCAGATACAACTCACAAGACAACCTCTTACACCCAATACCAAAGCACTTTGGATCAAAGTGGCATCACTCTGCACCCTGAAACAGATACAAGCAGGTTCGACATCTCTGATATCCAATACTGTCGACTGATAGGGGAAAGTACAAGAACCTTGATCAGCGTAAAGCAGCATGTAAGAGCTAGAATGACTTGAAACCAAATGAGTCTGTCCCCTTTGCGAGACCTTTTAATCTCCGAAAAGGCAGCTGACTGATTGAATCTTTGGCTGTCAGATTTGATCATGAATGTTTTTAAGATAGAAAATGTTGAAAGTCAAAATTAGAAATGCTGTCATTTTTTTTTGGTCGTGTTCTAATACAATCAGTTAACACACCTCGGGCAAACAGAGACCTGAGACTGCGGTGCAACGGAATCTGCCTGGCTGCTTCAAACACCTCTGACATTCAACCCTTTACACAGACGAGTTAAACCTTTCTTATCACTCTGGAAATCAGCTGCTGCAGTCAGTGTCATATACACGACATCACTGCCTAAAGATACCCGGAACAAAGAGCAGCTGATAGATCGCTCCCTCTGCCAAATACAACTGTCTAATACCCCTGTGACATCCTGCAGGTGAGTGAGTGTCTTACTCTGTGCTGCAGTGGGGATCAGTGCCAACAATACAACACATTACAAGCAGCCTTTCTGCCAGTACAACGATGTTAAACACTGCACAGTCAAACATAGGCCTGCAACAAAAGACTATATACAGATACTACAGAAAGTAGTGCCGGGAGTTTCAGACTGTTGTAATAATGGACCAGCCCAAACATGCTGAATCCTCATAAAACATTGCAAAGTCATTTTTTTTTATGTCTTAAGTATTTTCAGACCTGCATTGTCTCTTTTTATGTGTTCTAGCTATCAGTCGTTTTCTTCTTTGCCTTTTGTTTGCACATTTGTCAGTATTCTTGGTGCATCGAGGTCAGAGACTGTCCAAACAACAATTCACACACCCAACTCATCAAAAACAGCAGTTTGGTCAGTGGTTCCACACTTCAAACTATGACACTGTAGGGACACCTCTGAGGTCATTTCTGGATACTCCCATCTGGTATGATAGTATAACGAGCAAGAAAGTCCATATGTAGAGGAGACTGAGGTGCATGGATGGGTCAAACAAACGAACACCCAGGACACCCCTATTCTTATCCCATGTCAAACCAAAAGTTAACATTGCTGTTTAGAATGTAGGCTATTCATGTTATGTAACATACGTAACAGTAACAGTCACTGAAGTAGAAACGTACAGATAAATATGCTGACAAAAGGCAGAGAAGAAGACAACTGATGGCTAGCAAACATGGACACAATGGACACAAAGCAGGTTTGTTTGTCAGGCCTCAATGACATGTATCTGCACAAATATTTTGAATGTTACAATGATAAATTAGAGCTGCACTAATTGTTATTTTCCTTATTAAGAGATCAAATGATTATATAATATGAAAGATGCTTCAAACCCACATAGAATTATCACCCCACTCTGAGGTGTTATCTCAAACAACATACTTGTTGTTTATGTTTTTGGTGGCATGGACTATGAAGATCGTCCTACATCTGTTAAATTCTAGTTTTAATCACTTTTATATCTTAAATTTCCTCCCAGGAATACTGTTAGGATCACAAACAACTTTACATTCACATTCAGTGTTTCCTGATGACATGCATTGTGCAGATACATGTCATCAGGAAACACTGAATGTGAATGTGATAAAAGCGATTAAAACTAGAATTTAACAGATGCAGGACGATCTTCATAGTCCATGCCACCAAAAACACAAACAACAAGTATGTTGTTTGAGATAACACCTCAGAGTGGGGTGATGATTCTATGTGGGTTTGGTTTAAAACATCTTTCATATTATATAATCATTTGATCTCTTAACCCTAGAACACTCTCGCTCAAATTCAAAACACCATCACTAACGCCGGGTGATTTATACCCGAGATAATACACCCAATAAAAAGTACTTGTCATCAAAATATATCAAAACATGACAATACATGACAAATTTGAGTAGTGTTCTTTTATTTTAAACTGTGTCATGTCTAACAAAATGAAATAAAAGCATCATGAGGGGACCATATAAAAATGCTCCAAAATTACTGGAAAATTAGGAATTTCGGAAAAAAAACTTCCCTGGTGAAGGCTCAGTGTCCTTGGCACACAAACCTTACCTTTACCTTCTATCACTATTGCTGGGTGAAAATCACCCAAACATGTGCCTGTAGGAAAAAGTGTGTTTTGGATTAGAAAAACACCCATGCCATCAAAGATGTCAAAGACAATGCTGAAGCTACCCAGAGACCCATGATGATAAACGCAGCATAATGAAAATCACATAAATTTATTTGCTCGGGTGGAAATCACCCGGCAATAGTGTTCTAGGGTTAATAAGGAAAATAACAATTAGTGCAGCTCTAATTTATCATTGTAACATTAAAAAAATGCTTTCAGGTTGAGTCTCAGTGACTATTGACACAGAGTAAACAAGATGGCAGCTGGCAACTGCCTGTACATGAAAAACTGTAAATCAATAATCCAATCAATTGCGATCACAGTGACATTAATATTTAAACACTCTCAGTAATTATATGCAAAGGAGTTAATTACATTTTAATTACATGTAACCACCTCCCTGCAGTACGCCTTGCATCCAGAGCAGCCACGTCTCGCTCTGCTCAGTTGATTGTGACGGTGCTGCTGTCTGCAGAGCAGAGGGAAAGCTCAACACAGTGTGTCTCGCTCTCTAAATTACGGAGGCAGACTTGCATGTTGCTAATATTGCATGTACCATCGAGTGTCTGACGGAGATAGTCGGGCCACGCAGTATTTATGCTGTCATTTCTCTTTCATTCAGTTAATCTTCCACAGACACGCCACATTGCTTGCAGAGAGAATTGCAGTCCGATAGATAAATGGCTGATCATATCACATAAGTGTGATGCATGCATTTAATACACAGAATGGCATTAGTTTTAAGAGGGTCATCCAGGTCCCTCTGCTGAATAGAAACCTCTTTAAGGCTGATCGAGTGCTAATAGAAGGTCATTTGCAATCAATCAAGTTACATGTTAACATGCTCACTGACATTGAATGAGTGAAAACTCAAGTCTCAATGGCACTTGTCTGGACAATAATCCAACCTTGTCAACCATGACAACCTTGGTGGTAAAAGCTCCCCTTTAGAAAGCAAAACAATTGATCAAACATGAATTGACATGATCTAAGGCAAAGGAAGATTACCAACTTGTAGTTCAACATAGAGAGCGTTACATTTCCCTTAATGTTTAGCTTCAAGTTCAACTTGTGACATGACAAGTGTTTTGCATTAAGGCAAGAAAGTCTTTGACTCAAAGCTCACTAAATAAAGACTGTTGCACAGATACGAGTGTGCAGATGCTTTCTCCTCTGTTGAGTTCATATGGTACACATTCTTAATCCTTTAGAGCTCCCACTCCCACTTGGAGACAAAGGCTGTTTTCTGGGGAGCAATTCACCAAAGAGTCGGCAGGTATGACTGACCAGGGCACCCTGATCTTTTCTCATATAAATTGCCAAAGACTACCACATTACTGTTTGTTAGACAACAATGTTGGTTGGTCCAAATTTCATCACATAATCATCGTAGATAAAGAGCAGGACTTGTTCTCACTGCCCAGACGGAGGCTGTGTTCTGGGGGACAGTACTCCAAAGAGTCTGCAGGGAGGACTGACCGGGTCACGGTGACTGAAAAATTGGACAATTGTGTTGAATCAAACTCGGTTGAACGATCTACAAATGGCACATATTTGGTATGAAATTAAAGAGGAACATTCTGTTTTTGAGATCAAGCTGTTTGTGGAAAAAAAAAAAGTGTTCATTTGAGTGACGGTTCTCAGTGAACTGCAGCAACATGCTAGAATTCTTCGGAGCGTTAACCAAAAATATGTGAAATCATGCATAGACTGCAGCACTGATTGGTTTCTGGGGGATTTGGGGGTGGGGGGTGGACTTATTTAAAGAATCCTGCATGCTTATTTTTGCCCCAGGGCCCCCGAGGAGATTAATCCAGCCCTGCGTACAGTACAGGCTGAAAGCAAGACCAGCAAAAAAAACATTTAAGAGCATAAACAGACTCAAATGTAACCTTACAGAATGTGCTCCAAAGCGACACTATTAACAAACCACGAGGATATGGCAGCGATTCCACAAACTCTGCAAAGCAATAATCTTCCTGCTGTCTGACACAAACAGAAATGATAGCTCCTCTCGTCTTCCTCACACACATTTTAACGCCATTAAATATGACACTTTATAATATCCAAGTTCAGGAAGTCATGGAAACTAAATGAAACGATTGCTCTCAGACAGAAACACTATCCACAGCGGCTTCAATTAAACACAAAGCTCAGAATATGGAATGACAGCTCAGGGTGACGTGAACATAATTGAAAATGAGTTAAAGGGAACGGCTAAATTGACTGATGGCATAACAACACACACACACACACACACACACACACACAGAGTAAGTTACAGTGGAGTGCAGCAATCTGCATCAAAATGATTAAAATCATATGTGTGAAAAGCCGACGTCACACAACAATACGACGCACCAAAGTCAGAAAACGCCAACACACACACATGCAAAGACACACATACAGAAAAGGCCCTGGAAATGCCTTATTATAAATCAACTCAATGCGACAGCCCCTTATGATTCAAAGTCATCTCTGAATCGCTTATCCACACATTGAGCCGCACTATAGGAATACCAATTTATAGTCCTCTATCATATCGTACAGAGAGAGGGGGGACAGAAAGAGGGGAGGCAGAGTGAGGAAGGGGTGAGAGAGGTAGACAGAGTGGCAGAGAGGGAGAGCGATGGCCACAAAATACCTATTTATACATTTCAATCGAATCCAAAAGAAGAAAAAGAGAACGCTTCTGCAGAGATACTGACGTCCACACATACAGTATACAGATATATGAACGCACTCAGTCACACAAACACACACACACACACATATATACACACACACATACACACAAGAGTCCCATGGCTGCAAGATAAGAGAGGAGAGTGTTCTGGGGAGAAAGCTTCCTCATTGGTGTGCAAGGCTGCACATGTTCCAACCCTCCCTTATATCCCCTGTGTGTGTGTATATATGTGAGTGTGTGTGTGTGTGTGTGAGAGTGTGTGAGCGCTCTCTTTCCTTCACTGCCACTAAAAAGACACAGAGGACCTATTGTGCCCAAGGAAGGAAAATCACTCCATTTTCAGAAAAGGAGAGGAATGAACAGCTCTCCCTCTCTCTCTCTCCCTCCTTCCGTTCATCTCTCCCGACCTCTCTCTCTCTCTCTCTCTCTCTCTCTTCTCTCTCTCTCTCCCCCTCTCACACTCTCTTTCTTCCCCCCTTGCATTCACACAGCAGCTGAAATGGCGAAGCTTGTTAAAAAGGAAGCCCACATGACAGCATTCACAGCTTTGCTTACCGCAGCATCTCCCCATCGCTCGCCGCGTGCCTTTGCACCAGAAAACCACGGATGAAAGCAACTCGATACGGCATCCAAGGAGAAGAAAGAAAGAAAAAGAAAAAAAAAAAGTCACGGCACTAACGGGGCCACGAGTAAAATCATAAGGTGAAAAAGAAAAAAGGGAACAGGTGCAGGAAATATCAGGATTAGGAGTAAATGAGGTGTTGCACACAGTCGTAACAGCAAAACAACATTACAGGAGTGTTTTTTTTTTGTTTTTTCAGAGCTCGTTCACTCTGGAACACAATTTTGCTGCAAACAACATTACCCAAAACTCTGCTTACTGAGTGAAACTGAGGTTCCCGCCTGGTACAGTAATACTAGTTTATTGAAACAATCTATCATGGAAGAATTGTGAACCGGTGGGGACTTGCTGATGTCAGTGGCCCAATTCTTGCTTGATGGATGGATGTGAGTGTACCTGTGCACCGCCTGGGACGTGTGTGACGATGGAGGAAAACATTTTTCAAGATAATTCCTCTTCATCAAAACTTGTCTGTAGCTTTCATTCACGTCACTGTGACAACACAGTTACAAACTAAAAGCAGCTTTAAACAAGTTTAACCAACCATATTTGACAGAGAAAGTTAAGGCGAATGGTGAGATTCACAACTGTCTGCTGAAGATAAGAGACCAACTTCTTAATACCACACTTGCTGTAGCTGTGCACACACACAAACTGTGTCCCAGTTCCATAGGACACACTCATATGAACACATTAAACACTCAAAACCTGCTTAGACTTAAAGTCTACACAAAAAAAAGTAGGTACACATAAAATGCACCGTTGCACTGAGGAAGTGGAGGAGTTGCTCACAGGTGGGAAAAATTCAAAAGCCGCTGTTTGATCGACATGTGCTGGTGCAGGCACTGCACGGTAAAGTATGCTGATTTCTTCACATACTATCTGTGAGAACACTTTGTATACTGTATATGCTGTATATACTACACTGAGGTGTCATTGAATTCATTTTAGGTCAGCAGCTCAAATGCTTTATATAATCTGGTTAACTGTTTGACTTTGTCACCATGATTCCATCCCAGCTGACTTTGGGCGAGAGGCGGGGTAAACCCTGGACAAGTCGCCAGTTCATCACAGGGCACGTAGAAACAAACAACCATTCACACCTACAGTCAATTTAGAGTCACCAGTTAACCTGTTAACTGTGGGAGGAAGCCGGAGAACCCACACAGACACGAGAACATGCAAACTCCACACAGAAACACCCTGGTTGAATACACTGATGTTGAAAACATTAGGAGGTCATAGCCGGTGATAGCAATAATACATTGCAGTTATTAGACAGCGAGATTTTGCTGACATGGAATAGCAAGAAAGCAAATTTACAAAAAAGTTGATGTTCCCATTGTGCTATATACCTTAAGTAGCACAAACCATGCAGTGATCAACACAACCAGCAAATGCAACCAGCTTACATATGCAGGGACTCCCCCAACGCCCTCAAGCTCAGTCAGAGCTATTTTTTTCCACCAGCGCAAACAAAATGTCAGAAATCTACAGACCACCACCGAGCATGCCGATTAACAACCTCAAAAAAGTGAAAACTTGCTCATCTCCTTCTCTCAGCAGGTCCCAAACGTCAGATTGGAATGCAGCCCTTGCTGCCGGCAACATTTCAGCACCTTGGACAGCTACACAATAGCCAGCAGAGATCCAGCAGGGTGGGTGAAGGCGGGAGGAGGAAGGGGGGGGACACATGAGGACAAAAGACAAGGGGAGGAGGTGGAGGGAGGGAGGTGTGCCGGGGACATACAAAAGGGGGAAAAAAAGGAAGGGGGGGAGTGGGAGAGAAGAATTTGGCCGCTGGGAGACCATTCACAGAGGATACAAAGAGCCAATGTCAACTCGAGTTGAAGGACAGAAAACAGAATTAGCATTAGAGCGGGTAGCACAGTTCATCCATGTCAAACGGCTCGGAAAAGAGAGGAGGGCAGGCCTATAATGACACACACACACACACACACACACACACTTATGCACAAACAGACGTCATATTCAAAGGGCAGGTTGAAGCGCAGTGTTTCTTAAGAGAGTCCGACTCTTTCTGCTGCAGAGCACACTTCGTCTCACTGCTTATTCGCAAGAGCAATTCATGACTGTCGACCGTTGGACTAATTCTCCTCTCCTGAGTCAAAATATGCCACATATGTTTTGTTTTGTTTTTCATTCCACATAGCTGGTGTCGTTTGTGAGCTGCAGGATGCAGAGGAATGCTGTATCTTGGGTTTTCTAGCAGAGTCAGTACTGCACACTGCAGACACTACCCTCCATTTTCAGCACAGGCACATTTTCTTTTACTGCTTATTCACAAGGGGCAATTCACTACTGTTAATTGCTCCACTAATGACAATTCTTCTCTCCTGTAAGATTACAAAGCTGAAGAAAAAGCCGTTGTTTTAAGAAAAAAAGCCACATTTTTCAATCTACATCTCTCTCCTGAGGCCAAACTCTATTTTTTCCCCCCTTTCTTTGGCTTTGCAGTGCTCGATGATATTTTGACACATCCTCGTCCCCAATGAAGGAAATATTGACCCTCTACATCAAACATTAGTGTTTGTGCACCATCAGATGGATGGAGTGGAGTAAGGGGGGATTTTGTAGGGGGGAAAAAAACCTTGAAATGCTGTGTCAGGTCGAAGACAGAAGGAAGCTACAGCTATCGAGACAAAATCCACCTCGTCAATCATTGGAGGACCATCACATTTCAGTGGAGGGAGAGACAGAGAGGAGCAGTAGCTGCAGGCGAGCTCTATTTTCATTTTCTCTGGCTCCCACCACACACACACACACACACACACACACACACACACACACACAAACAAACACACACAGTCCACAGCACACCGCAGCATCCAAAAATAATTATGCACAGTCTAAACAAAATTTACCTCAAGCTCAGGATCTTGACAAAGTGCTTCAGTGAAAGTTTAATGGCGCAATTTCGCCGCGCTGTATTGCTCCCCTATAGCATACAATATTCTCTATAAGTTGTACATCTCCAAAGACACTTCATATTGAAAGCAAAATAACATGATTCTCCCTGTCAAGAACATAAATCATTTCACACCCAGTCTCAAGTTCATTTTTTTTTTTTACCGTTTTTGTTCTTTTTAAACAGACAAAATCTATTTTACATGATTCTTTAAAATACAGCACTTTGAAAAAAAAAAAAAAGAGGAACATTTCCATTTTGCAGAGAGCATTGTTGATAAAATAGTTGAGTGCAAAGGCACTTTCTGGAGTAGGTATAGTAAGATTTTGCCGCTTGTTGGATTTTTGAAAATGTTTTTTTTCTTGTTCTGGTTTTAACACTCACCATTTATCTGTGTATGCTAAATATGTACAGGAATGTCAATCTGTCGCATATCCTCGTCTACAAAGAATAATTATTTCATACTTTTTCTGTTTGTCACAGGGAAAAAAAATAAAATACAGTTTTATGAAAAGCACAAAGCCGTATTTGTACACAGTCCTGCCCATTAGATACCTGCCGTCATCAAAGTCTTTTGGAATTTCATTTTTCAAAAAAAAAAAGAAAAAAGAAGAAATAATTTATAACTTCCAGGAGAAAAATAGAACTGCATAATAATATACTTCTTATATTCCTTTTATACATCTTGGAAAGAAAAAAAAGAAGAAAAAGAAGAGAGGAAAAAGATGATCAAAGGCTTCGGTTCGCTTCCAGTCAATCGTGTAGGATTGAACACAGATAGATAAGATAGATATATAGAGAGGGCTATTATTACAGTAACTGCGTGATTATTATGAATGCTGCACAGAACCTGTGTGGAGGTGGAGGAGGGGGGGGGGGGCATTGTCGCTATCTTACAGTTGGCTCATCGCAGTCTGTTTCTCCAGAACCTCCAGGTAATCTGGTTCTGTTTTTAGCTTCCCGGGGAGCAGGAGCGGGTGCTCATTGTTTTTGGAAGGGTGTTCAGCCCCGTAGTATTTCCTGGGGGTCCCGTACAGCACAGTTTTGTTCAACCTGTCCTGGTTGGTGACATGCCGTCGGGCTGTAGCAGCCTCGTAGGGGGGCACGATACAAGGTCTCTTAGGTAAAGTGCAAAAGTTGTAATGGAAAGGGGGGGCGCCTGCAGCTGTGGGAAGCTCTTTGTTGGGCCTTTCCCCTAAGTTTTGATACAACATCTCAGGAGGCTCTGGGGTGGTCAAACCGCACGATGTTGGGGATTTATCCATAAAATCCATTGTGCTGATGGTGTAGGCCCCTGGGCTGCGCGTGAGGATGTCGTCCTTCTTTACATCCAGGGGCCCAAAGCTGAGCTCCTTCAGGTTGCGGTAATACGCCACCTGTTCACCGTCCTTCTGCACGTAAATAGGGTTTTGGCACATGGAGCCCACAGGTGGGGGGATGTAGTTATAAACGTGGCTTTCAGAGGTTTTGTCCTGGGTCGGTTCGGGGGTGTAGGAGCCATATTGCACTTGGAAAGAGTTGAGATCCAAGTTGTTGGCGCCTGTGGGGACGTGTTCCACTCCTTTGCGCCGCTTCAGAACAAAAACAAAGAGGCCTGCGCCAAAGCAGACTGAAAGGATAAAAACAACAAGAAGCCCGAGAATCAGGACTGAAAGGGGGACCTCAGGGTGTAACTCAGGAGTGTGGATTCGGGATTCAGTGGGACTAACTGAGCTAAAAGAAGAAGAAGAAGAAACGGAAGAAGAAGAAGAAGAGGAGGAGGAGGATGATGAGGAGGGGGTGGTAGCCTCAGTGGAAGGGGTTATTAACGTAGGGGCTTTTGTAGGGGGGGTGTTTTGTGGGGGGGGGGCCTCGCTGGGCTCAGGGCAGATAGCCTCATTGCGAAGTGAGCGCAGGAGGCGACCTGCATGTTTAGATGGCGAATCACACGTGATTTCATTCACCACCACACTGGTACTGGACAGCTCCATCCAGTTTTTGAGTGCCACAATGTCACAGGTGCAGTCCCAGGGGTTCTCCTGGAGGTCTATCTGGATAAATGCTGAGAGCTGGTCTAGGACCCCTCGAACAGGGAGGTAAGAGAAATGATTATTCCGCAAGTTGAGTCTTGTGAGCATCGTGCCGCCGAAAACATTGTCAGGGAGATATCTTAGCAGGTTGTTGTTGAGGAAAAGCAGCTGTAGGTTGTGTAAAGAGTTAAAGGTTTGTGGTAAGATGTCTTTGATTATGTTATATTCCAAATAAAGATACTGCAGCGACTGCAGGCCAGCGAAGAGTGACTGAGAAAGAGATTCAATGTAATTCCCATTCAGATAGAGCCGCCTGAGGTTTGTTAGATTCTCGAACGCACCCTCCTGAATCACTGCTATCCTGTTGTTTCCTAAATGAAGCAGCTCCAGCGAGCTGTACTCAGTGAGATCGGTTCTGTAAATCACTTGTAAGTAGTTACCGGTCAGGTGGAGTTTCTTTGGGTAGGAGGGTTTGGGGTTTAGCTCGCTGATGTTATGCAACTTCCGCTCTTGGCAGTTGATGTTCAATCCACTGTCCGGGTTTTGTGACGTGCAAACGCACACGCTGGGACACAACATGGGCACAGGGGAGCGCGTCTGGTAAACCATTATAGGCCCAAAGACATGTTTGTCCTTCGAGATGCGAGGGGTGGGCCTGTAGCGCATTTTGGGAGGACGGGAAGCTTTCGGGGCACGAGTGGGGGTGATAACGCCGGGGTGGTAGGTCGGGGGAAGGGCTCCTTGAAAGTGAGAGTCAGAGGGGGGGTGGACACGCTCACCAGCATTCCTGCGAGGGCACAGATCCTGCTTTATGAGCTGGGTGATGTCTTTACCGTGCAGCCTGAACGGCGTCTCACACACTATGTCCCCAACGAAGACAGAAATAGTGTCCAACCAGGATTTGAGGGGAATCAGATCACAGGTGCAATTCCACGGGTTCTCCTCCAGCTGGATCTCCATGATCCCGCCTATGTGCTCTAAAACCCCCGCAAACGGCAGCATTTTGAGCCGATTGCCACGTAAATCCAAGTGGGTGAGGAGCACAAAGCGGAAAATATTGGGTGGCAAAGACAACAGCAGGTTGTCATTTAAGATCAACACTTTGAGCTTATTCAGCTTACTGAAAGCACCCGGCTCTATGGCGCTGATATAATTATAGTCTGCCTGTAAATATTCCAAACTCTCCAGTCCTGCAAATGTGTCCTCTTTAATCACCTCCAGGTTGTTGTTGTTCAAGTGGAGCCGCTTCAGGAAGCGCAGCCCGTTAAAAGCGCCGGTTCGGATCTCCTGCAAGCCGTTATTCCCAAGATGCAGTGAAGTGACATTGCCATAATTGACAAACTCATTGGCGCTGAGCCGTGACAGGAAGTTTCCATTTAAAAAAAGCTGCGAGATTTTATTTGGGGGCGCCTGGAACTGACTGACGGTGGTAAATCCTTTATTCTCACAGTTGATGTTCAGTATGTTCTCCCGCTCCTCGCAGGTGCAGCGGGTTTTGCAGATTTCTTTGGAGGCTGAAGTTTTGCGGCTCTCCGTTTCGGACGGTGACAGGCTGGTGACCGTGAGGACGCTCAGAAAGAGGACGCCGCTCAGCATTTTTACAGCCAGAAATGGTCGCTGAAATATAGATCCAGCATTTAACTTTGCAGCCTTGGATGGAAAAGGAGGGGGGAGAAAAATCAGAGGGTGAGTTCTCACAGTACGGAGGGTGGGGGGAAAAAGAGGTAGAGGCGCTCACACACACACACAAACACACACTCTCTCACACACACAAACATACAGAAAATAGGCGCACCACGGCTATTTGGTGTTAAAATGAGACCGTGACGCACGGCGGATGCGCAGATCTCTCCATTGACCTTCACTTTGAATCCAAAAAATCCAAAATCCCTCCCAAAAAAAATCAATCCTGGAAAAGAAAAAGGGCAAAACCATCACAAATCAACGGGATCCTGTGTGATGGATGGACTTGGCACATTGTCAGAGGCGGAGGAGAATCGGAGGGAGAAAAAGCCGCTTACTGCAACCCTTTTTCCCTTTTCCCCTTTTCCCTTACAGAGAGCGCCGATTTATTCGGTGGCTTCACGCAGATCACCAGCAGCTGCAGCCAAATATTCAGTGAGAGACACGGGCTGCTCTCTCCTCTCCTTCACACAGAAAAGGCGCTTCATTTTAGTCCAGGCAAAATAAATCACTTCTTTTTTAAAGATCCAGGAATAATGCGCAAAGACGCACCATGACGCACGGCTGGCTTTCCCTTATCGACTTCTCCAAAAGAAAAGAGACGGATAATAAAAGTGAACTCGTGGGGAGAAAAGAAGAGGCAGCAGAGTGCGTGACAGAGAGAGAGCGAGGGGAGATATGTATTCCCGGGGCTGAGGCATAACTACAGTCTGTGCCGTCGGTCCTCCTCCGCTCCGCACACTGAGAGCTGCACTGAGCGTCTGCTGCTGCTGCTGCCTCACTGCGTTTGTGTGTGTGTGTGTGTGTGTGTGTGAGAGAGAGAGAGAGAGAGAGAGAGAGAGAGAGAGAGAGAGAGAGACCAGGGGCCGTTACGTCACCGACACAGTCAACATTAACCAAACACACACACTCTCACACACACATCCTGCAAAATGGTTCGATTTAATAATTCTTCTATCCAAATTTATTTTAAACGAAGTGATAATAGTCTAACATAACTCCAGTATGAGGCACTTTGTACTACACTATTATCATTATCATTATTATTAATATTGATCAGCACCGCTCTGTCCGGTTTAAAGTGAGAAAACATCAAATAATCAGCCTTGAAAGTGAACCTGCAGTCACATTATTTCCCTCTGATTTGTCACGTTTGTAAAAATGTTCAGTTCTCATATTCAAAGTGAATTCCAGCGCATCACTCAGCTCCCAAACACTGAGCACAACTTCACTCTGAAGCTTGGAGACGTCTTGCATAAAAAAGCAGCGTTTAGATAAGCATCTGATTCAACAGCAAATAATGATGAGTGATTAATCTGCATACCTGCAGGGATGTGACATTATCATGCAAATTTAATCCTACAGAAACCGAGCTGCATAAATCCTTTTGCTGCCATCACAGTCATCAGTTTATGAGGAGCTTTTTTTTCTTTTGGTTTTTACCCGTGACGCCACTAGGAGGCAGGAAAAGCCTCTTTTCAAACTCTGTCTGATTGTTCCTCTTGTTTTCTCGTCTTCATCTTTCACATTCACACAGTGTTGTAACTTCATAGAGTGAAACATCAGGCCATTATTATCAGAGTGACACTTGTAGAGGAGAACAATGAGAAATAATTTGAAATTATGGAGCCGTTTCCTCAAACTCATGAGAAAGACAAGAAGACAAGAGGAAGTTAATGAAGCAGAATACACTGAATGTAATATGCATATGTGCATGTAATAAAAATATATTCAGATATAAAACATAGGCTAATACATGTAAAATATAAAAAGAAGTAAAAATTGTATTTTTTATTGAATAAAACATTCTTAATTACATTTGATACAAAATATAATCACATGCAAATTAAAATTAGATTTCATTTTCTGATACTTAATTTTTATTTTCAGTTCAAATATTTCGAAGACACATGATCACACTTTAAAAGAACATTTTTTATATAGCAGTGAGGTTTTAATTATAATTCATAATTTTTGAACCGTAATATGGATAGCACCTTTTCTACACACTGACTTGCACTGGAGTCACTGTCATTGTACCAGTATGAAGCAGATGACAGCTAAACTTAACCTTTTCACAGCAGATGTCCTGACATCTTAAAATAATAAATGGTGCTAGCTTCTAATAGTTTCTTGCACATGTAAATCCTCAAAAACATACATCCTGAATGTTGGCATGACAGGAACATATGACTGAAACTGAACTGTAAAATAAAAGTAAAATATTATTCAAATAAATGTCAAAAACTATAAATTTTCTGACATTTTTGGTCAAGGTTTTGAAGAGAAATATTGTCATTTTACAGATTGTCTTATTTATTACGACGAAACACTTGAATGAAGTGACAATAAGTGAGACTAACAGCTATGCACAGATTATTGATTTTACATAAATTTATATGTATTTTAAGAAGCAGAAAAAATCATATATGAATAATATATTTTTTATGTACAAACATGAGAATGGCATAACACTTTAGATAACATTCAGTTGTTAATATAACAATATTGTCTAGAGATATGTATATAATTTGTATACAATTTTAAAATAACAGAAAATGACTGTGATAATTAGTACTAATTATAGAGTAATAATTAATGGAGTTATTTTCAAGACAATAGGTTACAGAGTTTGAATGTAAATGTTTATATAAAACTGAAAACTATGAAGAAACATGTTAAATTATTAGTATGAACATAAACATGAGCCGCATGTTTAAACAGATAAATATTGTCATTGTACATCAATTTGTATGTAATTTACTAAAGCAGAAAAACACTGTATCAACAATAGAGCCATTTCTGTACAGAAACAAGAAATAACTGTAATTAATTTGTCATTAATGGCACATTGCTTAAAATAACAGTTTCGTTGTTAATTAACACATAATGTACGTAATCTTACAGAGTTGTGTCTACAACATTAAAACACGAAACAGAAAATTACCGTAAAAATGAGCAACCTTCTGGGGTGGCGTTTAGCTCAGTTGGTAGAGCAGCCGCCCCATGTACAAAGGCTCAGTCCTTGCCGCAGCAGCCCAGGGTTCGAATCCGACCTGTGGCTCTTTCCCGCATGTCATTCCTCATCTCTCTTTCCTCACATTCCTGTCACTCTTCAGCTGTCTCTATCAAAAATAAAAAAAAGCTTGAAAAGGCCAAAAAAAAAAATCTTTAAAAATGAGCAACCTTCCATAACGTCACATTTTTTTCCCAGTGTACTCTTTCTGCTCTAAAGTTTTCTCTTCTCCACACACTTTTAGTGACATGGCACCACTGGAAGACTCCGTCAGGAGGGTGGAGGCCTGACTGAAGCATGACACCGGGCTGTCACAGCAGGCCAGACAGGAAGACACAAAGGTGGGGATGATTTTCTCCCTGTCAGGGTCTGACAGGACCGGTCAGCTCTGGTGATATTCTTTAAATACTGCAGAAGCAACAAGATGTTTTACCAAAGTCTTATTTTATTATTTAAGAATTTAAACTACACTCCATATTTGTGACTATTCCCTCTGAGGCCCACATGTAGATATTTATCAACCTAATTATATCCATGATGGTAATGATAATGATGAAGAATGATGCACTTGGTGATGAAAATGACATTCAGCAGTTTTATTTGTTTATTTTCCTTATTGAGAATGATGGCTGCCTCGGATTTCAGTGATGATTGATGTGGTGAAAGGAGTGTTGAAGGGAAAACCTGGAGGTTTCCACATGAGACCAGGTGGGTATATATTGTCAGAGCACTGCTCCACGGCACATTTGTCAAGTCAATCACAGGCCACTGAGGAACGACTGGATCTGAACCGTGTGTGTGTATGTGTGTGAGACAGAGAGACAGTATGACAGAAAGAGATGCAGAAATGTCAACATTATTAAGCTGATATAAATCTAATATTTGATTAATTTATTAAAATACAGCATAGGTGGTGCCGCCTGGTCACTGCAGCATTTTAAATTAAAATGTATTCATTTGGGAATCTCTGTGATTTGTGGATCTGCTCAGGGGGTGAAGTAAATCCACACAAATCTGTAACATCAATTTCAACTCACATTATGTGTTCATAGCTAGAGCAATGTGGAGCTGTGAAAAGAAGCTATTTGGTCTGATGGAGTGAAACCACTGATGTTTGGGTTCATCACCAGCAGCATCAGCCTGCTCTGACCAGGGCCAGATTAACCTGTTTGCAGGCATCAAGTCAAAAAAATGATTCATTGGCCCTGTTGAGGTAGAACACTCGATATTAAGTGATCCTTTGTTGGTCTTGGGCATACTGTCCAGTGCAAGCATGCTTGGAAATAAAATGAAACTGACACTACCATTTCCTACTCTCACGTGGTGCGCAGGGTCCAGTTTCAAGTTCAACAATGAGTAGCTGGTAAAATGCTTCAGTACAGGTGTCTGAGAACACAATGAATACTTATGTTCATATTGACGTTGAACAATGTGCACGGATGGTTCCTTCATTGTGAACGTTTTCATGTGCTTCAATGTACTTGTACTTGAGTAGACGGACTGAATGTGGAAAAACAGACATGTTGTTGAAATTGCACTTCAGATTGAAGGTGTTCATCAAGTTCACGATATTCAACATACATGTAGGAGCTATTTATAGGTGATTATGCAATAGTTTTACTGGATCAGCCCACTTGAGATCATATGGGCTGTATGCGGCCCTAGAAAATGAGTTTGACACCCCTGGTCTATGAGCTGTGTTGCACCATTCACTTTTGTATGATGCTTCTCTGCTAGAGACAGATATGAGACAGGAGTTGATGGTACAAAGTCTCTTGAATGAACTGTGTTAACTTTAACTTAATATCCATTAGCAACTGAGATACCAAGCTTGTTAAATTTGCAATCTAGCTTGGAGATTTTTACGGATGAAAGCTAACTATAGCTAGCCCAGCTTGCTATTGCTGTTAGCAGTTAGCTCAACAGCTACTTACTTACTAGGCCTTTAGACCTTTTCACCATCCCTGTATATAATTCATAGATCAGGGTGTGTGGTCAAAGTGAGGTAAGAGGTAAGATAAGATAAGATATGAACTGGGAGTTGGTTGATCTGGTGCATTAACACAGATTGAAGGGTTGCTTGGATTTTAATGGTTTTCACATGCAGTATGTCTGTGAGTGTCGCCGCCATGTTTGGGTTTGCTCTTAAGTCTCAAAAGAACGATTGTCATGACATGTCATGTCAAAAACAAATCAAGAGTTTGACCTTGTTGAATTAACACAGCTACTCTTTGCTTTTGTAATTAAAGTCAGTGAGCCTCTTAATGAAGAAAGTGCGTCATAGCTGCACAGTATGGTGTACATAATAATATCATATACTTTAGAAGCAGCAACTGTGTATGATTAATACTGGAGGTTGTGGCAAAAGATAAAAAAAAAAAAAACACAGTAAATGTAATATAGCAAACCATCACAGCAGCTAAAAGTGTGGCAAATAAAGTCAGCATCCTGCATTTAATAATTCACGTCATAAAGAGTTAGAGTGGAATTATTTATTTATTTAGACAGAGTTAGTCTATAACATAAACAGAGATTGTATAGCACACAGGATTATAATAAATCATCATATCACCTTGACCCACAGAACAGCTGTTTTTATGAACAGAATTAGCTCTAATGTAGATGATAAAAATTAGTTTTAAGGAGGAGTTATTTTTAATAACTTCTGTCACTCAGTTTTACATATTATTTCTCTCTGTGTGCACACTTGCTTCAACCTGACAGAGAGTCACAGTGTGCCATGAAATCAGCCACAGGCTCAGTGTGGTGGCTCTGTTTGCCGCCATTTTGGCAGTCCTGTCTAGGCGTGGGTGGAGCCGAGGTGGGCTGAATGAAACCTGGTTGCTCAAACAAGCCACCTGTAATGGCACCCACCTGCCGATCAAAGCAGCCACACTCTTACTTGTTCATAAATATAAACCTTAATATAATTTTAACAGGTGAGTTGTATAAAAATTCACCCTCAGTACAGTTGTCATGAACGGGGAAATGAGCTATAGAGAAAACTGTTTTTTTGTACCAGGCTGTAAACATGTTTATTTCTGCTGTGAAGTTGGACATTTGAACATGGGGACTTATGGAGACTGACTCACTTCTGGAGCTAGCCTCAAGTGGACGTTTGAGGAACTGCAGTTTATGGCACTTCCTCCTTGGCTTCACTTCACCGCAAAGGAGTTTTTTTTTTTTTTTTAGTTTAAAACACACAGGTTTAATCATGGGACCGGGGTGTATTCTGTACAATGCAAATGCATTTACTTCAAACTCCCACTCAGCTGCTGCCTCTCTATCTATATTGATAAATCCAGGGATTGTCTGTTTTAGCTGGAGTTTTCTGCTGGGCTCCCACATGACAAGGGAACTAATATGCTGTAATGAGACTGAGCACCATGGCGACAGAATCAAATTTTGGTTTTGGTCCCAGGGTGAATTTCATTTGAATCACAGACTAAAAACTATTTAAGAACTTCTGATATTTCAGCTCCAACGATCAGAGATAAGAAAGATTATTCCTTTTTTTAATCCTCATAACACTGCTTATAAACAGACACATCGGCAGACATTAATTGCACTTTAGGTGATAATAAGCTGAATTTATTATTGTCACATAATGTATCTTGGCATAAACACAAGATCACAAAGGCTTTTCTTCAGTCTCTATCCTTTTCATATATTTTCTTTTTACACACTGGTGCATGAGCACACCTGTTGTGGCAGAACAAACAGTGTGTGTGATTTGAAGGCAGATGAACGGAAAGCTCATAATACTCTGAAATATGCAGAGTGTTGACACAAACATGAAGATGAAATGTCAGAATCAGGAGAGAATGAATCAAAAAGGCAGATTAAAGAAACGGTTTAACGAAAAGGGAGTGATCAACGGAACACAAAAACAAGCAACTTTTTTTTAAATTAAATGTTTCAAATTGTGAAATTTTCTGTGAAAAAAAATCTCTTGAAAATGTGGAATACTGTCACTTTATCCCGGGATGAAATAGTTTAAATGTGGTTTTAAAAAGGCATAAAGTCATTTGAAGAACATCAAATATTATAAACTATCTGCAGGTGAGAGGATATATGCCACAATCTCCTTAAACAAATAGCACAAATGATCTGCTACACCCTCTCATCCAATTTCCTCTGCCGAATTTTGACTTTGTAAATGTGACTCATCATATATCTCAAATATGGAAAATGAAGAAATGAATACATAAAAAGAAAAGTATAGAACTAGAAGGATGAACTTGACTTTTACAGATGAAGTGTGACAAATCCACTCAGATTTCACCCACATATTTTGCTCATGTGAAATAACAGAATGGTGTTAAAAAGTTGAAATAAATATTCCATTAGGTTGAAGTAATGGAAAAATATTGTTGTCATGGTCTGGCTGTCTTTCCCTTTTTCCTGTTATTTCCTGTTTCCCCTCCCTCGTGCTTCTCGTCAGTCCACCTGTCTGTCTCTCTCTGTGTTGGTGTGGGTGTGACTGTCCAATCATCGTCCTCCGGCTTCAACCTGCACGCCTGTATCTCATCCACCAATCGAAATATTTGGACAGTGACACAATCTTCATGATTTGGGCTCTGCATGCCACCACATTGGATTTGAAATAAAACAACTACAATGGATTTGTAGTGCAGACTTTAAGGTTTAATTCGAGGGGTTGAACAAGAATATATGATTAAACATGTAGGAATCGTAGCTATTTTTATACAAACACTCCTCATTTCAGGGGCTCAAAAGTAATTGGACAAATAAACATAACCCTAAGTAAAATGTTACTTTTCAGTATTTTGTTGAGAATCCTTTGCAGGCAATGACTGCCTGAAGTCTGGAACCCATGCACATCACCAAACGCTGGGTTTCCTCCTTTGTGATGCTTTGCCATGCCTTTACTGCAGCTGTCTTCAGTTGTTGCTTGTTTGTGGGTCTTTCTGCCTTAAGTTTTGTCTTGAGCAAGTGAAATGCATGCTCGATTGGGTTGAGATCTGGTGATTGACTTGGCCATTGCAGAATATTCCACTTCTTTGCTTTAAAAAACTCCTGGGTTGCTCTTGCAGTATGTTTTGGATCATTGTCCATCTGTACTTTTGTCACATCATCAATAAACACAAGTGACCCAGTGCCATTGGAAGCCATGCATGCCCATGTCATCACACTGCCTCCACCATGTTTTACAGAAGATGTGGTGTGCTTTGGATCATGAGCTGCTCCAATTCTTCTCCAAACTTTCTTCTTCCCATCATTCTGGTACAGGTTGATCTTAGTCTCATCTGTCCAAAGAATGCTGTTCCAGAACTGGGCTGGCTTCTTCAGGTGTTTTTTGGCAAAGTCAATTCTGGCCTTTCTATTTTTGAGGCTGATTAATGGTTTGCACCTTGTGGTGAATCCTTTGTATTTACTCTCATGAAGTCTTCTCTTTATGGTAGACTTAGATACCGATACACCTACTTCCTGGAGAGTGTTCTTCACTTGAGTGGATGTTGTGAAGGGGTTTTTCTTCACCATGGAAAGGATTCTGCGATCATCCTCCACTGTTGTCTTCTGTGGACGTCCAGGCCTTTTTGAGTTCCCAAGCTCACCAGTGCACTCTTTTTCTCAGAATGTACCAAACTGTTGATTTGGCCACTCCTAACATTTCTGCTATCTCTCTGATGGATTTCTTCTTTTTTTTCAGCCTCAGGATGGTCTGTTTCACCTCCATTGAGAGCTCCTTTGACCGCATGTGTGTTCACAGCAACAGCTTCCAAATGCAAACGCCACACCTGGGGTCTGTTTCACAAAGCAGGTTTAGTGAAAACTCTGAGTCTGTTAACCCTGAAATGAGGGAAACTCTGAGTTTTCCGTTTCACAAAGGGAGGTAACTCAAACCAGAGAAAGAGGGGTAACTCTAGCCTGTTTCACAGAGAGAGTTAACTTAAGCTCTCGGTCAGTTACCATGGTAACATACTCTATGAACCTAACCTGGTCGGGACCAGGTTTTTCTCAACAAACCTCGAGTTTCTCTCTGTCTCCGCCCTCTTTCAGCCACACACGGTATTTGATTTCCTCATTCATTCAGTCAGCGGGCAAGTTTGGGCGTAATATAGTTCTGCCGTCTGTATTTTGAGAAAATCATTGCAAAAGTCAGTCAGTAGGCCTACATTATAAGTTACATTAGGTGGCGACTATTTTCACTAGGCTACCATGGCATGTCCTTTCGACAATGATCCCGTGGATGAAGGTGCAGCATTACTGCGCAGAGAATTGAATATTCGTCGGGAGATGATTATCAGACCGCGCATAGATGTTCTTGCATTTCCAGACAATTATCTTTTTGAGCGGTACCGTTTCACGTCACAGTCCATCATTTACATACACAACCTAATCGGTCCTTACATTTCCAACATTACCAACCGAAGTCATGCTCTCACATCCCAGCAGATATTGTGTGTTGCGCTGCGTTTTTTTGCAAATGGGAGTTTTTTATACAACGTCGGAGATGCAGATCACTTGAGCAAGGCAACTGTATGCAGAGCAGTCAGAAAAGTGTGCCTCGCCCTGAAACGGCTACTACCGATCTTTATTATTTTCTCTGGACATAAACCTGTCAGAGCCATCAAGGGGGAGTTCCACAGGATTGCAGGTGAATGATTTAGAGATCCATTCAATGAATATTAAATAATATTCTATTAATGACATTGTGCTGCAACCTCAGACTGGGATTATTAATTTTAATTTCTTTCAGGATTTCCCAGTGTGATTGGCTGCATAGATGGCACACACATCCCCATCACGGCTCCATCACATAATGAAGCAGATTATGTGAATAGGAAGTCCATTCACAGCATAAATGTGCAGGTACATGTGGATTGACTACTGTTTCAAAATGTTAAAGACTGCATCATAGTTCAACATCTGTCATTCTCTGCACTGTCAAGATCGTATGTGATGCTGCACACATCATTTCCAATGTGGAGGCCAAGTGGCCTGGGTCCGTTCATGACTCGAGGATTTATCGGGAGTCTAACCTGAGCAACAGACTGCAACGTGGTAAGCAGCCTAAAGATTTGCACAATACTGTATAATTCACTTGTCTCCCTCCTTTTAATATACTCTAATGTGTCCACTTTACATTACAGGAGAGTTTGATGGCCATCTGCTGGGTGACAGGGGTTACCCATGCCAACCTAGGCTGCTGACCCCTTACCCTGACCCTGAACCAGGCCCCCAACAGAACTTCAACCGGGCTAACTGCAGGACGAGAGCCCGGGTTGAGATGACCATAGGCCTGCTGAAAGCCCGTTTCCAGTGCATCTCAGGGTGACCCCTGAGAGGGCCTGTGATATTATTGTGGCATGTGTTGTTCTTCATAATATTGCCACTATTAGAGGAGAGCAACACCCTGCCCTACAAATTGCAGACCCTGATGATGACCCCATCCACCTGTCAGCTATGCAGGACGGCAGAGCAGTCAGAGACACCATATGCCATAATCACTTCAGTGATTGAGTCACCATCATCACCACCACCACCACCACCACCACAGCAGTCAAATAAAGACATAATACACATTTCATTTGGTCTTCTTTATTTCCTGCAAATACAAGAGCTAGTTTAGTTAATGTTCCAATAGTTAACATAATTCACCTTTGACTATGCACCTACCTCTAACTTGTGCTCCAGTATTTCAATTTCAAGGTCTGCCTTCCCAATCTGGCGGTCCAAGTACTGCATTTCTTTGTCCGTGTTTTTAATTTTTTTCAGCAGGTGAATTTTGTAAATCTCTTTGACTGTTAACTGGGAATACATACAAAGAGGACATTATACAGTTGCACATGAATTCCACAGAATGAATCTCTGGTGTTTACTGAACATCCATCTCACTGTGTCAATCTGTGCAGTGGAAGTTGAGGGACCCTCCTGCTGCTGCCCAGCCATGCACTGTTAAAAAAGGATGAGAATGTGTTAATACTTCAGTGTAGGCTAAATGTCACTCTATATTCCACCAGAATGTTAAGAAATGTAAATGGGAAGAGAACTATCAGTAACATATCAAGATGTTACCTCTATAGGCCTTTCTGGATCCCTCTCTGTAAAGGCAGCAGATAAAGTTTCCTCGTACTCTTCATCCTAGATGAGTGATACGTTTCAGTATATTTAAACTACCATTTGACAAAATCTTTGGAGTATTGCCTACTTACAGTTACAAGGTCTGTTGTGGCGTGAGGGGGCTCCACCAGGCAGATAGCACCATCAGAATCTGTTGGGACAAAAGTAAAAAAAAAGTCATGAAAGGGAAATAAATATTTTTATGAATAGGCTTAAAAAATATATATAGGTCTAGGCATATTACATTTTATGAAAGCACTTGTGTCTTGGGGGGTGAGCTCAGAGGATGAGCTCCCTCCAGGGATTCCCTCAGCCACTGGCCTTCCTAGATTCTGGCTTAGGGCCAGCTCCTCTGCCTCTGTTAGAGGTGGGGGTGCTGGGCCACCACCCGTTTTACGGGCATCTGCTTTCTGTTCGCTGAGTAGAAGTCTGTGTTAGTTTAAATAGGCTTAATTATTTAAAAGAACATGATATAGATGAGAAGACATTTATGTGTAAGAAAACAGCATTATGTTGGGGATAAAACAACTGTACAGTCAAACAGCCACTTAATATTTACTTTACAATGTAAAACATGATCAAAATGAGGTACCCCCATGACATTATGCCGAGGTCTTACCTGTTTGAACAATGTTTTTATGTTTCATCTTAAGCTGCTGCCAAGTGCGCTTCTCCCCCGCGGGATTGCATCTAAATGAAATAAATTAATAGGCTACCACTCAAGCAGTTTCCCCCTGTAATATTATTGTGATTGAAAAGGACTACATTTAAACTTACGCATTGACCCGAGCAGCAATGTTCTCCCACGCCGTCTCCCTCTCTTTTGCTGCTGCAGCGGTGTTACACTTTCGTCTAAAAACGTGCTCAAACTCACCGTATGAGCGCATTAATATTTCCAGTTCGAGTTGGGTGAAAAACGTAGCCCTCCTCTTCCCCGTTGCCATGGTGACTCGTCGAATCGGGGCTCCATTGATGCTGTCTTTTTATACTTGTGGTGCTCGTGCTTAACTCCAGGTGAAACTACTCCGAGTTGATCTAACTAACTCAAATCAGCTGTTCTGGAACCGAAAACTCAGAGTTTCCTGTCTCAGAGTAGATCAACTCAGAGTTCAAGGTTAGACTCAGAGTTTGTTGAACCTGCTTTGTGAAACGGACCTCTGGAATCAACTCCAGACCTTTTAACTGCTTAATTGATGACAGGTTAACGAGGGAAGAGCCCATGCAGCCTTGTTATTTTTTTTTTTTTGCAGCCTTCTGAGTCAATTGTCCAATTACTTTTGGTCCCTTGAAAAACAGGCGGCTACGTATTAAAGAGCTGTAATTCCTAAATCCTTGCTACAATTTGGATGTGAATACTCTCAAATTACAGCTGAGAGTCTGCACTTTAAGCCCATATTGATTATATAATTGTATCCTGAATATGTTTTTGTAAACAGCTAAAATAACAAAACTTGTGTCACTGTCCAAATATTTCTGGGCCTAACTGTATATATATATATATATATATATATATATATATATATATATACTCTTTAATCCAGTCTTCACCAGATCACTCCCTCACATGTGGTTCACACACTATGGGCAAAACAGTCATTTCTATGTGTTGTGTTTTTGTCTTTTTTTGGGGCTCTTCAGGTTTCCTCCTTGCTGTTTTTCTCTTGTTTGGTTGTCAGCTTGCCTCCAGCCCAGTGCTACTGCTCTCTGGATTTACTTACTCGACTTCAACCCACCTTTCATCTGATTAAATTTGTTAAACTCTGTTTTTGAGTCAAAGTTTTTTTTAATCTTGATACTTTGAATGTAAAAAAAAAGTTTTTTCAACATAATTCCAAGAAACTGGAACAGGTATTTTACTTGTTCAACAAACAGTCACTTTGAGTTCAAGTACTATGATTAAGTTCCACTCTGTTATACTTAGAGTTGTTAAAACACAAATTGTAGGTCATGAGCATAGTAATAACAGGTTATTAATGACAGTCAAATATAAAAACTGGCTGATGAATTACATTTGTGCAAAAGTTAGAAACTAAAAGCGGATAATGTTATCAAACTTGTGACTTCTGCTGCTGACTAAAACAAATACAGTGTTTCTTCCAATATAAATGTCATGGTTATACATGAATAAAAAGAGGACACTTAATTATTTTTATCAAGGTCAGGTCAAATATGACACATGTCAAAGTTTAAGACGACTGAAACTGTCTCAACCAAAAAAGAGATGGAAGCTAAATGTTTATATTACAATATAATAACTGAGATTTAACTTGTTTGAAGTTTCCAGTGTAGTGTAGTAGTATTTGTGTTAAAGGTCCCGGTCTGTGAAAGCTCTGTCTTTTCTTTGAAATAATTTGTTTTAGGTCTTGGATGATGTACTTGACCTCTTGATATGTAAGGCTAGAGATAACTCACAGTGTGATTTCTTTCTGTACCCATTTGATCTCTAGGAAAAAAGAGATGAAGCTCAGGGAGTCAACTTCCCATCACCCCCCTCTATAGGGGATATGATTATAAAAGGAGCATTAAATGATTTTTCTATGGCTTTGCCCTGAGGGTCCTTCTATGCCGTCAAAATCAACCAATATGTCAGTGGTCTGGGAACATGCTGCCGCCTATAAGCCTAATGATCCATGCCATTATGAATTCACTTCATTAGATTAGTTGAAAATGATTAATCCTACCTGTGGCTAATGGAAGCAGCTGTGATCAAGGTTGAAAATCTTTTTTCCAGAAGTGAAGTGAAGTCTGTTCGAGCAGCAGATTAATGCCCGTGGTTTTGGAATGTTCAGCCATCACATTCACATGTTACATTTACATTACAGTTTTGGCTTTTAGCTCTATTCTATCCATGGGTTCCTGAAGAATTATTCCTCCAAGTACAAATGAGTCTCACCATTTGAAGGGGTCAGAGAATGTTATTCCAAAATGGTGCTTGGTTGGTAGCCAGAGGTGTTACTGGCTGGCTTGCAGCTTGTTTCAGTGATTTGCAGAGCTAGCCAACATTTAATATTTGGTATGATTAGAAAAATATCATAACAAATCAGTTTGTACAACTGTGCTATTAACCTTCATGTCTTATAGAAGGAAAGCGACCTTATTCATGATAGTTCACAGGGTGACTTACTGTGTGAGTGTGTTCTGAACACACTTTTAAGAGGTGATTCATGTCCTTGCTGTCTGGTACTTTTGAAACATCCAGATCAAGGTTCTCTGAAGTGCACCTAGAGAATCTGAATGGGAAAATGTACTCGCAAAAACAAGAGTATTGCAATATATTTCAGTTTTTCTTGACTAGATGTTTACCTCCAGAGAATCACTGCCTGAAAGCTCTCTGTGAATCTGTGAAAATACAAGGGGAGAATAGACAGAGGACTTCATTAGGAAGACATTCAGTCCTGTGTCTCTTAGCTTTACGTTATTCTTTATTCTTTTTCAGATCCACATTAGCCTCAACAACAGCTATTGCCAATCTTCCTGTAGTCCATAGTGATGGGTTAACAGACAGTGAAAGCATATTACTGGCTACTGAGTTACATTACTATTACAGTTTGCAATTTAATTGTACAGCAACATTCTGCTAAATGACAGTAATCTGATTTGACATTAACTGTGAAGTTGCAGTTAAATACAGTGATTCTTTCGTGTTTAGGAAAATCCCACGTTCAGAGCTGTATGATAGGTGGTCTGTGTTTTTATATTGTTTACATAAATCTGTAATTTTAAATAGTTATTTTTTTCTCATGCAATATGTTGCATTAGTTTAACATTATTTCATTGAGTAAAAGTAAAGGTACGATTATTTTGAAGTCTCAGCTAACTTGCCTGACTGCTCTCACATGAGTAAGAGTCATGCCGACACCAACACTCCAGTGAAAGCTTTATGCTCGTCACAGGCTTTATGTTTATGTCAACCATTACAAGGTAACCCCTGAAGACTCAAAGACTATTCCCTGTTCACATGTAGTCATTGAGATTTGTGCGTGGTATTGCTCATGTTAAGCTAACATTGACCGTGTATTTGGAGAGAAGCCACTCATGTCTGCCTGTGCTTTGAGGGAATTACAGTACTGCTAAATTACAGTAACCTGATTTGTGAAGTGAAGTTACAGTTAAATACAATAATTCTGCAGGACCATGTTATTAAAGTACAGTAATATGATGTCAATTTACTAAGTTAAAGTAATTACAGTATTATGATGGTGTAACTACTGTAGGGTTACAGTATACTGCTGTCATTTTACAGTGATTTATTGTAAAAATTATAAAAAATAAAATAATACAGTAACTTGCTGTAAAAGCAATGTAATTAATATCCAGTAATTTACTGTAAATGTACTGTCGAATATTCAACAGTGGTAATAGTATTTAACTATCTGTATGTACACACAAAACCTTAATCCCCACACTGGCAACATTGAAAAACTATTGTTTGAGACGCGCTGTAGATGTGTGTCTGTGCTTGTCGGCTTTTTACTATTAATTTATCAGTCTGCATGAACATAAAGGAGAGTGTCAATGCATCACATTGTCTCCATCAACACACCCCCACCTACCACAAGGCCAAATGTGTGATTTTCTTCTTCTTGCCCTGTCACATCAAACTGAAGCAGTACAACAGATGGAGATATGTGATTATATGTGGTAGGTGAGGCATGGTTATTAATAAATGATCATTATTCTTGTCTGGTTTGATGTCATCTCACAAGGGAAGGATGCAAGATACATAAAGGGCCTGCAAAGTGGATGGAATATAAACACCTACACACAAAATCCACAATAGACATTTTGTGGAGGAATTAAATTTAGACATCTGTATGAGGGCATTTCCTGTCAACTCAATATCTGCATCATTTTTTTTTTTTTTTTAATCTTTGGGAGTTTGGAAGCTTTCAGCTGTGACATCACTTGAGACGATTCATCTCCACACAAATTACCTCATACAACTTTTCTTATGCAGCAGTACTCCCCAACCTGGATGACTTTTGGTTAACAAGCTAGGGAGTTAATTAACAGAGCTAGCTTGGAGCGTTATTGTGAGAGAGGTTTGATGCTTTAATCACATTATGCTATGTAGATATCGTCTTTGTTTTAGGCTTTTGAGCAATGCTGGAGTTGTAATGGTGAAGACAGTCTCGACAAACATAATGGTTAGGATATATATTCCACCAAGACATTGTGTCCACAACGTTTTGTTAATATTTGCTCTCCATGTGTTTTGCCTGCCAAACTTTTGTTAACTTGCTCAGATTTGGTCACATTTACTTGGTTTTGTGCTTCTGCCATGGGTAATTAGGCTACATAGTTCAGATGTTCCCCTTTTGGCTATTTTTTATGATCAGGAGCCTGCACAGAGTGTTTTATTTTGAAAATTGACTGGATTCTCTATGCCATTTTTGTGTCTGACTTCTGGTCAGCTTGATCTACTCTGTGCTGCTGGTTCATATTTTCTGCAGTCTTACGTGTTTGTCCTACTTCATCTAGGCAACTGAGGGTTTTAAACAAGCAACCTTTCAGTCAATCATTTTTCAAACCATTGGCGATCCACTGACCCTCTGAGAAATCCTCTTTGCTGAGGCTGAATTTCTCATTAAGAGGTCCCATGAGTCTAAAGTACAGTGATGGTTTCCGTTTAATGTTAGCAACATTAGTATACTATCTCCTGCCTGCTGTCTACTGGCCTCCGGTCTCCCTCTCACCTGACTATCACCTTTCCACCTGTTGCTGATAATCCAATCAACCCATGCTGTATAAAAGACCGGCTCAGACTTCCAGATTTCACCAGATCATTCAGTCATCTTCAAAATAATTCTGTGTTCTTATTTTGTGAATCTTGTCTAACCTTGTTCTCCCCGTGCTTGAGGAAATCCTGCCAGTCGTTCCCCTGCCACGTTCGGCTCAGTCTCATCCTAGCACCTGCTCCTGAATTTGTCTGCCATCACCAGCCCTGCACTGTTCTGGATCTCCTCCCTTCGAGATCTCATCCAGTCATCCAGGCCATCACCTTTGGTTTCATTCAAATTATTCTGGTCTCTGCTTGGTGTTTGCATTTTGTGTCCGCTACCGTTTAATATAACAGAGTTCTAATAAAATTAAATGTACACTGCAGCATATCAACAAACGCTTGTCGCAAACATATGCTAATTCAGTTGAAGTAATCTTGTTATGTATTTCCACTCTTTGCCAAATACGGATATCTTTTGATTAAATGCTGGATATGGCTCGACAGTGTAAAATAAGATGGCAAAACACTTTTAAGGGATTTGAAGGTTCAGTAAATCTCTTCTTAACCCTTTATGGCACCACTTTTATCTTTCTATTGGTGTCTGAACAGGACAGGTGATGTCAGGTTTTTATCCATTTTTATAAGCCTATTTTGTTACTGCTCTGCATACATTTAAGATAAACCAAGGATAAAATTGAAAAAGACAGTGTGGGGGAACAAGATGTTCTTGTCTCAATCTTTTGGACACACACTTGCTTACTATACAAAATGGAAATTATATGGAAATAGAGATGACAAGTAGAGTGCTACTGCATTTGTTTCATCTGCATTGACTACACCACTGCAATACAAGATCAGGAACATTACTCACCAAATGGAAAGCTGGACCTCATCTGGGATTATTATAATATAAAGTGAAATGACCAGAAAAGCTTAATTTCAGCATAATTTACTCATTACAAAAATCGATCACACCATTATATCAGGATACAAGCCAATGCAGATTCAGTGTTTATTAAGAGGAACATGGAGAAGCAATCATTTTTAAGTTTTGCTGTCCTAAGCTGAAAGAGGCTTATGTATAATGTCAGCCCCGGTCCTGACTTCCTTTGTTCAGTGGTGTGACTAACAACTAATTCAAAGGATGGCACTCTTCCTGTTGATCCATGCAGGCAAAAGAAACATATCCAAACACAAACAATACCCAGAGCAAGCAACTCTGTAAGCAAGGTAACAATGGGAAGTGCTGAGTGGATATTATTTAGCCAGAGTTCATTGAGTTTTTATTAGTAAGAACAAGTTGGCTACACACTTGTGTGCGTGGTTGTGAGACAGACAAAGCGATTCTGTGATACCTTTTTCACTTTTTATCGAATCAGGAGTGATGCCGTAAGGATGGACTAAAGAAAAGATCTGTCCATCCAGCTGCTGGCCACATATGAAAATAACTATGAATAATGATTCTAAAGACTTTGGTGATTGAGAGAGATTGAGAGATTGATGGCTTGTTCATGAGTTTCAGGTGAAGCAGCCTCGGATGGTGTTTCAAATCCTTCTGAAGAATCTCCATAACCAGCCCTCCAGTTCTCCACATCGGTGTCATGCTGGACTTCCAGCTCTGCAGTGTTCTCCTCCAGGACATCATTCAGAGCACAGCCACACAAGCATGCCCAGATTGACCCAAGCCAAAATGTGAACAACCCAGAAAGACCCTGACAGAGGGACAACACCACGAGCAACAGCAGAATGTTGTTCTATTAATTAACAGCCAGGTTAAAATAGAGCTGCAATATAATAATCATGTGCTAAGAAAAACATAATACATTCATGTGCTTCCCATAACAATAGAAAATCCCATTTTCACCTCCTGCATAAACACTAAATCATTCTGTACCAGTTGGGTAATGGATCAAAAGAAAACAATCACTCTCACCAATTAAATATGCATTTCATTTTCGACTCAGATCCCAGTCTGGGTTCTTTAGAACTGAGTGGACCTTTTAGAATACACAGACTGGAGTTAATTAAGGACTTCCAGTCCAGGGCTCTCCTACACGAAGAACTACTGGTTTCCTGTGTATGCCAATAAAGAAAACAATTATGAAAAAACATTCAAATCAATAATTTATGCTGTGCTGTGGTTTATGTAGAGTCTATTACATAACTTCCAGTGCACAGATTCTCGACCTTTTGAATATGAACTTTTCCTTTAAATTTGCTTTTATGGGGCTTTAAAATTAGAAACATAAAATGATGAGTGTGCTGGGAATTCCTCTGATGGTAATTACTAAGCAGGACAATTTTCAGACTTCAGGTCTTCAGAGTCGGGGTGGGAGGGAGATGGGTTGTGTTACATAATTCTATATGACGTATTTTTCTCTGATAGATGTTTTTTAATGATAATAATCATTCAGATGTCATAATATGTTTGTTCAAAGTTTCATGATATAGTTTCACATGTCATGTTAATTCATGTTATATATGAGTGCTAATAATCCAATGCATAATGCATAACCCACTATTATACAGTGAGTTCTTATATAAGCTCTGTGCTATGTGAGTGCGCTGTAATTCCTTTTTATTGTACTTCCAAAGTGCACTGTTATTACAGTAGTTTCCTGAAGTGCTGCAAACATTTGCTTTAATTATTCAGCTCTGGCTGTAAAAGATTGATTGTCTTAGATTCATTTTTTTTTTTTTTCTCAAATTCTCAATCTGACTTAAATGCAATTACCTCCAACTTTCTGAAGCTTTGGATCATCTCTGAAATCTTTGGAGCCCCCCACATAGGCCAGCACTGCAGGTTAAATACCAGCGGCCAAATAAATCTGCCCCATCCATCAAATATTGACTTCATGACTCACATTAAAGGGCGAGTCCTGAATTTTAAGAAGCACTGTATTGATCAGCGCCCAAGCCTCTTTCAGACCATGCGGAGAAGTCTATTTTGTTGTGATATTATTTGTGAGAAACTGGCAGCAGCCTCCTGTTGACATTTTTACCATAGTGTGACTTGGTATAAACCATCAATAAATGAACATTGTTCAAAAGAGTTTCCCCCCCAAAAGAGAAGAAGCCAGTCTGCTGGTCTGCATACAATCCTGGAAGGGAAAGATTTTAGTCTTCTTGGCTCATATCTGAATTACCAAAACAACTGTGAGGAAGCTGTCTAAAATATTTATATACTAGAGGGATTGTGGGTTATTCTACATTTTTCTTATTGTCAACAAATTCAAAGAAATGTCCTTTACTGAATACTTTCTGATTTCTCTACACTGTCTGTGGCCCCAAGCCCATTGGTTCTGACTGAAAACAAATCTTTGAAAAGGGGTCAGGCTGACTCAGTGGCTCCAACAGCTGCCTCCTAACCAAAAGGTCTCAAGTTCAAACCCCACTCCACTCAGCATTCTTGTTGGGGTGTCTTGGTGGCCAAGGGGTTTGATAGGGCGAGGCTGTTTCTAGTTGGTGAGTGACCTTTGTTGAATGTCATCTTTTTCCATCACTTCCTGACAGCTTTTCCAGTCACGATAAAAAAATACTCCACATTTAGCATGCAGGATTGAGTCAAAATAAACTACAGTGTGTGGTCTGTTCATAGTACCGAGGAAGAGCGTGACTCACTGAATTGTTTTTAGTAGTTTTGGACAACAATGGAGCTCTGTGGCATAAAGGAATATGATATATCAGGCTCTGGCTAAAGACATCACTATTAGATCAATTTAGTGTGTGGGTGAGTGTGATTTGTTGACAACAAAAAGAATATGAGATAATACCAAAGCATTTTTCATAACCATGTCTATGGCTCTGTCATCTACCATACGGCTAGTCAAAGAAAAACAAATTGTACAGACATTCATGGCTATCAGTTCATGCATCTAAATGACTTTGGTGATTCTTTGATATTTATTTTTTGATAGCCAACATAACATTGACATTTGTGGTTTTGAGTGAAATGTCTCAATCCATCCAATAGGGATGCCATAAATGTAGGCACAGACATTCATATCCCTTTCAGAATGGTTTGTAATAAGTTTGGTAATCTCTTACTTTTCATCTAGCACCACAATCAGGTCAAATGTTCTTTATTTATGACCAAATACTTCCCCACATCCCCATCAGTCTCAGCTGTACTTTGTGTTTAGTATTAGAAAATGTTAGCATTCTGGTGAGCATGGTAAACATCTGCTAAAAAAACAAAAAATCTCATTTCAACATTGTCATTGTGAGTTTGTTAGCATGTACAATGTCACAGAGCTTCTAAGAAATGACTAAAGATGAAATACTGGCCCGCTTCCTTTGCAGAGTCTGATGCAGCCATTAGCAGAACTCAGCAGAAGACATAGACCTGACCTGAGTCAAGACACACTGTGTATTCCATGGGTTAATATTTAACCAATATTGAAAGCTTAGTGAAAAAGATGAGTTTCTTTGTATTTTATATATTTTAAAGTTTCATCAACAAATCATGTGAAAAGACCAAAATCAACAATTATTGTATCATTGTACTAATAATACAATACTCTGTATAATGTAGTAGTATTTGAGATTGGTCTTGATCCTGGACACTGGTCTCAAGACCACGTTTTGAATTGAAGACATTCTTACTTAATATTGGTTTCAGACAAAGTGCATATGGTCTTGGTCTTAACTCTAATTTGCCCTGCCTTGGTCTGGGTCTTGACTCTGGTCTTGGTCCTGACTTGGTCTAAAGCTATAAAAACACATAAAAAGAAACATAGAAGACCTGCTGCATTTGCAGGACATGTTCCGAGCCACACACTGTCACTGCTGTCCAGGACCTGCAAAGATCCAATATGCCAAAGTATGTGCCACAATAAGACAAAGCCCATATAAGCAAAACACATTTTAACACATAAGTTTAGTGACACTACTCTCTACGGGTAAACACAACCCACAGTGTCTGTAGACCTCAGCTGGCCCACTCATCACATTCAGTGTCAAGCCTCTCCTGTGCTGCTTCCCTGTAATAACTCTCACCTCCCATGGCAATGTATGTGAAATGGGCTTGACAGCAGCGTGTGTGTGTGTGTGTGTGTGTGTGTGTTATAGACTGCGAGAAATTCAATTTTAACTACAGAGAGAGCAGGGGAAAACTTTAGCCTTCATCAACCTCAGAGAGTGTGTGTTGTTTGTAAGTCAAACTTTCAGTCAGCGGTTATGTGCAGAAACACATGCTAACTCACGTGTATTCCTTAGTAGCAAGTATCCTGTGATATGCTGGCTGATAGGTGATAAATTGTCACACGCACAGACCTACACACACACACACACACACACACACACACACACACACAGTAGTCACAGTATATCTTTAGTGGTGGTAGTTTGCTTGATGGATAGCAGCTTTAGATATGATGCTGTGTGTGTGTGTGTGTCAGCTATATCTCCAGCTCTAACTTGTAGGGTCTCAGGGATTGTTGCACAGCTAGAGTGATGAATTGTGACCAGCATGGTTGTGTGTGTGTATATATATATATGTGTAGGTGTGTGTATGTGTCAGCTCTATAACTTGTGGGGTCTTGGGGATACTTCCATAGCGAGTTGATGTATCGTCTGGGGGGTGGCCAATAGGAAAAATGCTGAGGTTCACAGTGTGTGTGTGTGTGTGTGTGTAGGTCTGTGTGTTTGAGAGAGCAATATCGCACAGAAGGGAGCAGGAAACGTGAGTGATGGACAGAAACCCTTGGTTACATCAATCTGCTTTACTTACTCACGCACACACCTCTCCCCTCCCTCTCTCTCTTTCTCACATACACACACACACACTCACAAACACACACGCTCGTCTTGTGTTTCTTACTTCCTCCTCTTTTGTTCTCTTGCCTCTCTTTCTTTGAGCCCTCACACACACACACATCAAACACTGCGGGATAAGCAGCCGTACAGCTTCCAGCTACACCACTGTGGCCTCTATTCTCTTGGCTATTGAGGTGAGTGTGATACAATGATGGAGCAACACTCCCTCGGCCTCTCCTTCTCTCTATCTCCAGCTCTGTGACTAAAGAGGCCATGAGGACAGGAGCAGAGGGAACACAAAGTCCCTTAAGTGCAATGTGGAATGGTGGAAAATACAGGAACAAGACTGTTTTCTTTCAGGGGAATTATCTAGTAATGTCACATATCAGCACAGTGTTTTCAATGAATGGCTCATTAAACAAATTTGACAATCAAAGTCATTGTTTGGAAATGTGTTTTTTGTCTTTCTAAGAGTGAGATGAGATGGTCAATATCACTCTCATTTCTGCACATTAAACCTGCAATCACTGCTTTTTTGGTCACTTGGGGGCAGCAGAAACAGAAGGTGATATGTTAACATTGTGTTCACAACTTTAGCTAATATGACCCTTTAGTTAAAAGCCATTGCTTATTTACACATTTAGCAGACACAGAGCAAACATTATCATTAATTTTCACGTATGTTTGTGTCCATCTAATGGATGTATCACTGCTAAATGTTCCATTGTGTCCATCAGCTCATCTCTGTTTGTGCCTATACACATTTCAGACATGTAAGTTCTTTATCAGGCCAAATACAAAAGGGTCACATATGGACTGCTTATATATATATATATATATATGTTGGCAAATAGTCACACGATCACAATAGCCAAGAAAGGAGTCACATGATAAGATGACCAGGTAAAATCACAAGACAGGCCATGTTCAGAATTGCACTCATTGTGGCAATATGTCATTCATATGTCAATATGTCATTTATAGATTACAATACCTCATAAGTTGTTTTCAGACTTGAGTGTCCACGTGGCTGTTTTTAATAATGGGAGAACAAAGTGTCAACTAAAGGCAAGACTGGCCAAACTGGTAACCCCCCAAACCCCATTTCTATTAGGCACTGGGGTTCTTTGAAGAAAGACCATGCGCGGTCTTGCCTGTATGTACTAAAAAAATTCAACTTTAAGATGGTTTGAATGTATTCCTCTGCTTGTATGTTGCTGTTTCACCCTGACATTGTGCGTGATTTTTGGTGGTGCCTGTGCAGAACATGGTATGTCATGTGACTTTACCTGTCTACACATTATCATGTGACTACGTGCCAACATATATAAAAACAGACCAAAGGCAGCTATTTTGTATTTGCACTGATGAAGGTCTTCGCTGCAACATGTACTGTAGGTACGGTTTTAACTGCTACTATGTCTAAATATTTGTGACGTGTTAAAGGCTTTTTAAATCACCACCCTCTTGAATACCTCAGATTTCTTGAACGATTTTTTACGTGTTCAATCTCCAAACTGAAGAGCACCAGAGGGTCACCTTTTTCACATCCGAGCAGCACTTCATGCAGACCGTTTTGTGACTTAGTCTCTAACCGTGTCTACTGTTTGGTGCTGAGTAGGGTGTACTCTCTCTAAATAGATATCTGCATACGAACGCAGAGTGACCAAGATTTTGGCACTGAAAGCATTCTGTTTTCCATGTGTAATCCGATGTCTAATCGGACTGCAGAGGTAATCTTGACCTGGCTATCTATTCTGGATATCCCATAGATGTCCAGAAATATTGGCCGTTAGCCCCAGAGGCTAAATCATCGTCAGATGATAGCTGATGGGTTCTGAGATTGAACAGGCAGTGTACAGTGTTTTTTTAGAACGTTTTCACTTAAAACAGCTGCCTGCTGCAGCTGAAAATAATGTGATGAGAGTGGTGAGAGTGACCAAAACAGTAAAGTTGCAAACGGACAGCTTAACAATGAGCAGAAACTCACTATATGTATATGAAAGGCTGAGGGCAGCTATAGACTAAGGTGATAATTCTATGTATGTTCATCATAGGTGATCCCTTTGAGCCCTTTTGTTACATTATTTTCACTTTGCTGTTTGATAGTTATTCTAGTTAAAGCACATGCATTAGACCAATGTCAATATTCTCTTATTCATTTGAAAAAAAAAAAAGACACTAGATCTCCTCAAAAGTTGTTTGCGGGCCATGAAGAATGTCAACCAAGATTTGCTTTTAAGTCAGCAGCTAATAGCATTCAGACATGGTGTTGTAATCATCCAGCCATTAAAAATGTCAATCCGACATAAACATGATGGAGGCCTCAATTAGGCTTCAAAACAGTCAGCTATTGGTGTACACAGAAGCTTTATCTTTCTCAGAATTCACTAGACACTGGTAGAAAAAAAAAAGAAAAATAGACAACAAAAGAATAACAGACCTGATTTTCTCTCAGGGCAACCTAAAGCACTGTATCCTGAGGGATGAACCACCCAGATCTCAAAGTATCAAAAACTCAGCATCTGGCCAACACTGCTGTAAAGCCTTTAGCTTTACAGCAGTGATCCAGCAGATTACAAAACCTTGGTTTTAACTTGTGGTTGAACTGTTATACAGATGAAGCAAACAATGTTTACACAAGTTGTGCACACCCAAATCTTTTTACATTGTAATGCAAAGGTGGGTCAGACAGTTCAGAGAACACGCAGATCAGCACTCGACTTCAGAATATATAATTAATGCTTTTGACTCATGCATAAACACTAAGCTGTACACTTCTACTATGTCAGCATATCCCTATCCATACTATGTTAGTATATCTCGGATGGAATGGAATACTACAGTAAAAACAGGAAGCCTATGTCTTTAAATGTGGATTTTTCTGATACTTTGCGGATTGATTAAAGTTGCCCTTATTAAATTAAATTCATCTAAGCACAGTGGCAAGACATTTTAGCCCCAGAAATTACATATCATGACTTAACAACGCACAACAATATAAACAATACTGCAAAGGAGCAGTAAATGAGCGCCACAGGTGGACAGAGTAATTGAAAAGAGCACAGAGCGCTTTGAAAGAGGAAACAAATGGCCTCATCCATGGGTAAGTTACTGTGTTCTGTGGACTAATTACTAAGTTAAATAGGCTGCACCATGTGTACACTGTGTGCCTGTATCAACCTAATTAATTTGACATTTGGTCTACTTTTACCCAGACTTCATCAGATGCTGCCAAATGCTCTATTTGCAAACAGCAAATCCACTCCAAGACACCTCCAGTGCACCCAGCTGTTCACTTATATCTGTGAAAACACCACAAGCAAGTTCCTCAAGAGATCAGACTCAGGCAAGCTCCACAGGTGCTGACAGCAGACGGGATGCTGCTAAAACAAAATCCACCACTGCTACAGCTAATCTTTCAACATCAGTTGCTCTTGCTGTGAGATCAAGATGTTACAAGCAGCAGCCTGTATCCACATTCACGGCCAATAGATCAGACAGAAGCCAAGATGATTGCCTGAAATTTACAGTTTGTTTTGTTGCTGAAGATAACCTGGATCAATTATATGTGCCTCCCACAAGAACAATTGTTTGCACACTGATACCGAAGTAATCAAGTGAAAAGGTCAAGAATGCTACAGAACTCTATATAATGACTGATTGTTAGACATACATTGGTACAGTTGGATCTATAACCATTACCTGCCCTTTTCTCCTCAATGACCTACAGTATGTGCTGGGCTATTTTGATGCTGACTTTACAACAAGAAATAGATGACCTTCTCAGGATGACACCAAAGTGTAATATATAACCAAAATGCAATCAGTGACAATACAGATTCAGAGCTGCAGTGAAACATACTGGATAGAACCAATTTTCTTGATCTGCACAAATATCCAGCCTTAATGCCTAAAATGTATTTGCTAAAACTGCCTTTTTGGGGCACACCAATGCCCCATGTGCAGAGGATCAGTCTTTACCACAGTGGTCCTGTCACTCTTCAGCTGTGTCTCTTCAAAGTGTCTTACCCATGGATCAGGGGACATGCTACGGGAGAGGAAGGCATACAAAAAAAACTTTTGGCCATTGAGATCTGCTTTAGAATCTGTAAAATACTTGGTATAAGTAGCTCCAGGAAGTGTGAATGTTGTGTTTCCTCCATAAACATAGGATAGTTCCTCTAAGTATATTGAACTTTAGAGTCTTGAATTTGCCAGGGAGACCAGATTTGTCGATCTTCTTCAGCCACTCTTCGATCTGCATCACAGCGTTGTTGGCGTTGGCCCGGTCTGTCACTAATGTATCAAACCACTTTCTCCAACACTTTAGTGGGTTGTTTTCAGTGGGTGGAATGACCTCGCCCTGGACTTGGAGACTGAACCTCCCTGTGACTTTGCCCCTCTTGATCACAAGACTCCTAGACTTTTTGGTCTTGAAAGTCATCCTTGACCATGTTGCTGCGTTGCCCAGGGTTTCCAAAACCCATCTTGCTTGGACATGGGAGGCGGTTGTTCCTGTGATGTCATCCATGAACCCTCGGATCACTGGTTGGCGGATGCCTGATTCCGGTGTGGGGCCACAGGTTATGCCTTCCGCTGCCATGATTGGGAGGTTCCCATGATAAACAGGATGGGGGAGATGTCACACCCTGTGGGAATCCCCCTTTGGAGGTCTTGCCAGTTGGTTGTGAATTGGCCTGATGTAAATCTGAGCTTGAATCCTCCCAGATAGCTGGAAATCATGCTTCGGAGAGCCGTCGGGATGTAATAGTGGTCCAGTCCTTCATGGAGGAGGGTGTGTGGGATAGACTCGTAGGCATTTGCAAGACCTAGCCAGACGACGGTCACACTTTTTCTGCTTTGCCTCCCGGAACAGTTGGCTGATCATTGAGGTGTGTTCCAGGCATCCTTAAAAGCCTGGGAAGCCTCCTTTCTGTATGGATGTGTCGATGTATCAGTTCTGCATCATGTAGGAGGTCAGGCTTTTTGCCAGCACAGAGATGAATATCTTGCATTCCACACTTGGCAGGGGAATTGTTCTGAATTGGGTGATTGTGGAGGAGCCCACTCTGCCAGCTTCCAGCTCAGTGGAACTTGCCTTTGACCCAGATCTTCCTCAGCATCTTCCACAACCTTCTAAGACGTTTTAGGCAATGTTTGTATACCTTGTATGGTATACCGCTTGGGCCTGGGGCTGCTGTAGCTTTGGCTTTTCGAATGATGTCCTGTATTTCCTGCCAGGTAGGTTCCTTCACGTTCAGCTCTAGTGATGGTTTTTCAGGCTTGTGGATGTCATGGTTTTGCCCAAGTCCCTGGCCCCAGCAGGGGTCACTGTGTGCATCTCACAAGAACTCCTCTACCGCTAGCTTTGGGCTGGATAGTGTACCAGACTTTTGTTTGGCCTAGAAGAGTTCTGGTGAAGCTGTATGGGTCTTTGATGAACTGCATTCGCCTCCTCTCTTTCCTCTTCCTCTGCTGACGAAGATGTTCTGCCCTCCGGAGTTTGCACACCTGGCCCAGCAGCTTGCTTGTTAGGTCCTTGATTCCCTCTCTTTCTGCTGGCGGGCTGATTTTGAACTGCTTGTTGAGGATCTTTATTTCGCTTCTCAGGCAACACATCTCCATTTCCCTCCTGTTTGGTTGCCTTGGTGGCTGGGGCTGACTCCTCCGCTCGATTGTGCCAAAACGTTCCTTAGCCAGGTTGTATGATATGGCGGTGAGTGAGTCAATCTTTCTGTGCAGAGGACCAGCCAGAGCAGCTTCCAGGATGCAATCCAGGTTGTTGTCAAACTGCGACGGTGCCACATTGTCAGATGATTTAGGCCACTTAATCCTCTCTCTCCTTGACGAATGGATGGGGTAACCAGGGGGGAACTGACTTGGTCTGTTCTCTGGCTCTGAGGAGATCTTCAGCACTGTAGGGTTCTCCTTTGTCTCACTGGACGCTGTGTCCATGCACTGCACTTGGGTCACCGTCTTTCCACAAACAGAGCTGCTCTGATGGATCTTGAGCCCTCTGGTGCCTTTGCAGACTTTCCTGCAATGGCACTTTGTCGTGTGTTCCTCTCTGGTCAACATTGTTTGCTTCAGCTTTCTCATTGTCCTTGTTCCTGTCCTGACCATTACCAACATATCCGTCCCTGTGAGTCTCTCATCTTACCCCCTTCTCGGGAGACTCTGAGGGTATTGCTCTTTGTGTTTATTCGTAGCATGGGTGGTGCCCTCTTATGAGTGCTGCGCACAAGGTTGCTAGCCTTGTGTGCCCGCGCCAGTCTTTCCTGGAGGTCAGCTGTCTCTCCAGTATCACTGACCTTTCTCGGTTGCCATCCAGTCTTTCCTAGAAGTCACTGGTGAACAAGACAATACTTGTGACATACACCTTTTAGGGTGCCAATTCTTCAGCTACCTTATGAGGTAACTGTAGCCTTCCGCCAAGAGCAGATATTGTCAGGTGGTGCACAACCTTCACTTCAACCTCTGAGTCTTTCGGGCCTCAACCACAGCACTCTCCAATTGGTGGGCCAGCAGTGGTGGCCAGGTCACTGCCCATCTACTCCTGGCTTCCAGCTTCCCTCCTCCTTCCTCCTTCATTACCACAAATTCTCTCCTAACTCTCTCCGGTTTCAGTCTTGTATTCTGCGCCTCTTCCCTAACCCCTTTTCTTTATTTTACCTCTTCCTATCCTTCCTACTTTCCATGGGATCCTAAGGGGGTCCGTTGTGCTATGGCAGATACCCCACTGAAGCCTTCCCACAACACAGCAGCATCTGAAGTACAATAATTCAAACTTTGTTAACTATCTTAACATGAAATGTCAAATATTAGGACCAAGGTTTTGGCAAAGTCATTGAAATACTAGTGGCTTTAATGTAAACATCTCAAATAGGCCCTTTTCAGACTTGGAATTGTATAATTTCATTTCTTCCTTCTATTAAACTGATGCCTTTTTGTCATTCAGGAATAGGTGTCTGTTACTTGAAAGTCACTCATGGGCTTTAAGCATACATAGAAGCACATTTATGCAAAAAGACTCAGTGCTTGCCTGATATGACACCAGAGCAGGAGTGATATAAAAGTAGTAATACTGTTACTGTTTCAGTAAGAGGAAACAAACAAACAAAAGTTTTTTTTTTCGCAAGCTGCATTTGTGACGGATTCTAAAATTGATATTGCTCTAAACTAGTGCTGTCAAAAATATCGCGTTATTAACGCGTTAACGCAAAACAATTTTAACGGCGTTAATTTTTTTATTGCGAGATTAACGCTCTTTGTGACCTAGTGAACTTGTAGTTTTTTCATAAGCTGTGGCCACTGCTAGTAACGTTAGAAAAACTACAGGATCCAGCTGTAAACCGGAAGCAAAACAATAAGCGCGCCCCACGCTACCGTATTGTGTGGATGTCGAGCACGAGATGCTGAAATGGACGCTGCTAACAAAATTATGAATGGAAAAGTTCGTTAGATAAAACCAAAGTTATCTGTGTGTATTGTCGGTGTGAACTGAGTTATCATCGTAGCACATCCAGTCTGAAATACCACTTGATGGCCAAACACACCGGCAATTTAAATTCTCCGCCTCCTCCGCGTCATAACCAGGCGACAATGGATGGATTTATTTTGTATCACCCTGTTTTGAAGGTTGTTGAGGGGGCTGTTTTTGTGACTAGGTATTTATTTTTTTGTCATCTGTTTATTGATAGTGTTGCTTTGTTTGAGATTTTGCTTCAGACGTGAATGGCTGTAACACTACATGTTGTTGTTGTGGATTGCAATAAAAAAAAAACATTTGCACAAAGCAAGCCTATCCACTTTTCCATGTTAAGAGTATTAAAATGATAATTCAAGGGACATTTAGAATAGATAAAAATGTGCGATTAATTTGCGATTAATCGCGAGTTAACTATGACATTCATGAGATTAATCGCGATTAAATATTTTAATCGATTGACAGCACTACTCTAAACCCTTTACCCTGTTAACAAACAGTTAGAAAGACTGGTTATTTTACTTTGCTGTCTTGTGCTACGTAGGTCGTGTAATAACCCTCTATGTATACCCAGTGGTGCCTTTAACATTTCTACATTTGTGAATTGACCTGAAGTACTCCTGTGTCTGTTTCTGCAGTTTTTCTAACTCAGCACAAAAAAAGTCAAGCATTGCAGCTTTTCTATTTCATTCATGGCTGAGCTGACAAAGCATTAGAAGTCAAAGCAGGCTTGTGCAGGCCATAACAAACATGCCTGTACATGGAAACTAAAAATCAAAACTAATTTTTTTCAAACATTTCTTAGATGCTGCCAGTTTCATGTAACTAATTAAAAAGTCTAAGTAAGCTCTGGATCCATACATTTACTTGAAGAAAAACTTCACAACTATGGCAAAGTCCTGGAGTTCAATAACATAATAGTGGTAATGCGGGTTAGAAGTAAGGCTTCTTTTCAGCTCACCCTGCACACTGATTTTACAGGGAGCTATAAAGGCTTTCATTCACTGATATACATAATTTATTTGCAACAGTAATTACTTTCCTGTTTATTTGGTTTACATCAAATGAGAAAAAAATATTTAAACATTGTTTTATCTAAACATGAAATTGTATTTTCTCGGACGGAGGTGAGATTTTTACAGCTTATCAATAAAATGCTTTTTGGAGATGGTGGTCAGAGAGATATGTTTGTTTATTTACACCTTACTTTGCTTTTCACACTTCAGTCAGGCAGTTACAGTATCAAGCTGCTACAAAAATGGTACGAGTCTTTATAATGGACTTAGATAACAGCTGTGATAATATGGCCGACTGAGTGCGCTGCCAACAAAGATTAGAAAGATGGATGGAAAAAGGGGGAGGGAGAGAAAAGGTGAGGAGAAAAATACAGTAATGGAAAAGTCAGAAAGTTATTGACATACAGATGGACTGACTACAGGCGATGTTGCACTAGTTTCTATACAGGTTTTTAGGTTCAGTCTGGGACACTTAGTTTCCTGTTGAGTTGAGTATGGCTCAAATATGAAATATGTTCCAATCAGACAAAATTTTTTTTAAGACATAAGATTAAGGTAAATACAACAAACTAATGTGGGCTGCCTTTAACAGTTACTCCAAAAAGGACTTTTTCTTTAAAACCACAGCAGCAGGTGGTGCAAACTGGTGCTGTGTTTCAATAGTCATTCAACATGACCTTCTTGACTTCCCCTCAGCACTTAACCTCAAGGGAATCTCTGCCGCCATCATAAGTGTAGTTCCATTTGTCTGAAAAACAGAAGTGAACTTGGTGAGATGACCCCCGGAGGTCTGAAGGAAAAAGGGTCACTCTAGAGCCGTACATCACCCACAGTGCATTGGTTAGGTAGTATTAATATGTGTCTTTTTGTGAGTACTGTGTCTGAGCTCAAGTGATTGGTGGCAGCTTTCCTCAATCACCTAATCAGGACCAGAACTTAAAAGTATGGAGAGACCTGCATGACAGAGTCAGTGGACCATACGTCAGGTTTAGTCTGTTTGGGTGCTAGTGTAAATTCTTAGTCCCTCTGAGGGACGATCTCTGTGTGTGATTTGCTGACCTCCAGGGAAGATGCAACCTTCCTCTCTTTGTTCAAGTGTTAATTTTGTTGTTTTGTGTATTTTACTTCTGACTTTTATTAGTTAATAAACTTGTTTGTTCAGATACTTCTGTTCCCCTTGTTTCTTTGTCCCTGAGATGAACTTTATTGCTTCTCCCATCATCCTCTGGAGACTCTCAGGGAACGTAACATCCTCTGGAGACTCTCAGGGAACGTAACAATGTAAAACTCTGGTTACTTTATTTATTCATTTACCAGGGACAGTGCACATTAATCAACATTTCAGTCTACACATCAGTGTAAATGTGCAAAGTGACTGAACTAATGATGAAAATTGCTTTATATTTTCACTGAAATGTATCTGCAGGTATTCTGGTGATTTGTAAAAAAGTAGCATGGCACTAACAACTGGCAGTCGATCCATCGTAATGAAAGTGAACCAGGGCAACAGTGTTCCTTTTGATCCTCTTGCCCGTCTTCTTTCTTACTCTTCAAGTGGCCTCTGTGCGACAACTGAGGGCAGTGGAACTACGAATAAAATGTAGCGTGGTAATTGTGGACCTATGATTACTGCTTGCATGATTGCACAAAAAGATATATCCAACACTCTAAAAGGGAACTGCACTGATTTTACCCATCAAAGACTCTTTACAAGTGCTATTACTGCATATGTGAAAATTGTTGAATAAAGTGTAACAAACCTGTAATTCTACCCAAACTGTCTACGGTCACTTTGCAATGTGGGTAATGAAAGTGTCCGGCCTGATAATGCAATGCTTTTCAAACTTTGTCACGCAAAACCAAAGTTTCAGTATGACCAATGCTTTGGTTTATGACCAAATACCTGCAAAACAAATGACATTTCCGTTAGGCTCAGTTGTACTTTGGATTTACACAGTCTGATAAAATGTGAAGAGGACAATGAGAAAGGTTGTGCTTAGGAAGTTCATTAAATATGTGCCAAGTGCAAATAAATAGCAGTGGAGTTAAAAATAAGATTTTGAGTTAAGTAAATGTAGTTTTAATTTGTTTGATCAACTGGTCAGTGGTAAAGGAAAAGAAATTAAAAGCCTTATTGTATTTTTACAGTCTGATGTTAAAGAAAAGGAAGGCTCTGTACATTTCTACTTTGAATATTTAGCTAACAGTTTATTTATTAATGTGTTAGTCAGTTTCTGGGCTCCACACACCTCTTCAAATTACTTGGTTTGTCTGTCCAACAATCTAAAACCCCTGAAAGATTCAACTGAAGATGATACAAAAGCAGCAAATTCTCAGCCAGAAACAGATGTGGCAAGACTTTAACTGGCACCGACCCACCATCCCCATCCCACTATGGGATCATGGGGTTACACCAGATGCTAGGGTTCCCCCACCTGTCAACCCCTGTACCCTTCTCTAAAACCTATTCAACAGCATTAAATCCTATGATTGATAATAGCACATCCTTATTCAACTCCTCTGCAACATCATAAAGCACAGAGGAGGATGCTCCATTCCAAATTAAATTCCTGTAACTCCCTGGGGTCCTGATGGCATCACTGCTACAGCTGCTTCGCTCCCTAATATGAGTCATGGAAGTATTACGTTCTATGGAAATAAAGTATTGTGTGTCTGCCCACTCCTGGGCCATTTGCCTTTCAAATTGGCACACAAAGTACCAATATGTGTAGGTATAAAGGGCTCAGCAATAATGACTCATAGAGCTCCCTTTTAGGCTGGAGGTTTTGGGAGAGTGTTATAGGTTTAAGGTAATAAGCAACAATGGAACTGGTCCCGAGCTATACTGCATTTGCTACAATGCCAAAACCTTCTTTCTAGAGAGAAAGAAGAGATCATTTCAAAATAAAGTAGCGAAATTCAGTAAAAGAGCAGATAAATATGATCTGACTGGTCCCAATTCTGATATTGGCCATTTGTGTAATGGGCAGAATGGTTGTGTTGTAAACTGAATGTTGCTTTTGACACCCCTAAAAGCACGCACATACAAACTGTGAGAGAAATGTGGTGAATTGTTTGCTTGTTAATCTAAGTCAGTGCTTCTCTGTCACTCTGTGAGACACATCCACTGAAGCTTGATTTTGTGCTTCAACAACTGAAAATAGACAGAAATTTAGGACCAAATTGTCACTCACTCAGTGTGACGGCTGAGAAATGAAATTACATATTGCAATCACACTATAGCTAGTGTGACATTGGGAGCATTTTTTTAATCATTTATTAAGAACAAAGTCGAATTGTCCTTCTGGAAAACCAAAGTACTGGTGCTCGGATCAAAGCATGTTGGTCTTAGGTGTAGAAATATATACGCAAGTTCTAAAGTTGAGACAGGACTGTCTGACTTCTTGAAATGTTCAAAGATTACTTATATTCTTCTTTTACAAGTTTTTGGATCTGTTTCAGCACAATATTTTAATTGATTCCAGCTGAGAGCAGCTCCTCAATTTTCTCTGTTCAAGGCATTGTGGAAGAATAGTGTCCAACAAAAGTCGACTGAGTATGCATGCTATCTGCTTTGAGTACGCTTTTCAATTTTGTCACTTTTGTAGCAGTCCCTCATTCTATGGTATTTGCTTTCTTTGTATTTATTACTTGCTGTCATTTTACTTTTTGTACAAGTGGTTTTAGCTGAATGTCACAGTTCCTGAGTTGACTGTTGGGTTATTCAGATCATGTGTTGCACAGGATCTAGAGACTGACTCGTAATAAGAATTAAGAACAGCTTGGTCCAGTTCCCCTTCTTGGCCAAATAGTCTGTGACAGTTGTGGCAACTTGTAAGATCTGTTCTGTATATATAAATATATTTTTCTCCCAGATCAGCTGAAACCTGTATAATCTACTGCCACAAAAACTACAAAATAAAAACCATTTAAGACTCAGTATGTGATTGGGATTTTGGACACATTGTCATTTTCAATCTGGATAATTTGACTTTGACTCAAGTAGAAAGAGGATGCTGGAGTGACGTATGGTCGCCAAACTGTAAGTCACAGACCGCTAAGAATGATCCAAGTGTAACTTCTACAAGAGGTACAGCAGAGTCTGTAGACACCCAATAAATTAATCCAAAGAAGTCTAACCAGGCCAAATGTTTAAGACTCAAACACAGAAAGAGGAAGAATACAAATGGTTACCAAAAAACACATGTTAATAAATCAGTATTTGCCTGGAAAGTCTTGCAAAAAGGACAGGAAAATCACGAGAGAGGGTGACATGCAGCAAAGGTCCAGGTTCAAATTGAGCCCAGGCCACCCACCATGTGAGCCACCAGGGGGGCACTATCATTTCAGTGATTTGTGTCACTGCTTTATTAAAATGTCAAAATTACTTGGCTGAAATTGATTTGTATGTTTTGGAACCTTTCAATTTCTGTGAATTAAAAAACAAGTTGGGATAAAAAAAAACACACAAATATTTCAGTGCAATGGTGAACCAACCTGACCTAATGTTCCCTTAGTTCTGCTTGATTTTAATGCAGTAGTTCAAAGCAGACAAAGCATGTTTTGGTCCTCAGAGGAAAGCCTTGTTGTTCACCCAGAAAACAACAAGTTGTTTATGTTCCTTAGCTCATTACCTAAAGCAGCTACCAAAACAGGAGCTCATTTGCACTCCGATCTGTTCATTCCTACATTCTTGTAATTTAACACGTTTATTTCCTTTTTTCAGCTTTTGTGTATACACATACACATTTGGGAATTAACTTTTCATTTCAAGGCATGAGGCAGATCAACAGTCAAAATTCTCGACACCTGAAGAGGCACTACCTTACATGGCTAGTAGTGCTGTCAGACTCACACACCGATCTGAGTTCAGTGGCAGATCCCCACACATTGGTATTTAATTATAAATTGTGTAATTGACTCTGTAAAATAAAAATGTATAAGTGCGGGGTTATTATTGACAGCTTAGCTACATGCAGCCTTTTCATTCATATGAGATGTGAAGACGTTGAAGAAGTTTAATTTGTAATCGACCCCCCCTCCATATGACTGTAATCATACTTAGCTTCCCCCTACCTGATGCCCTCCCTCTCATTCAAATTGCTGGGTGTCTTGGTGGAGCTTGTGACCATGATAATTTGATAGAATCATAAGTCTTTGAGCAGCGTAACAGCGACCAAGAGCAGATTAGATTCCCACTTCATTCTAGACTGCAGGCCCTCGGCTAGCTGTGGGAAATCATTACAGTAAATTAACTCTGCAGCCGAAAGTGCCTCAGACAGATTAGACGTCCGGGTTCCTCAGAAGATTGTTAGCAACCAATAATGTCCTCTTCAATTTATTTGGGATATTGAATAACTGCTAATTTCTGCTGTTGGTGTTCTTTCTCTTTTTCTGTGGTGGCCTGATTTTCGCTATTTCTCACTTTACCTGCTCCAATCGTCTGTCTTCCTTTTTTCCCCCAAGTTCTTCCTCTATCTCAAATCCCCCCATGACCCCCCTACACACATGTTGCTATATCTAATATAAATCAAGCCATAAAGACCAACAAGAGCTGTCCAATTCAATTTTATTTATATAGCGCCATATCATAACAAAAGTTATCTCATGACACTTTTCATACAGAGCAGGTCTAGACCGTACTCTTTATAATATTATTTACAGAGACCCAACAGTTCCACCATGAGCAAGCACTTGGCGACGGTGGCGAGGAAAAACTTCCTTTTAACAGGCTGAATCTATAGATCAATAGAGAGAGATAGAGAGAGATAGAGAGACACAGATGCACAGCAGCAATTCATTAACTAACTATAAACTGTAATGGAGATATGGTAACAATAATGACAGTAATAATATATGTAGTGGACGTCGTGCAGGATCACAGCAGCAGCCACAATCCATGAGAACCTGCTGGACGAGAGAGCACAGAAACTGCAGGGAGGAAGTTTAGTTAGTAAGATGCATTAATGAGACATGTATGTTTATGGTGGGAGAGGGAGAGAGAGGGAGAGAGAGAGAGAGAGAGAGAGAGAGAGAGAGAGGAGAGAGACACCAACAACTCCTCTTACAGTCAATCTTTTTCTCACCTAACCAATAATGGGTAAAATTGATCATTGATCCTTTTTTTATTCCCCTGAAAGTTACAAGCTGTCACCTCTGACCACACCCAGGACCCCTGATTAATGTGGTCAGAAATGTGCTCTGATGAATACAGGATAATAGTAACATGCTGATGTTTAGCATTATAACATTTTATTGTTTGCAATAAAAACAAAACTTCAGCTGAAGCTAAAGGGAACAGCATCAGTTGTGCACGTATTTGGTCACAAATCAAAGTATTGGACAAATTGACCTGATGATGGTGCTGGAAAAGCAGCTGTTATCTCCACAGAGGCTGAGCCCAGTTACATTGCCTACTTTCCCAGCTCCAGTTCTGGCATGACACCAGCTCCGCTCCTCATCAACATTCACCTTGCAGAGTTGAAGACCACCCCTTCCCGGGGTCTAAATCAGGGGTGTCCAAACAAAAGAGGGCCAGATTTGACAATGTGAAGATGCCCGGGGGGCAATACTAACATTTTAAAAATGAAAAAAATACCAATAAAAGTTACATACAAATGCACGGTTCTGTAACAATTTTATTTTCATTATCACAATTATCTTTTTTTTTTTTTTTTAATTAACAATGTAACTAAATTTAAGCCAATCAGGCGTGAACAAAACTAAACACCAGTTCTTCCGTTCTTTCACATCTGGAGTCAGATAACACAGAATAAATTGTATGGAACATGTTTAACTTGCATGAAGTTGATACTAATCTTAAGATCATTATTATGAGTAATGCAGAGTCTATTAACATTTAAGTTTAAAACATATCACTCTATTTTGTGTCACATCTACAGATATATAACACCAGCAGTTATGTCCTTAAAGATTCAAATGCCTCGTTACAGTATGTCAACCAAAAAAGCCAAATCTTCCAGCCATACAGTTTCTGACAATACTAGCAGGCCAGAAATAATATATTATAAAAATAAAGCTTCGGGCCACAAGAAATCTGTGGACTTTGGACATGCTTGGTCTAAAACATCTCTGGTACAAAGACTATCACTCCCCTGGTGCTCCGAGTGTACAGTCTGGGCAGCCTGGCTAACAAACTAAGCTAATATTAGCTATCAGAAGCTACACAGCAAATGTGCCAGTGTAATTTTTTTAGTGTTGGTGTAAATTAACAGGGGTTACTATTAATTTTACTCAGAATTTATCAAAATTAACTCCCCCTAGAGTCCGTTCCTGATAGTGTAAGAGTTGATATCCGTCGTCCTGAGAATCACTCTGAATTTACACTCTGGCTCGTTCAATTGGCCACACCCACCATTAGAATCGCTTGCCCGTGGCAGTGACTGGCACACTGGTTGCACACACAGAGTCAGCACTCAGACTGCAGTCATACCGTCCAAATCTCTTCTTTCTACGGTAAGTTAAGTTTCGGTCGATAAAATTGTCTCTTTTGGATTGATATTAGCGTTTTTTTTTTGTTTGGTTTTTTTTGTGGTTGACTTTGGCTGCTAGCTAGCTAGCGAAGTTGGCTAGCTAGCTAACGTTAGCTTAGCTCGCTAGCCTAAAAGTGTCTAAGGAATGACTTTGTAATAGGAATGTATTGAAAAGGTTGTACACGATACGAGTATAGTATGACAACACTACACATGTGCAAGGCACATTGTAAATAGGCCTACATTGTGTTTGGTAGTGTTGGGTTAAAGTATGGTTTACAGTGTTTCCCATGAACATTAATTAACGAGACACGGGCGTTTGGGTCCACTACAGTCTCTCACGGAGAAAAGTGTTTTGTTTGTTTTTTTTAAACAGCATTTCACCTTCCTTCATCACCGTCAGTGTCATGTTGCGCTGTCATTTGCATGGTAGTCGCAATTGCACAGTGTTCAAATTACCCCCCACCCCCCCAGCCAGCGCGGGAAACACTGGGTGTAAATGTAAGAAATTAGGAATAATAAATTATGCCATTCTTGTCTTTGAAGCGACATGCTGGTTCCTGTAGAGTATAAAGGAGTCAGCAAATGGGTCAGGGTACCACAGGCGGAGGACGAGTACAATTACTCCCAGTTTTTGCAAGCAGGTAACTGTTAGGCTAATTTGACTGTCATGTTTATTTGTGCATTTAGGGTTTTCCAATGTTTTTCCTAGAGACTACAGATGAAAATTAGCTTTCCTGCTAACTCCGGTGTATTTATAGTTCATCAGCTCTGTTCATTAATGCATGTTTGTCCCTCCCAAATCTTGCTTATCTACAGTATCTTATGTTTTAGTGCTGGCAAAATTCAATTTGCCAGGTTCTGCTTCCTTGAGCCTGAAGGATTCCTCTAACGTGGAAGTGGATTCGGACATATTTGATGAACTCTTGAAGTCATCTGGGGTGTCTTTCAAGGCCGAAGAATGTGATGGTAAGGGATTGCAGGCTTATATTTTTAATTTTTAAGAATTTGAGTCTGTTTTCTACAAAAGGTAAATTGAGCTGTAACTCGTTTCCTCTCGTGGTCAATTGCGTCATTTACAATGCAAGGCTGTGTGTTTTCTTAGGTAGCAATGCTGAGGTGGAGTTCTCAGAGGGCTCATCTTTATCAGACTGGTCACCATCACCATCACGTGCATCCCAAGGGTCATCATCAGGTTCTGACTCAACGCTGATACTAGAATCTACCAAAGCTCGGAAAAGACAGCTGGTTGAAGGACCCCTGGATAGCAACGTTGCAAGAGATGTAAGTTAACCACCTGATATTGACCCTGATGTCAATTAGACCGATGTCAAACCTTACATTAAAATTTCACAATAAGTATATTAGTACTGCAGCTTCAGTAGGTGTCGGACTGAAGACCCAGAGCTCCGTTATGTTAGCTAATTCTCATTTATCATGCACCCCCTAACCAACTGTTACATCAGCCCGGGGCACAGGCTGAAATACCTACTGTACTTGCAGTGTGAATGTTATGCAATTGTCGTTTCAGAATGTTAGAGTCGCTCTGTATTCAAAGCCTGGTGGAAAAGAAATATTCAAAGAGTATGAGAAAACAAGCACCATCAGTGATGTTACAAGAAGAAAGATGGTAAACATTCTTGTGGCAGATATGGTGGAGAGCCATGGGTAAGTGAATGCACTTGCAATAACAGGTTGTGCTTTTTTTTGTGTGTGTTTTTTCACCTCCAAAAGTCGCTGCCGATTATGTCTTCACCCACACCCACGTGCACATCAAGGTTATTATAGTTTTACATTTTTCATTAGTTTTTATTTTTATTTAGCTATTCAATTTGCTTTTTTGTTTCAGTTCAGTTTTAGTTCGTTCAACAAGTGATGAAGCAGTTTTAGTTTAGTTTTTATTTGGTCTCAGTCTTAGTTTTAGTTTTTCAGGTTTTAGGAGAAAGCCTCTGTCAGACCTCTGAAGATTAACTTTTTCCCTTTTAGTTGCATCCCATAATGTTCCCATCAGTCCTCATCACGTTTCCATTCACTCTTATCTACCTGTGGGTCGTACTCTTAAGTTGTACCATATTGAGCTGTGGCCTTTTCTTCCTGCAACTTTAGCATCTCTAACTACAACTAAGCTGATGTTATCTGACATTCACTTTAGCTTTAGTTTTTGTATTATTATTGTAGTTTTTATTTAGTTCTCATTTTTGGAAAAAATGTCTTTTATTTTTATTTTCTGTTTACTAAATTATTTTTTCACTGCTAGTTTTAGTTTTAGTTAACTATAATAACTCAAGTGCACATAAATTAAATTTGCAGTTTTTGGAGGAGTGATCTATCTCTTTTCAGGAGGGTCCCTCCGGTGAATGTGCGGATCCTCTACGCACTTGGGATTACAACACTGTTCCCTAAATTGAAGGACCCGGATTCCAAGAATGGCTATGTGAGTATAAACAGTAAAGCATTGCCATACATTCTGTGTTGTAAACTGTTTTTGTCTGTATATAACATCTATTGCACGTCTGCCAGTCCTGGGTGAGGGATCCCTCCTCTGTTGCTCACCCTGAGGTTTCTCCAATTTTTTCACTGTTAAAGGGTTTTCCTGGAGTTTTTCCTCAGTTGATGTGAGTCGATGTGTTTTTCTTTATCAACAGGAACATTTCTATGATCACCAGAGTGGTTCCGGCTACCTAGCGTGGAGGCTGAAAACTGTTCAGCGGAACTCTGCTCAAGACAGCAAGAAATCCAGGACCACTTTCCAAGAGGGCCCCAAGACTCCACGCAGTATCCGTTCAGATGAGAAGCAGTTGACCGGTGATGAATGCAGGGAAGCCATATCGGTGATGAAACACTCAAGTGATACGACCCTTGTCAAAAATAAGATGAAGGCAACATTCCAGCACAGGCAAAAGGTGGTTCAAGACCCGGATACTGCCTCTACTGTCCTGGATCTCTTTCCCAGATTCTTGGATACACCTGGCTTGGTAAACATAAAATGAATTGCTGACGACTTTGTGATTGCCTTATTTTGCTTGACTGTTTATTAATTGACACCCATAGCACCATTACAATGGTGTTCTCATTCACACACACACAAACGTTTTCTGTTTAAGATCGACCAAGACTTCACAATGATCTTTGGTGAGGAGGTGTCTGGTAAATTCCTCTCCAAGTGGCCAACATTTTTCAAACCAAGAGTCATCGCAGATTGCTGCAAGAATCTAACCCCGAGTCTGCATGTGGATGAGCTACTTCTGTCTGCACAACAGGAGTCTGATGATGGTGGTAAGTGTTAATTGAATAGTGGACACAGTAGATTGCACATGCCTTTAGTGTACACAACAAAAGAGGACATTGTTGTGTTCTTTCATGTTTTTGGCCCCTTTACTACAAATCACATACTGCACCTTACTGCTAACCATATTCAATCCATGGTGTAATTTAAGATAACTTTACTATAACTAATGCTGTAATGCTTATAAGGAAATAAAGACATTTTATAGTGTCACTTCTAATTCTGCAGTGTGGCATTCTGAAGAGTGGGACTCTGAGATGGCCGCCATCCTTCTGCTGCTTCACCTCTTGCCTCCAACAGTTAAAGGCAAGAAGGCCGGCAAGATGAGCGCATCGGAGGCTGCTAGACGCCTGATCAAGTTCATGAAGGTATTTTCTTAGGACTGTACATCACTAATGCAAGGTTTTCATGTCAGCTGATGTAAGGTTTTCAGGAGCCAATATGGCAGGGTAATTGGGGGGGTGCAGTTAAATTGTTTTTAAAAAGTCATCCATCCATTCATCACACAAAAATGTACTTAATGTAATGTAATGTTGTGTACATTCATAGATCCATCCCTGAATTAATTACTTGTGTACATCTATCTATCAAATATTAATTCATCAAGTTGTGTATTGTGCACATCCATTCATACAGTCAGTCGCACATGAATTAAAATGACTTGAGTAAAAACATTTTTTCCTCTCTCTCTCTCTCTCTCTCTCTCTCTCTCTCTCAGGTGGGGTCAAGCATGGAGACCTTCCTTAAAGAAACTGGCCCCAAACAGCCCTTTCTTCTCGGTGTCGGAGAAAGAAGCAACAGCATCCAGGATTTCTACATCATCCTGGACCAGAAGGCCATTCCCTGCAGGATGCAGACCCAAGTTGCTGCCTTTGATGAGCTCTTCAAGGCGCATTATGCTTTTGCCGTGTCGTATGATGATGCGCTGTCCAGCTTCTTCATCTTCATCCAAACCACCGTGTATGGCATCGACGTCGGCAAAGTGAAAGAGAGTCCTCGGGTAAAAGAAATCAGAGCGAGGCTTCTTCACTGTGAAGTTTGAAGACCGATACATTTTGACCAGAAATGTACACATGTTACATTTGCAAGGTACACCACACCAGTTGTTCAATGTTATTTAGACATTTGAAGTTTGAGCATGGATTGTATCCCGGAAGGTCTCTGCGCTTGAACTGTGGAGAGCCTGGTTGTTCATTTGTTTTTTGTACATATTCTGGTTACCAACGTCACCTATCTCGAGCACATAAAGACTGTCTTGATCCAGATCCCGTCAGCAGTTTTGAATTTGAGCCTGTAGCTGGACCTTCCACACCAGTTAATGTGGATCCTCCTGTGAGGGTCACTACACATGTTCCAGTTGAAAAGAAGAATATACTGGACATGTGCAGCTCTGTTATTGCTCAGGTTCAAGCCTCAGGTGTTCCAGAGAGTACTGTGCAGTGTTTAGTTGGCTCAATGGAGGAACTGGTTAATGACATCCATGCTCACACAAAGGAAGCTGTTGTTAATTGTTTGTCTTCTGATGCATCTAGAGAAACTTTGGAGAGAGTTGAGAGTTGTTTTGATCAACTCGAAAACCCATTTTCATGTCTTAACACAGAATCTAAAAGGATGAGGCATTTTGAAAAGAAATGGAATATAGTAGAACCTGTAGAGCATGTTCTGGGTGTCCGTTTTGATGTAAGAAGAGACAGAATAACAGGCACATACAGGCAAGTTCCGGTCGATGATAAGTTCATGTATGTACCTATCCGGGGGTCTCTCTCATCTATGTTTAGTAACAGTGAACTCTGTAACAGTTTCCAAGAAGTAAAACCACACCAGGAGGGATTTTACAGAGATATAAGTGATGGGTCCTACTTTAAAAATCATAGTTTATTTTCTCAGCAAGAACCCGCTTTTCAGATCCAGCTCTACTATGACGATTTTGAAACTGCCAATCCATTGGGCTCAAAAAAGGGAGTGCACAAACTTGGATGTGTTTATTTTGTTTTGAGAAATTTATCACCAAAGCTCAATTCTGTGTTAATGAATATTCATCTTGTCGCTCTCTTTCACTCAGAGGATCTTAAGAAATATGGGTTTGAGCCAATTCTGAAGCCACTTATTGATGATCTTAAGATTTTGGAGACTGAAGGAATACAGTTGCCCTTTTCAGCTACACCTGTGAAGGGTTCAGTCATTCAGGTTACAGGAGACAATTTAGCTCTACATGCACTTTTTGGTTTTGTTGAATCATTCAGTGCGACGTACTGCTGTAGGTTATGTTTAACTGGTAAAAGTGAATATCTGACAGTTTTCAGTGAAGATCACCCAGGTTTAACTCTACGTTCAAAAGATCTTCATGTTGAGCATGTTCGTGTCGTCCAGGAAAATCCTGCTTTGAAATCAGCATTTGGTGTCAAACGAGACTGTCCACTCAATTCCCTCCAGTTTTTCCATTCGTCAAACAATTATGCTGTAGACATAATGCATGACCTGCTAGAAGGCGTGGTGCAATATGAGTTAAAGCTTGTGTTTCAGTATTTGATCAAGAATTCAATATCCCTGAGTTCATTGTCTGAAAGAATTGTTAGCTTTAATTATGGATACACACAGAGAAAGAACAGGCCAGGTGGGCTTAAGCTGGATGACAACAGCAAAGATCTTGGACTTAATGCTATCCAGTCTTGGTGCCTCCTACGCAATGCCCCGTTGATATTTGGAGATTTAGTTAAAAGAGAGGATACCTGTTGGCGATTGTTACTCCTTTTAATTCAAATTGTGAACATTGTGTTTTCACCAACTGTAACTCATGGTATGACTTGTTATTTGAAACATTTAATTTTTGAACATCACAAACTTTTTAAATCCATCTTCCCAGAGCACAATCTCATTCCAAAACATCACCATATGATCCACTACCCAAGCTGTATTAGAAGAATTGGACCACTCATACACATTTGGTGCATGCGATTTGAAGGAAAACATAATTTCTTCAAGAAATCTGTTAAAAACTTCAAAAATATTGCTAAGACTCTGGTTAAGAAACATCAGGCTCAGTTAGCATTTCATTTTGAGAACTTTTATTTCCAAAGATTACAGTTTGGTCCGATCTCCGAAGTCCTGGTCAGCAGTATAGAGGGTGGAGAGGTGCTGAATGAAGCTTTTGATGTGTCGTCAGTTTTCACCACTTCCTGGGTCAAAAACTATGGCACAGAGTATCAAGTTGGGATGTATGTGGTTACTGGAGTTGAAAATGAGATGCCTTTGTTCAACAGGATTGACAGTATAATTGTTAAAGACAGCAATGCCTATCTTTTGATTTGTAAAGTCTGGAATATTTTTTTTGATGATCATTTAAATGCATTTGGTATTGAGGAGAAAAATGAGGTTTTCACAGTGATCTGTGTAAATGACCTGGTATATTACAGACCTTGTGATAGGCAATTTTCATATGACACCGATGACCAAGTGTACCTTGTTCCATACTGTAATTATATGTGAATCCATGCAGACTGTTAATTGTTAATGTGGTGTGGTGGCCATTTAATAAGACTATTTTTCTAAAGAAGTGTTTGCCTTGTGTATTTTTTGTGATAGGTTTGGCGGGTGGTTGTGGTGGTTAAGGGTGGGTGGGTGGGTGGGTTTATTGGTAGTCAAATTTTACACCCATTGGTCTGAATGCATTGGTAGTCAGTGTAGCATTTTCAACCGCAGTCAGTGTAACATTTTATTAAAATGACACTAGTGTAGAGTACTATTGACACTACACATATTAGCTAGTGTTAATTTTGAACTCCTTACAGTGTTGAAATAACTATAGCTGAGTGTAAAAACACTGACACTATACATGTGTTAGTCAGTGTTAATTTTGAACTCGCTATAGTGTTGAAATTACTAGACTTAAGTGTAAAAATATACACTGACACTACTGTAGTGTACTATTGACACTTCACAAGTGTTGGCCAGTGTTAATTTTGAACTCCCTACAGTGTAGAAATAACTATAGCTGAGTGTAAAAACATTAACACTAGTGTTAGTGTTAAATTAACACTGAAAAGAGTGGACGCATATACACACTTTCTTGGTGTTAAATTTAACACTCTCAGAGTTGATTTAACACTTGCTTTTTTGCTGTGTATAGTTCACAGCAGTTTGACAGAAAAAAAAATCTATAAATCAGAGTTGTAAGAAAAAATGTTCTCTTTAAAATTTGATCCAGTTTCACCAAAATCAAGAGATGTTGGTCTGTGCATTAAACCATACTTAACAGAGACACCATTACCCTGATAATCGGTTCTATCATTTTATGGTAGAAAAGTTGCATAATGTTGGTTTAACAGTACTGACCTGTACTGGAGGACACAGATGTCATCCATGTTGAGCCAAATAGCTGCCAGTTCCACCAGGTCTGTCACAAACTATATGTCACAGTATGGATTGCTGATAAAGTTTTCAATGATGAAGCCTCAGAACCAATCCAGACTGGGGAGTATCCATATCTATCTGCCTGTGAAGCTCTAAGCATGGTGGTTCTCAGCCGCACAGTCTTCACCATCTCTGTTGCTGTTTTCTTCAGGGGTGGAGTCATACAGTAGCATATACAGCTACTGTTTGAGTTTGCTAACATGTTATAAAAATGTGAACTTTTTCATAATAATATCTGTGCAGATATTCTGGAATATATTTTTGGTTGACTGAAATGCTGTTCTCAGCTACAATAGCTGACTGAGATCTAGTACACAACCTCCCCGGCTCCCTGGAGGCCAACAGAAGACAACAGAACTCGTCTCAGCCAAACTCTCTGTAGTTCTCATTGTAGTTTAAACTAGGCTGCCACAGCTGGCTACAAAAATGAGGAAAACACTGGCAAGTATTGTGGAGAAAAGGTTGTAAATTGGCACATGGAAACTTCAGAACGGAAGACTCTGCTCCACTTTCTTGCTGCTTACGTTAAATGTTTAATTTGTTAAATTCAGCACGAACTGAACATACAATAAGTAAGCTCACCCAGCACCATCTCAGGCTGTAAGAGTTCATCATTTGAGTCATACCTCGCCCACATACGCTACTTTTGAATATAAACACTATTAACTGAGTCATTACAAAGCAACAAGCTGCATCATATGTAAATCTATCATTGACTAATGATTTTGTGCTCTCCTTTTAACACTAGAACCACTAAATAAAACTCCTACATCTCTCAGTTCATGACTTTTCCAAAAATGGGTTCATTAATCATCTAAATTATGGGAGATGTGGGATAAAAAAGCCCATCCTCTGCAGTTCTATGGGGTATTGGGCCCTGTTCAGACCACATCCAGCATTGCAGCAAATCAGATGTGGAAGAGCTATTGCATGGCCCATTCCGTGACATAATTTTTTAACCCTCTCAATGTAGAAGATGGCAATTATGCACCTAAAAGCAGTCCATTCATTGTTTGTTCCATGTACTCAAAGAGTCTGATTGGAGGGAGCAGAAGACTGCATGGAACTTTGGAATTTTCTGAACTGTGTTGGAGCAGTGGATAGCAAACACTGTTGTTCAGGCACCAGCAAATTCAGGATTGTTATTCTCCAACTAAAAGTGGTCCTTTGCAGTTCTTCTTCTGGTTGATGCACAGTTCCACCTGGTCGACATAGGAAGGAGCAGTGTTCTTTCCAGCTCTTTTTGGACAAGCCCTAAGGACTGCAACATCTTCCTCCCCAGATCAACACCTCCCAGGTGCATCTTGGCCTCATGTTTTTGTGGGAGACGAGTCCTCCTGGATAACTAGGCTGGTGGACTGTGCCTTTGACATACTCACCAGCCAGTTCTGCATCTTTCACTGGGTGATGGGTGTCAAACCAGTGGCAGCAGAGTTGGTTGTTAATGTGGCTTACATTCTGCACAATTCATGCGATGGGAAAACGCCAACTCAGCGATGATAGAGCTGGTAAGAGACTGCTGACTGTCCAGCAGCTTAGGAGAAACAACTCTTCCAGAGAAGCTTACACCGCCCCCACAAGTTTGCAGAGTATGTCTCCTCCCCTGCTGGTGCAGTCTCCTGACAGCACAATGTTGTTTGAGGCAAAGAAACTCAGAGTAACGGAAAGACATAGTAATTTGATAACATCAACATCTGATTGTTTGTGAAGGTGTTTAGTCTGTATGACATTGTTTTGCACTGACAATGAACTTGCCATGTCATGCAACACTAAAACAGGACAAACTCTGAGCATGTCTGTTTTTATTTTGTTCAGTTATAAAATATAGTTTACATTCATGTTGCTTTGTAGAGAAGAAAAATGTTATGATAATTGGAGGTTCCATTATCCTGTTGCCAGAGCAATATATATATATATGCTATAATTTATTTGGTGGGTTTATATCGTGCCTTGTGTCCAGTGTTAACACATCTGTTCAAAGTGGCAACGTAGCAGTCGCTTCTTATCTGGGGAAGTCCGAGTGTGCTGGGTCACAAATGGCAAGGTCATTGTTATAGTTTGATTAAAAAAGTGACCCCAAATGCAGACGGGTAGGTCGAGGTCGGGCAGGGACACTAGGAGGGGAAGACCAAACACCACAGGACTGGGGAACAGATGCAGACAACCTGATATGTGAAACAGCAAACAAATGTACTAAATCCAAGAGAACTAATTAAAAAAACAGGGGATACAGAAGGGCGGGAAAGAGACAAACAGGAAGACATCCCAGGAAAGACTTAACCAGAAACCCAAAACTATGAGACTCAATGTGCATGATGATCATCATCTGCTTAATGAACACAAAATAATGACTTTCATCACGCTGATGTTGCATTCATTGTCCTCTTACTGGCATTTTGACTTTAAAATAAGAGCTCCACCGTTCAAAATATAACTAAGGAAAAATTATAAAATCATTTTGAGAAAATACCTGAAATGAAATGAGTAGACATGAAAAACAACAAATACCAAAAGGTCATTTACAGTCTGTCTGCAGTTTTAAGTATTGACCAAATGCTGTAGAGACAAAACAAATAAAACTCTGAAGAAAATGACTTTCTTCCACAGCAGTCTGAAAAACGACCACTATTTATTATTGTTAGTTCAGTTCTCCTGCACAGCTGCTCACGTTACCGTAACAATCATGGTGACTGCTCGCAATGTGTTGGTATTTATGACCATATGACACATAACAGAATTTTTCTGAGTGTCTGGTAGATACAATATTTATTCATACAAAACAGAGTCACAGAGAAAACCAATTACACACAGTCCAGTTTTCCATGATACTGCCTTATTATTGTGTAACAAGCTGATTAATTGTATTAATATCAGTAAAATAATAATAAAAAAAAAGGTCTACAATGACATGGCTATGATAATTAACATCATCACAAATTAATACTATTTGGCTCATTGAACCCACAAGAGTCCAATACTATTAAGGGATCCAAGTGTGCAGAATGTTCTAATACACTGTGACCCCCCCCCCCCCACAAAAAAAAACAACCTGTCTGAATGTGCCCTTAGAATGGACCTTTTTACACTATGGGTCCTCTAACATTGAGTCAATGTTGCACTGCCATATTTCTACAGTAGCCCAGAATGGACAAACTAATGAGTGGCTCTAAATTGGATGCTTTGCGCTTTTCGTGTGCTTGATGGCCATTACAATTTCTGCCTCGCAAATTTGAGGATGAGTAGAGGGCGTTCCAATCTGTAACTACACCACAAGATGCTACTTAATCCTACACACTCATCCTTTAAGTTTTGATTTGTCATTTTTTCCAATATTGAAGCCTAGTTGACTATATTGCACTATTCTTGTGGGAATAATGATAAGCAGTGGAGCAAGTGTACCGAGTTCAAAAGATTATTGACCTGCAAACATTGTATTCATCGTCTGGAAGATAAAGATAAAGCAGGTGAGGGCATTGTACTGAAGCTTACAGTATGTCAGGGATGTGACAAAAGGAGTTGCTAAGCACAACCTAAAGCTGCCCACAGGTGATGGACACGATGTGTAACATGGCCATTTTTGTGTTTGTGTGTAAGCTGGTGAGAGTTTGAGCATCCAGCACTGACTTAAATCAACTTGTTTTCTCATACAAAATGATTACACAGGAAATGGCTGTAAAACGCTACTGTAAAATGGACGTTTTTTTGTTTTATCCAACAGTGGCTCTTTTGTAACACCCAAACGTTGATAGACCAGTAAAAATGTTAAATGTTGAACAGCAGTATCAGTGAGCTCATTTTGTGGCATTCATCTAAGTAGGCAGCCAACAAGAAGTCACTAACTCAGCCAGCTGAGGACTTGCATGCTATGCATATTCTTTATGGGCCATCTTGGTAGTAGGTCTCTTCATACATCAGCGCAAGCAGAAAACAAATATTTATCCTGATCCTTATGAAAGCTGCTCAGTGCCACATTAAGTCAAAAGAGTTTGACTTCTGTATAAAGTTTTCCCAGGATCAGGTCTTTAAAGGTAGAGGGGGACGCCCCTGATCTGGTAGGAACTGGTAGGACGCTTCACCAATGGGGAACAATGGGGGTGTTTTTTTTTTTGGCCTTTTTGAGCTTTATTTGACAGAGACATCTTGAAGAGTGACAGGAATGTGGGGAGAGAGAGAGATGGGGAATGACATGCGGGAAAGAGCCACAGGTCGGATTCGAACCCTGGGCCGCCGCGGCAAAGACTGAGCCTTTGTACATGGGGCGGATGCTCTACCAACTGAGCTAAACGACACCCCCGTTTTGGGTGTTTTTTTGGGTGGCAGAGCCAGGCGAGAAGCTATGAAGCCATGAGTCATAAAAGAATAAGCCTGTCTAGAGAACAAAAAATGTGTATATATGAGTATACTGAATCAAGAAAAGGTGTATTTATTGCTTATAATGTGTACTTTCAAAACTTTCAGAATCTTGCTTTAAAACCAAGCAAAATTTCCAAAGTTGTTTTTTTCGTTTATTTTACTTTTGTTTAAGATGTTCTTGGGGCTCAATCAACATTTATTTCCCAGCAGTGAGCAACTTCTCCATCAGCTCTGCTTCCACTCTTTGTACAAAGCCAGACTATAGACGTCATGCATTTACCTCAGTATTGACCCGACGTACAAACTTGAAATTAATATTGACCCTTTGTAACTGAAATGAAATGAGTATGCTTTAAAAAGAGAGTAAAAGAAGAGGTGAGATAATGCGAGAGGTATAGCATTACAGGGAGAAAGGAAAACTAAAATAGAGACAGAGATGTGGATAGATTAATAGGTTTAGAGACAGAAAAAGGAGAGAAAGAGGATTGTCAGTAATGGAAGAGGGTGATACCAACAGAGAAGGTGTCTGTACTCTCTGCCTGAGAGAGTAATCGATTTCAAGCTCCCAGGCTCTTTTGTTGCCCCTCTGACTGGATGACGGGCACTGAAATAACTCCATAGTGCAGAAAGAAACGGATCAGAGGGTAAGAAAGAGAGAGGAGCAAAGATGCTATGTATAAATACCAGAAGGGAAAAAAAAAAGATGGACAGAAAGGGAGGTCATAAAAAATAGACACTTTAAGGGAGACATTCAGTGCAGGGAAATGTCTTATTTATAAAATTAAGGTGGGAGAGCAAAAAAACTGAGATGGGTTAAATATGAGGCATAAAAAGTGTTTACACACAGAAAGTTGCCTCTTGTAGCGTTTCAAAATCAATTAATCACCACTCTCATTAGCACTGAGGCATATTTACTCCTGCCAACAAGTTTGATTTGGCAGGAAATCTACCGTTCTTTATGATACAAAACAGATTGTTTCACAAATCAGAACGGTTTCTTGCATGCTCATAATTCATACCTTTTTTTATTCCACTGCAGTGTTTCAAAGTAACTGACTTGAATACGTGTTGGCCATTGTCAAGGGCAGTTATTAGCTCTTGGGCTTATGCCAAGGAAAGGGAGGGAGGAAAGTAGAAAGGAACTTCTTTGTGATGGGAAATAAATAGCATCTGGGATGTATCCCTTTAAGTGTTGCTGGGTTTTCAACTGAATCCCAGCTACCATTGGGTGATCTTGTACATTTCGCCAGTTGGTCAAAACATTTGAGGCTTGAAGCGCCACATTATGTAATAACGCCATATTATATAATAATGTAATACATTTTCACCTCATTATGTAATAACGCCTGATTTTGTAATCTGCCACATTTTGTAACAAAATTCTTGAACGCAATATGTAATAAACTTTGCCTCATTTTGTAATAAGTTGTTACATATTGCATCAGTTATTACAAAATGCGAGTGTTGCACTTTTTTATGAATAAAATGTAATAATTTGGTGCATTATGTAATAAACCACCAAAATGGATGTCTAAATTAGAAAAAAACATTATACCATCAGAACAACATTGCCTTTAAGCATACCAGCATGAATCGTTAATATGAATTAATTTTAAAAACTAGTAGGATGTTTCATTGGTCAAATCTAAATCAAATAAAACTGTATTCACAGAGAATGTGTTTGAAAGCTCATAGAGACAAAAACTGCACTAAATGAGTTTCTGGCACGAACATTATCGGTACACTGAACTGTTGGAAGACATCAAACATGCAATCTGGATTATGTCATGCAAATATTATACGTGGCAGAAAGCAGACTTTATCTGTAGTTATAGGACATGTAAAACAAACTCTCACAATATATATGAGTGAAAAGTAGTCTACAGACAAGTGCTGACAACTTTTTCTCATAATTCTTTTTTCTAGCAAAGAAAAAAGTAACTTGCTCAATACATTTGAAAGTGTTTACTTTAGTAGACTTATACAATATTGCTTTGAAGATAAAAAAAAATCAAAATCTGCGAGAGAATGTCATGTAGCTATTGGGTACTTGAAAGTGCAAAAAGTGTGAATAACTTTTTATAACAAAAACATTATTTATTTAGCACCTTTGGAAACAGAGTTGCAAAACACCCATAAGATTTGTAATAAAGGAAAACGGCATGAACCTCCAACTTATTTATACTCATACTCATTCATATGTACACGTACACTCATACATACATCCCGTGTCACCCGCTTTCCTCGCCTGCAACACAAGGACAGCGGGGCATCAAACATGACAACACCAACGGTTATGTTCAAACGTTACACACATACGTGCCCATCGTCAACCGATGCCCCTTGAACTCCACACACAACCACAGGCAGGACCAAGAGGAACACAATCACACTACTATACAGATCTATTGGGAGTCCACGGTCCAGCCCATGTGTATTCATGTGTATACTTGTGTGTATGACTATGTGTATTGTTAAAAATTAATTGGGAGGTGTGTGTTAATGTGTATCTATGTACCGTAAAGATTCATAATGCCACACATCCGGCGGGTGTTACTGTAATTTAGAGCACTGGTAGAATGTATGCATGTGCTACTGCCAGCCACCAGGGGGAGATCCAAACATTTTGGCTTCAGTTTAGGGGAGCAGTTACGTGATGATGCCCTTTTTGAAGCCTCTGATACCCTGAATGAGTGCCATGATGCTTTGTTCAATGTAAACCATCACCATTTGCTCAATGAACCCAATTACTGTATCCTGGATCAACACCATCATGACCCCCTGGATATACCCCATGATGATGCCCTTCCAAAAGATGATGGAAATTCTGAAATGCCCAACCTGCCGACAGAATTGCTGTCATATATTATTCAGTTGACACTACATGCTGACATGTCAATGCTTGGCGTATTCAACAGAGTTTCTAAGCTTTTTCAGGACCTTACATCACAATTTCTTCTGCAAATTTTCATCAGGGAGTCTTTCGCTGAAAGCCTTCAGCTGGAACATGACCATGACAATGTCATTAGTATTATGAGGCTATATAAATTAGCTGGACATGGGAGTGCTCTCTCACTGAGACTAAAGGAGCTGTTTGGAAAGAATAGCAAGTGGATGAGGGCCTGGGTTGTGTTGAGGCACATGGCCTATGGACATTTCACCATCAAGGACATTTTTTGGAAGAAATAGTAACTCATGTTTTGCGACTTGAAAGAAAAAAAGAGAGAAGAAGGAAAGAAAGACATCATTTAAAGATGATGTAAAGTATGGAAGTGTCTGTTGTACATAGTTCAATCATTTTCAGGCTGACTATCTTTTTTTTTACATAAATACTGGTTGTTTTAAGAGAAGTTTATGTTGGAGGGAAAGTTTTTCTACTGTTGCCACTAGAGAAGTTTTTTTTTCTTCAAGTCTAAAGTACATTTTTGTTAATAGTCAATTGTCTATAGCCTTCTTTTTTTTTTAATTACATAAACATGATTAGAGATATATCTTTTTGATGTGAAAGATTATTTACGCTGTTTTTCGTTGGTTTAGTTTTGATGGTCATTTATTTTTATCCACTATAGGAAAGGACATCAGTGTTGTATTAAAGAAATGGAGCTGGAATAAAGTTGTTTTTTTTTTCTGTTCCATATTTGTTTTCGTATTTTGTCTGCTTTCTGCCACGTATAATATTTGCATAACATAATCCAGATTGCATGTGTGTATGTCTTCCAACGTGTCTTTTATTTGATTTAGATTTGACCAATGAAACATCCTACTAGTTTTTAAAATCAATTCATATTAACGATTCATGCTGGTATGCTTAAAGTCAATGTTGTTCTGATGGTATAATGTTTTTTTTTCTAATTAAGACATCCATTTTGGTGGTTTATTACATAATGCACCAAATTATTACATTTTCTTCATAAAAAAGTGCAACACCCGCATTTTGTAATAACTGATGCAATATGTAACAACTTATTACAAAATGCGTTCAAGAATTTGATTACAAAATGTGGCAGATTATTACAAAATGCGGCGTTATTACATAATGAGGTGAACATTTATTACATTATTACATAATGTGCCGTTATTACATAATGTGGCGCTACAAGGCTGCAATGTCACATTCACATAGGTGAATGTGTGTCTGTTCTTTTCTTCAAACCTGGCTCCCAACAAAAGTTGCATGAATCATGTTAGCTCCTTCGTAAGGCTGCAAGTTATCCATAATACCCTTCTCTGAGTAGGTTTAGAGAGACAGTTTTATTGAAGCATTAGCAGGCTTTCAGGCTGAAAACCTGCCCTGTGCTGAAACAAAGCAAGAGGCTTCACTGGTGTGTCATATACTGGGGAGACATGAAACATGATCCAGAAAGTCCGGTTTGAGGAACAGATCCATCAGTTTGAAGTTTTCTCAGACACCAAAACACTGCACGCCGGTTCATATGTCTAACACAGGAGTTTACAACCCTGGAAAGTCATCATGACTGCCATTATTTTTTACGGTAAGGTGAAGTATGACATGCAGACTAATGATTTCACCTTTTCATAAGCTGGGGAGGGAGCTGGCAGTTGGATGACGCATCCTCAACAGCCCTCAGACCCAATGAGAGAGAGCCTGTTCATGTGTGGATTTTTTGTCTGACTATACGTTGGCAGAAAACAAGTCAGACCACCCAAGTTTATATTTTAAAATAAGTAAGTATATTAAAAGTGAATATATCACTGTATATGGCTGCAGGCATGGTGATTTTAGTCCGATACAAATAACACTTAGTCGTAGTAAAAATGCTAGTAGTAGTAATGGCTTAAATATGGTAAAGAAGCTAGGTTTCAACTGTTTTGAGTTATGATTGGCCACTGCAGCTTCCGAGTTTAAGTTGTGTTGTCGTCCATTCAAATGAAAGGGCTGTGTTCTTGTACACAGGGATAACCCAGCTTTACAAATTAAGTTCAATGTGCTTGGAAGCAAACTACTTTGCATAGGGGGATGTCCGATATTATACTTGTTACAAATTATTGTTACTTGAAGGCTTCCTTATGTTTCACACTGCCTCCCGATCGCTCTCCAACAGCTCTATGTCTTCAGCATGTTGTTGGTGTATCGACATGATGTGATAACAATACAAACTTAGACTATCTGTCCTTGAAGCATTCATGGTGTTGCTCTTGGTTTTACACACAAAGTTAAGGACCCAACAAAAACTTCCTTCTAGGCAAACTGGGCCCTGAAGGGTTTCCAAATAACCTAAACCCGTCTTGGTGTGAAAAAAAAAAAAAAAAAAAAGAGGAAACCCACAACAACATGGGCTGTATAGGCAACTTGCTCACACAAAGAACCCCACTGGCCTGGGATGGTTCAGACCCAGGACAGTGCTAACCACTGAACCATCTTGCCACCCCTGTGAGCCTACCAAAGAACAAATTGGACTGTGCAGGAAATGCCAAAAGGGACTGCAAAATACTATTGAGATATGAAATCAAGTTGTTGAGATCCAGAATGGTTTAGAGCCAACACAATCCTAAATAAAAGGTCTATCACTTAAAATGTTTCTCAATAGCACAGGACGTTTTTGGTTGTCTTGGAGAAGTCAGTTTCCAGAGTGCTGTGGCTACACAAGTACGTCCTTTCAAAATATAGGGATTAAAGCAAGAAAACAAATCCTTTGACTTTTTTTTCCAGTCCAAGGAATGTTCCCCATTTACAATTTATAATATAAGTTACAATGGAGGCCAACACATTAGCCCTCGATGTCTGCTGAATAAAAAGCACACATGTAACATTCTCAGATTTCAGCAGCATCCCACGCATGACCACTGTTTCTGTTCTCTAATGTACTCATCAAGTTGTAAAAAGGCTTAACCCACACCTTATTTAAATGCTCTTTACCAATAGTGTTTCTGGTGGAGGAAGATGCTTTTCTACTGCCAGTTTGATTCATGCAAATTTTCAATCAAGGCTCTTATCACCTTAAGGATTAGGTGTAGTGACATCTAGTGGTGTAGTCGCTGATTGCAACCTCCTCCTCAAAAAATGCAAAGGCCCCTTTGTTAATTTGTCCATTCTGGACTACTGTAGAAACATAGCGGTTCAACATAAAATATAAGACTCATTTTAAGCTAACAAAAACACCAGGATTGTTATCTTCAGGTGATTATACACCAATGAAAATGTAGTTGATCAACAACTTGCGCTGGGACCCATCATAACTACCTTTGACACCGCATATCATATTATATTTCTGCCAGATTCTGTAAGTAGAACCCTGTAAAACAATAAATTAAAAGAACAACCAAAGTCGGCTACAGATGATTAGCTGGCATTAAAGAACAATAAGTGTAATTCTGAAAAATCTCAAGTGCTTGGGCAGTGACAGTACATACTTGAAGTTTGGCTACACCTGATACCTCTTTCAATATAATTGTTATTACAGCTGGCAGCCAAATTTAAAATGGATATGGGAAGCTAAGGCTAAGTTTTCAGCATTCTAGGCAAAAGATGAATTAGGCATTTGAGAATATTATGGCCTAATGAGAAATATAGGCTATAGGCTAGGCTATACTGGTTATACATAATTGATTATGATAAGTAGGCTAGCTTCACTTCTGGGGCAACAGAGACTTTCAGCATAAGGGTGGATGAAACTGATGATGTAGCGACAAATATGTAGCATGTGCAAATCAGTGAAACCAATGTATAAAATCATCAGTGATGTGCTATATTAGTAGATCAGATGGTCACCTACATTCACATAAATTGTATGCCTCTGCTACCTATCACCAAATCTGTTAAATGAATGAATCCATACGATTTTTAAAAAAAATTCTAATTATTAATTCTAATTATCACTGGAGATTCTTAAATCTTAGAATTAAAAGTGTAGACATGCATATCCCTTAAACTGATCCAGTGGTGATTATAACTTCACACACTAATGGGACAAAGTACTGCTCAGCTCTGATTATCTAGAGATTGCTTAAATTTGACATAATCTGTCTTGTCTTTTTCGATTTTTGTTATCTTTGATGCAAAAAGGCATCCCCTAAACTTGTTCATATATGCAAAGTGTGACAATTGCAGAGTAGTCATTCATTCAATTTCTTAGTAGAATGCACTGTTTTCCTGATTTGTCTAGTGGACAGAGGGACAAATTAAAAACGCTCTACAGAGGACCTTTTGTGTTTTTCACAAGTTTCATGGCCACTGTAGTTTCTCCTTCATGCTTGAACAGTGAAGAGGAGGTGGCAGGTTTTCAGTTGGTTGCCATCTGAAACTTCACCATTAGATGACAGTAAATTCTACACTCTGAATCTTTAAGACATCTTAAGCTATTCATCTGGTTTGTAAATGACCTAGAACTAAGAAGGAGAAATTGGTGTTTTTGTTATCTATTAGTCATAATGAAATGGTTTTACTGCTGTGGCCAAACATGACATCAAATTGTACCATGAACTAATTTGAGTTTAACACCTCTGTTAAAGCTTTCTGAAAACCTTTTAGAAAAGTGTTTAAAATTCATAAATGAACTGATACGATTTTAGAAAGACGACAGTACTTGCACCACAGTCTGAAATTTGACCCTTCAGACAGGTGTGAAAGCTTAAAGGCTGCCTCTGCACCACAGAGAGGGATGTGGTTATGATAGAATTTCCACAGCTCCACATGTTATCTCCTCTCTTAAAATCGCTTCCTGTGATGCCCGTCTTTTTGTGTTACATGCTTTCCAAATACAACCATAGCGGGGTCAAGCAGCTTTAAGTCATGGTTTACTAAGAAGGGCACGACCCTGTGGAAACTCAAGATGCAGACACATGGGAAGAGAAACAGAGATTAATACTGCCTGGTCAAAAGCCAGCTCAACAAGGCTGTCAGGGTGAAGAGCCAGTTTGCCAACAATGACTCAGGCTCAGCATGGATGGCCAGCGGCCAACACAATCACAGGCTACAAGGAACGAGCCTTCCTAGAATACCCCTCCTTCCTTTAGACATGTCAACAACCACAAAGCCTTTTCACTGCCAGGCACACTACACCTCTTATACTAAGTGCAACATTTTACCAGCCATAATTCTTCACCAATTTTTGAGATATTCATGCATTTTTGAGACAGTATAATTACTGTTAAGCACATCTGGAAGCTGAAACATTCAGTTTCACATTGTGTGTCGGTAATTTGTTGAGAAAACTGCTGCATTGTTTCACAGCAAAAAGATAAATTGGGCATATGGCACAAAAAAGGGAGAAAGTTGTATTTTTCCAGTTAAAGATGCATTTTTCCGACTGTTTTGCAATGACAGATGTTGGAATAAGTAATAGAAGCACAATTTGAAATCGAAGTTGTGGAAAAACATATTTGGACCAATGCCTGGTCTAAACGGGAAAATAACAATGCACCAAATGGCGTTGGATACATATTCATTTGTCTTGATCGTCATCTCATTTGGTGACAGCTCCAACACTGCTGCATCAACATTTCAGCCCTTTGTGCCTATTACATTCACAATGGGTGATTGCACAATGCATCAGTTATGCCCAGTGCCAGCATTGAAGAGAATGCAGGAAGCATTGTGTGTGTGACCTTCATGTAGCAGGCTGGAATGTAAGGGGTATAGAGGTCGCAGTGGTTAAAAAGGCGTCAGACTTTCATGCTGGAGACCAGAGTTCACATCCCATCACAAATGTCACATTACATGTTGGTAACTATTGTCCATTCCTCATGCTTTCCACGTCCACATACAGCTGCAGAGTTTTACAGTCATGGAGGCATGGACACGGTTTTGTATGGTGTTGAGTGCATGTGTATCACAAATGGAACCATGTGACTTTCCTTCAGACAGCTGTGGGGCATGTACCATGACAAGCAGTTGTATGACGAGGTATGCGGAACTAAAGAACCATATCACCAGTGGTGGAAGAAGTAGCTAGATCTTTGAAAACAAGAGTCTCCAGCCATGCTAGCAGTTCTATGTGGCTGTACCTAAAACAACAAACAGTAAATAATTAAATGTACAGTCAATAGTCGTGTCCATCTGACTGACTGGCCCAATAAACTGTCTTGGCTGCCATCGGCTTGGTGAGTGCTGATAAGCTCAGCCCATGGTCCCGTCCCAAGCTGAGATTGGACAGTTGATGGTATTTCATTTTTGGCATGGACACTGCATCAGCATCCCCAAAAAGCTTCCTCTCCCATATCTTCATGAGCTCTCACACACATCATTGAGATAAATATGAACTGAAATGACAATATCAGGACGGTCACCTTAAAAGCAGTCTTCCTATTGACATTGGCATATTTGCAAGAAAACTAGACTGTTACCTTGCTGCATTGACATTCAGCAAATATACCTGAAGAAATCCATATGGAGGAAGATATTTACTGCACTGCTGCTACCAAAGCATGTTTTTATGTGATGTGTACAGCTGCTTCTCCTGATGGTCCTGGGAGGAGTAGCTCCCTCTGATGTGGTTTCTCTGTAATCACCCCCACCAGGCTTTAAGGATGGACCCCTGAGGCAGCTCGAGAAGCTCAAAGCCCGCTTCAGTGCAACAAACTCGGAGGCCTTCAGATGTGGGGGTAATAGTATTTTCACACTTCCAGACACTGATTTGACAAATATGAGTGCAGACAGACGGTCGGAGTGATGTCTATATGCCGATACTGCCCCTGAAATCACACAGCAGGGAGGAAGGCCTGTTTTCCAATGGTGATTATTTCTCTTCACAATTTCCCACACGTTTCTAATCTTTCCTGGCTAGTAGATAAAAAATGCAAACATAAAAAGTGGATACACAAAAAAGTGGGTGCAAATGGATTCATATTCGTCTGGGCCAGCACAGACTGAAACATTTCCAGCTTGTCTTCACCTCAATTAGAACAAAACATTTTGCACTTTCATAACAAATATAGACGAGAGGGAAAACAAGAGGCTGGTGGTAAATAACATATATATACAAATAAGAAAGAGCTCCTGGTTGGTTTGAGCTGCCATACAGACATGCTCCACACACAGACACACACACACACACATACATATACACTGGTAAGTGTGTTTGTAACTTGCAAGCTATAGATAATGTCTGTTTATCATCACCAAGCAGATAATGTCGTGACTGTACAGACATTTGTAATTCTCCCCTCTCCGTGTCTTTAGCTTAACTACTGCGTTTGTTGCATTTCTGGCTACTTTTGGTTGTCTGTTCCAGCCTGATTAGTTTTACCTGTCCCTGATTAGTTCTCACCTGTGTCTCATCATCTTGTCTTCACTAGTGTATTTAGTCCCTGCTTTGTTGTGTTTCCCTTGTCAGGTTGTCTCTATATATTTCAGGACTTCTGTTTAAGTTCCTTGGTTCTGTGTTCTGTTCCCCAGTTCTGCATCAGTTCCAGAGTATTTTCTTTTCTGAATTTTTGTTTGTTTGGACTTATATATATTCATTTATTAGACTTTTATTGGATTTATGGGTTTTGTTTGTGTTTGCCTGGACATGAGCTCCCTTATGCTACTTTTGTATTTTCCACCCCCCTATGTAAGTTATTAAAGTTACCTTTTTGTTCACCTTCACATACGCATTTGGGTCCACTTCCTGAACTAAACGTGACACGCATGCCAAAAGCAGACAACTCTGAACACTGCTGAAATTGAAGTGCAGCGTTTGGGTTTCATAACAACATTAGGCCCCTGAGCACAAACCTCTCATTAACTGTATTTCAAAAGCAAAGATCCAAAGAAAGCGAACAACTAACGCGCTTACCTCCATCCATTATATATAACCACCACTTCGCATGGAGGGCCTAAGCCAATCCCAGCTGGCATCAGGTGAGAAGTGGGGTGACTCAAAGAGAAACATTCACCTTCACTCACACCTATGGCAATTTACAGTTAGCCAGAGCACCCAGTGAGAACCCACACAGACGTTGTTGAAAACATGTAAACCTAATATAGAAAGGTCCCACTTTCGATCTATGTAAACACCAAATACAGAGTTATGTTATAGTAGCTACAATATACTTTTATATGTGGTCTGCTGGAAAGTGCAACCTTATTGCCATCCATATATAATAAATGGGGTAAGTTATACTGTTGTTTGTTTGAATTTTAATCTCACAAAAAGGCTTAGATGCTTACCATTTTTCATTCCAGAATATAATGGAAAAATATACAACACAGAAAAGGTTCAAACAACACTACAACACTTCCAATGTCCAGGTCCTGTTGTAAATCGGTCCAAAATGTTCTGCAATGAAATAAAAAGGTCTACATAACACTCTGATACCTACCTCATTGTAGAGCACATAACAGAAGTGTCAGCAAGATGAAGGAGAAGATAATGGCAATATAATAGAGAATGAAAAGGACCAGAGAAAGATGGAGGACACAAGAGAATACATGAAAAAGGTAAACATGAAACAAGTCAAGAAGATAAACCTTTGGATGGAAAAAAAAGAGAGGATTAGATGAGGAAAAAGAAATTTGAAGCATCAGTCTTTTTTAGAGTTGTAATTCAGAGTTGTGGAGATTTGGGCTCAGACGGAGCAAAGAAAGAAGAAACTCATCTCAGACGTGCACTGTTTAAATAAAGACCTACTGCTGAATGCATAACACTCACAATATATTGTAATCTATGTAGAAGTTATTTAATGATTTTACTTTATTTGTTTATAAGAACATATTCTACACACGAACCACATTACTGTTGTTTCATTATTCCCATTACGTGAAAATCAATTAAGAACACAATCCACTATGTATTATATATCAGTTTAATATAACCAAGCCATACTCTCTCTGTCTGACTTGGCACATTTTTATCCCCAGTGGGCTGGAAATGTAATATATTTTTCTTCAGTGTAGAAGGAAAACAAACCCTCTGATGCATGTAGCTTCAAACTTTCTACATTTTCAACACTTGAACCTACAACTTCCTCGATGACTCCTTAGCCAAGGAGATCCGCACAACCCTTTTCCTGGGACCTATACATTCAAAGATTATAACACAAAAGACATGCACAAATGCGTACAGAATCACCAAGTTTTTTCACTTGACCAAACCATTACATTATTATTATTATTTTGTTGTTTACACTTAGTCTTGAGGCAAAGTAAATCACTTCCTGTGCACCAATGTCAACGGACGACATGAGGTTCAACACTGCTATACTAAGAAATACAGTTATATGGAGCAGATGGGCTTAATCAGGATTGTGTCAACTCAACTTGGTCAACGGACATCCATTTGAAATTGCTGGGGTCATTAATTTGTGGAATAGTTACATCTTTAAACTTCAAATGTAGAAACACAAAATTAAACACCTTAAAACTTTTAAGAATATTACATTTGTCCATTGTAAACATCCTTCAGTTTTCAAACTGACTTTAGTTGAGGAATGTGAGCAGTCAAGCATTTACAGGGTTAATTCAATGACAGTTTGATTGAAGTCCTCCTGCTCCTTTCTGTCACTGCTGAACAAATAATGGTGATTCATTCATCTACCAGTTCAAGAAAGTTGTTAAATGAAGTTGAAATTGACGTGGAAAATATATCAATGCTAAAAAGTGTCCAAGAGCAGTTTCCTATAAATGCGGTGGATGGAAGAAAAACTTTTTTTTTTTTTTTTGTTTTGTTTTGTTTTTTAAACCTCATGGACTTTGTTTCCAATAACGTTTCAGGTAACCAAAATGGCACTGTGCAACGAGCCAAAATGTGGCTAGCTCAACTGTCCAGCGCTGTATTTGTGAGTTCTTATGGAACATCTTTAGCATAAGTATTCGAACCTTTGGGGACAGTTTGTTACCATCCAAAGTCATCAGCACTTTCTGGAAGAACTCAAATGTGTATGAGTTCCTGGGGATAACTCAAATCAACTCAGATTGAGATTCAGTGTTTAAATGAGTCCAAAAAAGCATGGTAAATCTAAAGGAGATGCTCCTCAGGTTGTTTAGCAACTCCACACCCTCAATCAATGTTGCAACAGCATCTAGCTCATCATCTTCTTCAGCACTTTCTTGGCAAATAACAAAAATCCCCATGGTGGTCTGTGCGATCACTCTTAGCTTCCTCATTGACATTGACTTTATGTAATGACTTTTTGTTATAGTGCTGCATAAACACTTAACTTAGACTTAACTTAGAATTAGACAGACTTTATTGTCATTCAGCTGTACATTCACAATGTACATTTGAGCGAAATAACGTTGCATAGGCTCAGCATAAAAACAGAAGACAAGGTAAATAACTATAAATACAAAGTATATTAAAAGTAACAGAATAAAATAGAGAGAAACAGAATAAAATTTATACAAACTTTATATAAATCAACAAACTTTTGGTTTGACATGGGACACTCTCCTGGATGAAAGCCCTGGACATTGTCAGCTATGATACTGCTCCAGTCATAGTTCCTCTGTCCACCTCTTTGCATTTCAAAACAATCACGATCCAAATTAAAACTGGTTAGTTTCTGCATCCTACTGCATAAATAGTGTTGTCTATCTCTGGAAAAGCTCAGTCCACAGACATTAAAAAATATATCGGGGCACATTGTTCACTCTTTCTCTGTCTCGGTGATATATGCCCCGTCCTCCCTCTCTAAATATCCACTCTTATATTCAGCCTCTGTATACAGTAACCTTTTACATTCAGCTCTTGTATTACGGCTTTGTAATCTCTGTTGGTATTCTGCGCTCGTCTCCGTAGTCTGTCTCTCTGAAGCTTAAGTTCCTCTTTCTACTCTATTGCCCAGTCTGTTTACAAAGGAGAGGCGTAGCATATGTTTTCATCTAGAGGCAGGACAAATTAAGTCCTATCTGGCCCAGCCACGCTTGCAGGGAACTGAGGAGAAAGAGGGGGAGTGTGTGTGTCTCTGTGTGTGAGAAAGAATAACAGCAAAAAGATATAGCAAGAGAGAGGTGTGTATGTGTGAACGAAAGGTGAACGGTGTTTGTGAAATGTAATACGAGTGTAAGGAAGCATGTGTGTGAAAGAATGATATAGTTTTCCATGTGTGCTGAACAGCAGGGTTCATTGCTTTAATGGACCCTGGTAGTGAATTAAACAGTTGGAAGCTTTGTTTACACATGCAGACTGAAGTGCTGAGGGTCAGCAACGTGAGCGTCAGCTCTAAATGAGTGGAACAAAGTTGTTGTTTTTTTTGTCATTTTTTTCCACTTACTAAAATTGAAGAAAATTTCTACCTGGAGTCGTAAGATCGATTAAAGGTCTCACATTTGGCTCACATAGGCACAAGAAATGGACAGGTAGGCTCTGAGTGAAATAAAATTTCTGCTGCTTGTGTATTCTGTCGCGGTGCACACAGAATAAGAACCACTGCAGGGAGGTGATGGGGGGGCTTTGGTTTTAAATTAAAGAAAGTAATAGTAGAAAAGCTTGCAATGCGGTTCACTGCTTGGAATTAAGATGTAAAATACAGTATGTATGAAGTTGGACTTCTTGAATTAGGGTGCAATTATGGTATGTAAAGTGCCATAAAAGTGGTCTGCAAAGCTGCAAGTCTGAATAATAAGCAGGGCACCTCTGAGGTGCTGTAGCAAACATCGTGCTAACTACCTGAATGATTCCAGCTTGTTTTGAGACAAAAACTCCAGAACTCCTGAGGGTAGAAAACATGTCACAACAATATCACGATGGCTTAATTATCAACATGTTCAGTATAAAAATGAAGTGACTGCGTGGAAACTAGTCAAAATAGTGTTTAAAGGTGAATTTGTATGCAGCACCCGTCCTTACATTTTAATGAGGTTTTAGCACATGACTGTCTTAGCCTGTCAGCTCTGCCTGACTAACATGGCAAATGGAATTCCAGTTAGTAGCAATTATTGTATTGTATCATATTGTACTGTCGATAATTAGGGTTATTCAGCAGTGTGTGGAGGTGGAGGGGTAAGGAGTGCTGGGGTGTATTTATTTGTGCTGAACGTAACCACTATGAAACAATCAGAAAATACCTTTTTATTTTGCTGATTAACCAACTTCCTCAATACCGGCGCCCCCTTACTCTCATTCACTGTCTACGTCGCTTGACCAGTGCTCAAAGTCCAGAGGATTCGCCATTGTATCTAAATTAGTACTATTCCTTTTTTTTTTTTTTTTTTTTAAAGAAAAATAAACAGTCCAGCTTCATTGTCAATTATACAATAATTTTTTGTAACACTGCGGGTTGCCAAGTTTTCAGCTGTTTGCCATTAAATACGTTGCTGCAGCGGTTTAGAGGAAAATCATTCAATGTAAATTTGCACATTTGATTAAATCAAACGGTCTATAGTGTGCTCAGATGTTACAGTGATCATCAAGCAGTCACGACAAGAAGGAGGAAATATGAAGCCTACATTACTATATATACACAGACACCATTTGTGTTCAAGATCATACAAAATGCACACTACAGATCCAATAGCAATGTACAGTATTGGATTTATTTATAATGACATGCCTAAAAAATCATAGTAAGATTTAGCTATGAGTTATCATCTACTTTGAGTATCAAGATTAGTTTCTGCAAACTCATCTATACACATTTCCACTAATATGAAAGACATCAATGTGTATTATCATACTGTATGCTACAAACTTGAGTTTTCAATTCAGATAAATAAAGAGAACATGTATTACAGAGAGTGACAACCATGCAACAGAACCCTGGAACTGAAGCAGCTAAATGGAATTCAGCCATCGTTCATTTTATTATTTACATGTGTGAAATGTCAAAAGAAGGCCTATTGAGGTAATGGCTGCTTCACTTTTACACTCATGTTAGACCGTACAGTCAGTATGGGAGTACAGTGAGCAGGCTGTTGTTGATGTAAGATGTAAAGATGGTCGTTCATATGTAGTCTCTAATTAGCTGAACTGACATACAACAAAACACATCTGTGGAAATGTCTTTTGTTAACTCTGGACATGTCACACTCTGTCTCCATGTTCTACAAGAACAACAACACCCACCAGAGCAAACACGAAGTAAGGTAAGTGGTTAAAAGACAAGGTTGTCAGCAACAGACAGGTGATCAGCAAAGCAAACAAGTCCAAAAATAAAGGAGGCAGGCAAGCAGAAATTGGCAGAAATCATATACTAACAGGCAGGAAAACACAATGAAGACTCAAGGATTATGACTAATGGGGCACAGCAGATGATCGCAGAGGGCCAGTGATGGTGGGCAGGTATTATAATTGAGTGGCTGATCAGAAACAAGCTGAGGATGACTGCTGGGTAGATAAACAATGACAGACATGTCTAAATAGGACGGATTTAAAGTGGGAGGAAAGGAAAATGTGATACTTTTGACATAACAATGGTCCAAAGGTTATAATATGCAAACACTGTTAAGGCGAACAAATGAATCTCACTTAAACAGTTCGGGGAAGTTTGGGAATGTGCAGGAGAGGGGAGCCAGTGGTGGGGTGTCCGGGGTGGTGCAGAGCTGGTGGTGACGGGGAACAAATGGAGTTGGACATCGTACAGAGGTTTTTCTGAAGCACAGGGAGTTCATGATTAGTCACAAAGTCAAAAACACAGACAAGCAAAGTTTTAAGTTGGCAACAATATGGCAAAGTGTGGAAGGTTGAGCTGGCGTTTTATGCAGCAAGGGTTAATTGGTTGATGAAGTGGAGGTGGTGAGGCAATCAGGCAGGTTGGGAGGGAAACCAGAGGCCACGCCCAGAGACATACAAACACAGATAGACCGACAAGTGAAGGGGAAAACAAGAACACAGTTAGAAGGATGGAGGCTGAGGTGGCAAGATGGCGTCGTAGCGTGAAAACCTTGTCTGTTGAGCTCCGGTGAGATTTATTGAAATATCCGTCTAAAATACGTGTTCACCTGGTGAAACGTTATAAACGTGCGTAGGAGTAGCTCTATAATGAGCCTGGATGAATATTTTTTGAGAATGCCTCGCCCCAAATCTAAGAAAAATACTGCTTCGGAGGAGCATGCTAACGACGCTATGGAGCCTGCCGCGGTTGAACCCGAAGATGCTAACGAGGTGGAAGCCGCTGCCGAGGTCGAGGAATCCGGGAGCGATGTTAACCCAAGTATTCTTATGGCTTTGAGCAAGATAACTGACAACATTACAAAGGCATTGGATGCTAAAGTTAACTCTGTGCTTGCTGCTATACGCGAACAAACATCTCAGATGCAGGCTTTGGCAACGCGGGTTGCGGATGCTGAGACACGGATCTCCGGCGTGGAAGACACAACGGATGAGTTGCAGGCTAAAGTGACATGGCTCGAGAAACAAATAACCGACATGGCAGGTCACATAGATGATTTGGAGAACCGTAGCCACAGATGTAACCTTCGTCTGGTCGGGCTACCCGAGGGCACGGAGGGAAAGGATCCAGTCACTTTCATGGAGACATGGCTCCCCTCCTATCTCAATCTCACAACGAAATCCGGGAAGATCAAGTTGGACCGCGCTCACCGCTCCCTAGCACCGAGGCCGGGCGCTAACCAACGCGCCAGACCCATCATCATGAAACTTCACAACTTCGCTGATAAACAACGAGTGATGGCCGCAGCCCGGCGCCTTGCTACGGAGCCGAACCAGCCAGCGGACCGGATCAGAGTCTCCTTCTTTAATGATTACTCGGCGGCGTTGGCCAAGAAATGCAAGGCTTTTGACGAGGTGAAGGGTTGTCTGAGGAGGAAGAACGTGGATTATGCCCTTCTGTACCCCGCTATGCTGAGGCTGTCTGTCAACGGTGTGGTGAAGAGATTTAGCACACCAGAGGCAGCCGCGACTTACGTGGAATCGCTTCCCTAAATCTCTGTAACCACCGGACAATCCCTTTTCTTTAACATTGCACCTGGACTGTGCCTTATGAAGCAATGTGAGTATCTGCCAAATCCAGGCGTGTGTGACTATGCCCCTTTTCTTTCCTACTGCTTATGATCAACCAGGTGAAACGCTCTACCTCGCCGTGTTCTTGACGGACTGTAGTGTGTTTACGTCTATGGAGAGGCGCGTGTTAAGCGCATGTTGCACCTGTCGGCTCTCAGCCGCAGGCAGGAGAAGGACGGTTTTTCCCTACATGTTTAGTAGGGTCGTTGCCAAGTTACTGTTTTTGAATGTCTTGTTGTACAGCTCTTTGTTTTTCTTTCTTTATTTGTTCATCTTACTCTTACCCAGCGTGTGGCGGATCTCTTGGCTCAATATGCTTTGTATGATACATGAATAATACTAATAATGAATAAGCTGCAAGTATGCACCTGGAATGTACGGGGTGTCCACAGCCCTATTAAGCGGAGAAAAATAATTACATGTCTAAAAAAGGATGATATAGATGTTGCTATGTTACAAGAGACACATCTTGATGACACAGAGCATTTAAAGTTACAACAAGGGCCATTTGGGCAAGTATTTTTCTCTTCCTTTACAACAAGAAGTAGGGGAGTAGCAGTGTTGATCAGGAAAAACCTACCTCTTATAATATCTGACTGTGTTAAGGATCTGAATGGTCGCTATGTGATAATCAAAGGAACTTTGCAAGGTCAAAATATTGTAATGATGAATGTGTACTTTCCACCTGCCCACCCAGTCACTTTCCTTACCAAAATGTTTTTGGACTTAGCTCCATTCCTTTCTAACTCCACTGTTATTGTTGGCGGTGATTTTAACTTAATAATAAATCCGCTTATTGACAAATTTCCACATAGCAACGCGCCCCCCTCTCCTCAGGCCAACACGCTCCATGCTCTATGCGAGGAGTTTGGGCTCATTGATGCTTGGAGGTGCACCCACCCCTCTGATAAACAATATACATTTTTCTCGGCTCCACATAAGTGTCAAACCAGGATTGATTATTTTTTTCTGCCAAGAACTGACTTATATTCAGTTTTATCGTGCAACATAACCAGTATAATTATTTCAGACCACGCAAGAGTAATTATGGACTTTAATCTCAAAACAGCGTTACATCAGTCTCGTCACTGGAGACTTAATACCATTGTTCTTAAAGATGAGGAATTTACTTCCGACTTCTCTACTGAACTTAAAGCATTTCTGGAAATCAACACTCCATCGGCCAGCAATGCCTCAGTCTTATGGGAAACATGCAAAGCTTATGCCAGAGGATTAATTATTTCGTACTCCGCAACAAAAAAGCGCCAAAGACAGGAGAAACAAAAATCTTTAGAGAGTGAATTGACGGACAAAGAAAAAGCATATATTGCCTCTCCATCACCACCACTGTGGCAAGAAATCACGGCAATCAGAACAGCTCTAAATTGCCTTCTCACCAGGGATGCAGAGAAGAAAATGAAATATACTAGACAGAGGTTTTATGAGCATGGAGATAAAGCAGGCAAATGTCTGGCCTACTATGTTAAGAAGCGTGCAGAATCCCAAACCATTGCAGCTATATGTGATAAAGATGGCCACAAGGTATGTGAGAATAAACTGATAAATAACTGTTTTAAGAACTTTTATGAAAGCCTGTACTCTTCCGAACAAGCTCCAGAGGGAGAGCAAATAATGGACAATTTCTTTGCTCAATTGGTTTTGCCAAATTTGTCAGAAGAGCATAAGACTGCCCTTAATAGTCCCATAACTAAAACTGAAGTGATCAAAGCTATTAATAAATTACAAAATGGAAAGTCACCAGGACCTGACGGCTTCTGTTGTGAATTTTACAAACAGTTTCAAAATATTCTTGTAGATCCTCTTCTTGACATGTTCAATCACTCCTTCGCTACAGGAGAATTCCCACAGACACTGAAGGAGGCCAATATATCCTTAATTTTAAAGAAGGGGAAGTGTTCTGACTCTTGCGGATCCTACAGGCCCATAGCCCTCCTAAATGTGGATAGGAAGCTGCTTTCTAAAATCTTGGCCTCTCGTTTAGAAAATCTTTTACCTATACTGGTAAAGGAAGACCAGACGGGTTTTGTAAGGGGCCGGAACTCAGCTACCAATGTTAGACGTCTGTTGAATGCTATCCTAGCTTTTAAACAAAAGTCTATTAATGGTCTGGTGCTTTCTCTTGACGCAGAGAAAGCATTCGACCGAATTGAATGGTCTTTCTTACTGTATACATTGGGTAAATTTGGTTTGGGGGAGAACTTTATAAAATGGGTTAAAATTATACTAGACCACAGGCAGCAGTCCTGACTAACGGACTCAGGTCTGAATACTTCAATACTTATAGAGGGGTGATGCAGGGCTGCCCTTTATCGCCCCTCCTATTTGCTTTGGCCATAGAGCCACTTGCTGAGGCCATAAGGGTGACACCCACAATACGTAGCTTAGAGATTGGACAGCTGTGTCATAAAATAACCTTATACGCGGATGATGTTCTAATCCTTCTGACCGACCCTGAAACATCTGTACCAGGTCTTATTGATGTGATTGACAGATTCAATTGTTTCTCTGGTTATAAGATCAACCTGGCCAAATCAGAGGCTATGCCCCTTGGTACCCTTTCAACAATACCAACTACTGTACCTTCCTTTCCTTTCAAATGGTCTCCCAATGGGTTTGTGTATTTAGGAGTCTTCATCACCCCATCCTTTGATCAACTATATAAAGCCAACTTTGCTCCCTTATTTTGTAAAATTAAGCAGGACTTAGGGCGATGGATGTCACTTCCTGTTTCCTGGTTAGGACGCATTGCTCTGGTCAAAATGAATGTGTTGCCTAGGTTACTGTACCCTATCCAAATGATTCCTGTTTTGTTCTCTAAAAGGGTGTTGAAGGATATTAATGGGTGGCTCAGCTCTTTTATTTGGAACAAGCGTAGACCCAGGCTTAAGATGGCAGTATTACACTTACCAAGTTCGATGGGTGGCCTGGACTTACCCAATATTAAAATTTACCAACTTTGTGCCCATTTAAGATTTGTAAACGACTGGGTTAAGGGTAAAACTTCAATTTGGATGGATATTGAGACAGCATTATCTCAGTGCAGACTAAGGGATCTATTATTTTTTAATACTTTTAAAGAAATCAAAGCTTTTTGTGCAAATCCTGTAACAATCAACACTTTAAAAGCATGGCGGCTTGTCCGCCGTCTTGAGGGAAGATCAAATGTAACATCCATTTTCACCCCAATAATAAATAATCCTGCTTTTCCCCCAGGTTCTTCGGACCCTGGTTTTCGACAGTGGTCTAATAAGAATATTAAATCCCTCAGTGACCTGCTTTCAGATGGTAAGCTTATGTCATTTGAACAGCTTACTAACAATTACAAATTGTCCAAACAAGATTTCTTTCGCTTTTTGCAAATACGGCATTATATTATTCATAGCACAACCCTTATTGATCACCCTGAAATATCTGCTGTTGAGAGAATTCTGTTTCACCAACAATTGAAAGTGTCTCTGAGCTCATTTTACCGTGTTCTTAATGTTTTTTCTACTACTGATGCGCAGGGGGTCAGACGTGTGTGGGAGAGGGAGTTGTCTGTGACCATAGATGAAGACAAGTGGGATACCATGTGGTCTCTTGCAAAAAAGATCTCAATTTGCACCCGAATAAGAGCAATACAAATTAAGATTTTACACAGATTACATATTTCCCCTCACCGCAGGCACTTCTTCAACCGGTCTCTCTCCCCTCTATGTCTCAAGTGTAAAACTGATGTGGGAACTTTAACTCATTGTCTCTGGTCTTGTCATAGACTTCAAAGATATTGGGTTGAAATTATAAGTGAAATGGAGAGAATTTTTCATATTAATATAGAAATGGACCCCATGTCCCTGATTCTAGGTCTTCCAAGTGACTATCTGAAAACAGCAGTCAATAAAAGACTGTACAATATTCTAACGTTTGCAGCTAGGAAAAATATTCTTTTGCAGTGGGTCAGTGACAAGGCTCCTTCTATCTGTGGATGGCACAAAATAATTTTTGAACTGATCCCTTTAGAATATCTTACTAACGTTATACATCACAGTGTAGATCAGTTCTACAGAGTATGGCGCCCGTTTTTGGACTATATCGGTCCAGACCTTTCTTCCACCCTATTAAAAGGACTGCTGTGGACTTGAACGACATTTGTGTGCTGTAAGATTCACCACCTCTTGTATCATGTCATGAGTTCATCTCTCATGTAAGAGCTGTAGTGAATGTTCTGTGTGTGTTTTGCTTTGTGTCTAGTGTTGTAGACACTGTCTGTTTGTTGAAAAGGAACAAAAATTGCAATAAAAACAATGGAAAAAAAAAAAAAAAGAAGGATGGAGGCTAGCAGCCTTCAGTCGACAAATACAGGTGTGTAGTAATTAGCAATGGCATACATTAGTGCAATCTACCTTTGGATTAATCATGCAAAAAGCGTCTTCAGCACCCCGTTCAGAGTGTTGCTTTGTTCTTCTGGTTGTCTGGTTTGGGCTGTTTGAATCTGAACTCTGACATCAAACATCTGCTGTGGGACAAGATATCAATTACTATGACAAGAGTTGGTACACACACGGGATGCTGGGATGTGTTGATACTAGAATCGTGGATTGATCCAGGTCTACAATCACACACTTTGCAATCATGACATGCTCCTCTTTCCCCTTTCTGTTCAACTATCCCCCCCCTTCTCTCTCTGGTCTCAGGGGTTGTGTGAGTGTGCGGACATGCATGCAGTCTAGTAGCGTACCAATTATTGGATTTTCTGAGAAAAACAAAACTGGTTCAGGAGGCTGGAGAATTCAGAAAAGACTGCTCACAGAACATGAATTCATTTTTTAGACTCCCATGTGCAGCGACTACAAAAACAAAACACATGCTTTGAAGAATACAGGACCTGTTCTTCTACATTGTAACTGAGGCGGCACAGGTGGTCCGTAAACTTAAACTTGATATCCACGCTGGACATTCTGCTGTGGCGTAGACAATGAAAAATGGATGACTTTGAGATTGAATGACAAACTGATCTTTGACTGTGTTGCTTCAGAGCCCGCTGAACTAAAACTCAGTCAGAGATATCGACTGACTCAGAATATGCTCAAACTATATGAAGTCAATTCACTGCTTAACTTAAATGTCATGCTCTTCATCACATTCAGACGCCATGAGGAGGTGAAGCTTCGGTGCATGTAACTGCACTGATACTTGTTGATATACATATTTATCTTCTACATTGTGTCTGTGAAGGTTCGTCCAGGTGATTCTCTGACAAAAATAAAGTTTGACTTCACTTTCTGATTGTATGTGTTTGACTTTTGTTTGACATAGTTCATGGTTCAAACCATTATACCTGTAACTATTGGCTCACAGTGTAGAACAGTGCAATCTCAGAATTCATTGATCTGATGATGATTTAGCCACTGGGGGCAACCAATGTTACTGGACTTCCTGTGAAGCTGGCAGATATCCGAAAAATGGATAATGGATATCTGGACCAAATATCTGCATATGAGTGCAGATAACTTTTAAATAATAAATAGTTAATAAAAAACTAAATTAAGTTGCCAAATGCTTGCTCATGGTCAAATTGTTGGGTGTCTGTAGATAATGTAGATAACATGTCTTTCCTTCATTCTTATTGTGGGTGTGTGTGTGTGTGGCAAACCACAATGTGTGTGTTGTGGAGAAATTGCTGAAGTCAAAGGTCAATGGTGAGGTCAGGAGTTCAGAAAGTGTTCAGGAGCCTCTGATGTCTTATGCTGTAATATTTATTGACACTTGGGCAAGGAGAATTAGAGACGCTCTCATAGTACATCAGAAGTGCCTGAGTCGGTCTCACATTCTGCCCAACTCATGCTGGTGGATAGACTTTAAACCCCAGGATAACACCACAAATACTATACGCCCAGAATTAGCCAAAGAGAATGTTTTTACCCATGGAGGTGTTATTGTCAACATATTCTAGTCTGGAGACACTGTTGTCTGTTTGTGCAGATTGGAATGTCAACGGTAGGCCATCTATTATGTCTAGGAAGGCAGCAATAGGTCTCTTCGACCCTGGCCACCACAGTGTTTGAGATAGACTGGCACCTACTGTTCCCAACCAAAGCCAAACAATTAATACTGCTGAGGACCTCAAGGCCCACACGTGACCTTGTGTAACCTAAGGATAGAAAATTCCATAACAGTGTGTTGTAGCTATAAAATAGCCATTGACATCGTCGCAAGCTAAAGCCCGGTTATGTATAATCCACGTGACAAAGTTTATCTGGACAAAGTTTCTGTCTGCCTCGTACTACAGTCACTCTGGTCACAGTGAGGCAGTCTCGCAGTGCAAACATTGCAGTACTTGTATTTAAAAGGTCACATTCAAATTCATATTTCTCATGTATGCCAATGCCGGTGTTCTTCTTGGTTATGGTGCTACAATGTGAATTTGCTCTGTGATTTGGTGCCACTGGTGGAGGCCTGCCTGTAACTGATGTGAACTCCTTAGATCATCAGGACAAGGGAGCAACAGGCAAGAAGTACTGTGTTCTCTGCTACAAAGAATCAAAAATAAATTGAAAATAATTTACATATATGTATACACTTATACTGTACATGTATGTCTTTATGCCATTAACAATGATTCTGTTGGGTACAGAGTACTCTCTAAATGTGATACCGGCAGACCTGCATTTCTGCCCATAGCTTGGAACAACAACTTGAATATAAACTTTGATTAGGCAATGTGGTTATAAATATGGGAATCAAATAATATCTTAATCTGTAATAGGCTGAAGGAGACTTAGTTTAGACTGTTACACTGTCTACAGATCACTCCCCAGCTCAGATATAAAATGGGTCCCAATGTGGCATACTGAGGTTGGTAGTTTTATTCATTGTGTATTGACATGTAAACATCTAAATGACTTTTGGGGGAACATAACAGATAGATTATTGCTGTTTTTTTAACATTGAACTGCATGTCTGCTGTTTGGGCTCCCGGACACACAACTCAAATATTCACACTCTTCATTTCTGTGCAAAACATACTGCTGAAGTGGATTGACTGCAAACATCCAACACTGGCTGGGTGGAACAAAGTTGTATAATACCTAATATCTGACGTGTATGAGCCATGCACTCTGTAAGATTTGGTCCCCAGACTGGCAACCATTGTGTTGAAGGGTTTGTTGGACGACAGTTATGATCCGACACATTGTATGAACACATAACTGACATGCTGTGGGGGTTACACAGACTACAACATGTACTTGCTTGAGTGTTAGTGATGCTGTACTGTACAGAAATATAGGAAGAAGACGCTATCTGTACTGGATTTGCAATTTCCTGTATAATCGTGTCCCTCTTTCTCTCTTTTGTTACCGTTTAAATCGTTTTGTGTTTAAGTGTTTATCTGTACTGCTTATAGTGAAGTACAGGATGTGTTCCCCTGCTGTCTTTATTGTGCAACACAGTCTTCCCCTTGTAATGCAGTCTTTTTTGTTTGTTTGTTTTTTGTTAAAAACAGAGAAAATGTTGAGTAAAGATACTGTTAAAAATGTTTAACCAATAGAGATCACAATGAATCATCTCTAGGTTTTCTTAAATTTTAGGTTTAAATATGCAAATGTAACATTATGTAATTAAAATGTACGCGTGACACAAATTATTGTCATATTAAAGGTTTTTCTCCCAAAAATTTGAATCCCTTTTTACACCCCAGAAATCAGAAGACACTGTCAACAGCCAAAAAAAATAAATAAATAAAATCTCCATTGGAATACATAAATCAGACATTGAAGGATGAACAAACCCCTGTGTATAAACCTTCAAAGAGTCTGAGAAAAAAAAAAAATAATAATATTTTATATATTTATCAAGACACTACAGGTTTCCTGCAATTGTATGTTTAAATATGCAAATGAGGCATTACTGTCCACCAATCAGTCAGTTGCTGAAAAAAAACCCCAGCTTAACCTTTCAGTCTCCCTCGTGGTGTTTTTGTGAGCTTTGCTCTTCTGAGATTTTGACCTTTTTGCCTCTGGAAAACCCACCTCTGCTATCCCACTGCCACATCTAGTTCTGTTTGTCTCCATGGCTGCATGATTCCTGTCCCCACCAGCCATGCACCGCCCCAGACACCCCGTCACCGACACCCCCACCTACGCAGAACAAGATTTAGTCTCCGGTTGTTACCGTCCTCTTTAACAATTATCCAATGCCAACTTTTCATGAAATAAAACCTGAAACACATGAATGTGTATTTCAGGCATTTTCTTTAGACTAATCTGAAAGGAGAAACATAACACGAAATTCCAACATTGACCAGCGCATGAAAAATCAACAGAGGTTAGTAAGGTATCAGGCAGAATCGACCCAAAACATTTACTGCAAAAAGCGGTTCAAATCAACGTAAAAGACTGAGAACTGCATTGATTCCAGTAGTTGTTCCGAGAAGCTGTAAAGTCCGTGGTGGATACAAATGACTAAAAACAATGTTTTTAATCTCTTGAAAAAAACTTTAGCACCTTCAGGATAAAAAATGAGATAAATCAAACCTCTCATCCATTTTCTCTCTCTCTATTCTCCCTTTGTGTCGCACAGCCTAAAAAAATGTGGTTTTTATCTCTTTGTCTCTCTCTCTCTCTCTCTCTCTCTCTCTCTCTCTCTCTCTCTCGCTGTCACTGGCAAGGCTATTAATTTTAATATGATTGGAAATTTCCCTTAAAAACTCCAGGGACTCTTTCAGCCAGACCGGCCTGCGAACAAGAGATGAAACTTCAACTAGTTTCAACACTCCAGGCACTTGAACATCAACAGCGCTGTCACCGCTCATAAGGCCCGATATATCCGACCACACAGCCATCCAATCTTTCTTAAAATCAGGATCAAAAGCAATCAAGTCATCCTCCCTCCCTGCCTCCTTCCCCACGCCAAACCCTCCCTTTTTTAAATTGTATTTCAAGTGAGTCAAATTAGTGTCAAAATAAGTAGGAAGCTCTGATGAAATGTTAGGTAAGAGCCATGATTATTTTGAACCTCGCCAGACACTTTGAAAGGAGTCCAAATGAGAAACATCACGGTGCTTTCACTAATTTGAATGCAAAATAAGCAACGCTGCTGACACTCAAAACCACAAATAGAAAGAGATTTGCAGCATTTTGAAATCTGACAGTTGAGTGACACCAGTATAAATAACCACATATTTGCTAACAAACTGTGCAATGCCATGGCCCAGTGTACAGATTGTTCACTTGTAGACACTTTTGGTCAGTGGTTGGAGCCCGTCTCATACTCCCTTTGGCAGCTTTTCATTTTCTTTTGTGTACTGAACCTTTTACATGCTTCTCTTTGCGCCCAGTAAATTTTCATGACTCTTAAATGTGCAACCAAGCTGGCAATTCAAGCAGTTATTGATTAAAAGTGATAAACTATCTCTCATAAAAGCAGATGCATGTTATTTATGGCTGCATGTAGCCTCAGCTGGACAGGATACAGAGGAGTTTAGCTCAGTTGTCATGCTGTGTTACAATGGACTGCTACGTTTTGCTCTCTGATTCAGCATTTTTCACGCAGTGCTTCTGTAGCTGCGGTCATACATGAATCCTTCAACATGTTTATTGCCTTCCACTGCAGAAATGCCCATCTTGTCTGTAATTTAGTTAGACTGCTATAATACTTAAAGTACTACATCTGAAATCTTGGTACAAATCAGGCAACATTAATAAAAAAATAAAGAAAACCAATGAAAAAAGTGGAGTTACGTTTGATTCTACAAAATGACAGTACTGGGTCTTCACAGATCACTCTTCTATATCATGCATGTGAATCAAATTCAGTAGGAAAAGCAGAATATCTCAACCGACTGGCTTGTGATATGGATGTAAAAGTGGAAACATCAAATTCCAATTCTTTCCATTACTATGCTGAAGTCAGCTGTTGGTGTGATGTGCAATTCATCATTTTCGAGAAGTGTGAAGTAGTGAAGTAGTCAGAAATACTGTAGACTACACAGATTGATTTTAGCCATGCATGCTTTAGCTTGGCTGCAAGAATACAATTGTTGGTCCGTTTATTGGTCGATTTTCCATTTTGGTTTATTGGACATTCATGTCAGAGTATCACGGTTACTTGTTATTCTACAATGAAGTGTTACACACAAAAAATGCAGAAAAAGTTGTAGTCCCCTCATGTGGAATATGATGCAACAGCCAGAGGAAAGCAGCTGTCCTGTAGTCTGTTGGTACAGCAGTGGATACTTCTGTATTGCTTGTCAGATGACAACTGTATACAGGCTGTCGCTGTGGTGGTTATTGTCTTTTAGTACGTACTAACTTTATGTGTAGGCTTTTTAATAAATACTATGTATACACAAACATAAAAGCACACATACCCCAGTCTACCAGGACATTGCAAAAAGTAATCAAGGTAACAAGGGTTTGTTTTTACAATTCGGACTGCTTATCAGATTACTGCAAAATCACACATATATATATATATATATATATCCACATATCCCACTACGCACATTTAAATTCAGACACATATATCTCTACCTTCTTTTAGTGTGAAAGGGATAGAAATAAAATAAGGAGCAGACTTAATGACACATGGATGAGACACTTATTCCAGCTACAATGACTTCAGTGAGTAAAGAATTCCTGGTCCTAATGTTTTGATTAAAACGAGTGGTTAATTAAGAGTGAAAAGACTTGCTATGGTGTCCATGAAAAAAGAGTAAGAGTCAATTCCATAAAGGAAGACCAAGTGTCTATACACTTCTGACAGGGCTCTCATCAGTTGTCCCTGAGTTTCTTGAACAGAATAAAGGATAGCACTTCTCCTTTATCCTTTGGGCTCTGCAAAGGCAAGTCAGTAGATTGATACCAATGTTCTGGGCGGTTTTAATCACTCGCTGTGGAGTCCTTCTGTCCTGGGCTTTGCACAAACCTAACAAAATGTTTCCAGTCAGGATGCTTTCTATTGCTCCTCTGTAAAAGTTAACACTTGGCACAGAAGTTTTGTTTTCTTAAATTTTTAGGAAGGAGTGGAGATATAAGATGACCATGACAGGTTTTCCTTCACCTGAAAATGTTAAGCTGCTCCACCTCAGCTGCACTAACACAGATCGGTTCTCCTCCTTGTTTTTTCTGACATTGGGCTGCAAGATTGTTGATTTCCTGATATTAATTCTCCTGATATGAATTCTC